>OY728135.1:2014564737-2014924575 GCA_963277665.1 Viscum album
CTCTTGGTAATTTTTTCATAAATATCCCTCAATGTCATATTCATTTTACATGTCTATGTGAATGGTTTTCTTATTGAATGTTTGATTTCAAGACTAAAACTCTAAATAAATAAATTAGATGAAAATTACATGTAATTAAACCTTACGATGGATCATGTGAAATTTATTTAGGAGTGTATAATGAGATAATTGATTGTATAGAATTATTTTGATAGGAGTTATCTGAATTATTTTTTACCAAGTACATGTATGTGGATTTCTAGGACACAACATAGGGTTAGTTAAAATAAATGTGTTTTCAACATCATTAATTAAATTGAATGATCTTGAGATAAGATATTGTGAATGAATTAAATATTTTAATTTAATTATTTTCATTCATATTGATTGAGGTATGTCGATATTTTCCTTCCAATGATTCAATTATTTTTATTATCCAGGGATACCAAGGAAATCACCTCAAGAATCCATTGATTTTTAGTTATTGTTGGAAATCATGATTACCTCCCGAGCATCCCTTGATTATTATGTTTTAGGGGAAGATTGTTATGAACTCTATAGGGTCCATTAATTAATTGTGATTGGGGGATACAGAAGATTACCACCATTTGATCCATTTATTATTAGTGATTTGTGATATCGGTGACAACCTCCCTAATATACAGTGATAATGACGATGATGGATACCAAGTATTACATCCTATTACATTTTTATTTTTTTTTTTATTATAAACATCTACCAGTGCTATTAGTTATACTAGATACTCTTATAAAATTGTTTATAATAGTATAATGATTCATACACATACCATTATTGGGGATCTATTAACAAACTAGAAGACTTAATGGGTATATGAAAAGACCATTGAAAACAAGCAATGAAGTGTGCCAGATTTATTAGATAGTATGGAGAATTGTAGATTTTACAAAACTTGGACATAAGACCAGTGTATTTGAGTATCAAACCTTTTTTTAATTATATTTTTTATTTAATACTAGTGTATATACCATATAACATATGTATAACTTTAATGAGATGTATATATCATCATTTGGATATCAAATGATTTATATGACTTATTATATCTTTAAGTGATGTATTAATTTTTATATAACTATTTTTATGTGATTATTATTAATTTATATCTTAATTCACTCCACTATATTGGTATATTCTCCAAACAATACAACCATAGAATATATCTACTAGACGAAATCCTTGGGTATGTGTGTTGGTGTGAACGAGGTCCTGTAAGACTTATTGTTTTGAAAGTCTAGAGTGGGGATGGGATTAGAGTTTATAATGTTGTATTATATTATCTTTTCCTTTATTATTCAAATACATTCATGGTAGACATGGGATAATATTTTACTAATACATGGTATATAATTGTTTCATGGGAGTATATTAACCATGTGTGATGGAAAAGAAATGTTTCCTAGGATGAGACTTTAGGTTTTTATATTCAATTTTATAAGTTATATATTTCACATATGAATCAATGTTTTTGATTTATGGGATTTTATCTCCACATATAAATGGAAAGGTTGTGATTATAAATGAATCATGATAGGAACAAAGGATTCACTTTTCATTAATTTTATGTATTATTATCGATTATAATTATATCGTACTTCAGATGTTTATTTAAAATATATGTATCCACTTATAAGGGTTTTTACTATATAACATTATATTAGAATCAGATCAAAACAATTATTTAATTCTGTATAATTTAAACTGAATTTATATATTTTCGATATATTATGCTTTCAGTTATGTAAAATGATATATATAATGTAATATTTATCTTACACAATAATTTGTAATTGAAATTTTATTTCATTAATCCTTATTCATGTAGTTAATTTTGAAAAAAATAACTGAAATTACATGTACCCTTTGATTTTTTGACTTGAAATTAGGTGTGGTTAAATGGGGCTCGAGATATGATAGGTGTTCTAAGACGATTATGTGATGAAGTGTAGAGAATTTTGGGATATGATGTATGTTTTTTCAATCCCAAAATGATGATATCCAATAATATTATGTTATGTGTTATTATATTTATATTTTGAATTATAGAGGAATGCCTCCATGAAGGCATTTTTTTAGTTCCATATGATAATAAAAAATCATGCCCCACCATTGGTAGGGCTAGATCCTTCTACAGTGTCGAGAGTTAAAGTGGGTGTATAGATATGAATGATCTTGTTAGGAGTTGTACCATCTTTATAGAGAGATAAAATTAGGGATAAAACATATATGTCTAATTTGACCAAGGTTCTTCAAATGGAAATTTCTTTATAGTCTGCTACGTAGGATTTTCCTTTGGTAGTGTGTTATGTATAGAATTATCCAAATGATCATTGGAAATTACTTTTTTTCAATCACATATACAACTAACTTGGTTACCTCAATGGCCAACATGATCGATTATGAATTAACATCTTAAGATAATTATCAAAAACTATCTTATTAAAATAAGTTTTCTTAAATGTATTACTATTTAAAACTAACACAATATCTTTTAGTTATTCATAAATCACAGTCAGATCAATCTAGGATTTTTTATGTTGGGTACTCTTTTACGTTATATCCAAATTAATTATTATAATAAATACTTCATAATAGATTGTAGAGAGAATGTGGTAAAAACAAGAATATACACCATGTTTTTCTATTCATGTATATAGTCTTAGGACCACTCATCATGAATCAATTGAAGATTGAGTTGATATTCATCAAACAATCTCAAGGTGATTACTCCTAGGTTAATATGTGTCATATCCATATCCACATGATGGTATCAATAGTGATATATAATTTCTATGAATCCTCACACTCAAATCATTTCCAAGATTCTAGGATTTATAATGTATATAGACATTTCATTAAGGTTCACACTATTTTTATTAACCTATTCCCTAAAAAACCAAAATAATCCTAAAAAAATAACTACTCCTTATTCTAAATGAATCATTATTATCTCCGACCCACACTCTCAGGTGAAGAGATAAAAATATTTACATTAAATAACTTATTTTATAAAAATTTAGATAATAAATAATATATATATATATATATATCACGCCATGTTCATAACATATGAATTAAATCATCCAATGATCTCACAACCCCATTAAGTGAAGGGTTTTTAAGGACCGTTTGTATATGAAGTATACATTACAATAGATGTGAATATTTCTATATATCTAAACCACACTATAATACCTTATAGATTTTTCATTTTTTATAATCATTTCCAAAACCTAGGTAATAAGAAAGGGGGAGCTCAGATTCTCGACAAAGGAAAAATACTCGACATGTTATCTGGATTAAGAACATAATCATAATAGAAAACATCAGTATGGGTAAAAAATAATGTTAAAAGAAAATTTAATAATAATAATTATCTATAAATCATGATGGTTTATTACATAATCTCATATAATATGACATATATTATTGCATAGGAGTGTGAGAAAATAATTCTAAAATGAAATATAAGAATGATATCAAAAGTCAGTTGAATCATAAATTAGTGTAAATAATATAAAACAAGATACACTAATCATAATTCAATTCTTAATATATAGTCCCTTATATCACATTTGTAAAATTATTCTTTTGGATTTGGTTCACTCTCCATTTCCATGGACATAATGGGAGGAGTACCATGGTGTATTGGGTTCACATCCCATTCCCATAAAAAAGCTGATAAAAACTAGTGGTATATTCAATTCAGTACCCATTTCGATAAACATAGTGTACATATTTATATAGAGGGTTTGGTTCTCTTCCCAGTCCCATAAAAATTGTTTAAAAAATCATATGGTCGATTGGGTTTATAGTTTATTCAAATAAACATAGTATACAAATTAATGTGGTGGTTTTTTTAGCTTCTGATTCTGATAAACATAGTCTGTAGATTCCTGTAATTGATTTGATTAACTCCCTAGTCCTACTCATATTTCCTCATGAGATGTAAACATTAAAAAACAAATTATTTCTATTAGTTTGAACCCATAATTTTCACAACCTATACATGAATATGTGTTCCATTAGTGGAAACGAAACCATAGGTGCAATATAAGCATGATAAAACCATTGAAAATGAAGTGGGTTCATAATATTTTCAAAATGGATAATCAAATTACCAATCAAAATGATTTAAAATAGAATACAGATTTTAATTATTTTCATAAAATATATTTTAATAAGAAACAAATGTAATGATTAATGATTTCAAATATTGAAAAATTCCTAAGAATGATAAAAATGAGAAGCTTAATTGATGATTTCATAAATTCGTAAAGTATGTTTAAAATAATTAAAAATCATAGTAATTCCTATTAAACTAAAATTAAAGCATGAGTGTTTTCTATAATATTATGAGTTTTTTCAAAAGATACTCTGGGGTAATGACAAATATAGTGGGGGAACTTGACATAAAATATAAAATCGGGAAGTGACCTTTAATATAGATTACATAAAATACAGAATTGTGAAGGGAAAATAAAAAATGTATTATCCTAATATAATTAAAGTAAATTAAAATTGGTATATATATAAGGAACATATATAAAGAATATAGATTAATTTCATTAAAATAATATATAGGAAAAGGGAGATGAATTTTTATAATTTGTGTCCTAAATGTAACGAGGGGAGTTTATAATATACTATTTTATGTTTTAAAATACATTTATTAAACAAAACATCAATAAAAGATTAATAAATATATATATAGAATAATGGTATAGAGAAATATTAAATTCAAAGGAGATAATAATTTTTCGGGTTCCCAAAAATGAAAGGAGGAGATTTATAGGAATGGAATATATGAGAATGAAAGAGAAATTATATTAAAAGGGATGGGTATTAATCCGAAAAATGATTTAAATTATATATATAAATTAATTAATATAGAAATTTTTTATATAATGAATTGATTTCTCTAAATAAAAAATGGGTATCCATTTTGAATAATTAAATAAATAAATAAGTTAATAAATAAAATAATTTTTAAGAATAATTTATAAAGATTCTAATGAAATGAAAACTAATTCATCAAACCATATAAGAATTTTTTTGGTTTTTAATAGAAAAAATATGTGAAAATCATGAGATGGAGTTTTAAATCCATTCAATTTCTATAATTTTTTTATAAGAATATATGAAATGGGAATAGTTACACAATAAAATCTGAACAAGTTGTTAATGAAAATCATACCTCAATGAATGAAAATATAAATTTTAAAACCCTTACCTTACGTGAGCATGTACCTATTATCCTGAATAATCAAATAATGATTACTGAAATTTTATTAAGAACCATTACCACCTATATTTTTTTATATGATATTTTTTATTGTATTGTACGTATTTTTTAATTGTTTCCTCTTATGGAAGTTACTTGTGGTCGTTTGATTTATTTCTCTATAACTCCCATAGTATATTTACCATGGAAAAATATTTTGTATAATTGAATCCATATATCTTTATTTAAATAGTGTTTTGTATTTTATTATTACATTACCTCAATATAAATAATGATATATATCATTTCCAAATATGAACTCAATATATGAATGTGGAATCTATATGATTAGTTAATTATTTTATGTTTACTATGATTATATGTTGTTAAAATCACATTTAGAATGTCTAGAATTAACATTATAGAAGATTAATTTTTTTAAAAATATCATATTTATAAATAAATTCATTTTCAAGGTCCTCCATGTTAAATTGTAATGAAAAATAAAATATGTTATTCTGTGGTGTTGGTAGTCCATATGAACAAATAAATGTCACCCTCATTTTTTATAGAATATAAAGGTGTTGAAAATATTAATTACTATTTAGAATTATTGATAATATAATAGATATTATTTTTATTCACTATGAATCTAATTCATACTATAAATTTATGATGGTTGTTAAAAATAGAAAAAATTTCTATGAAAGGGGTAGTCTTCATGTACACATGATGACGTCTTAATTTTTTAAAAAAAATTTAAGAGTGTGGAAAATAGATATTAAAAATGTATAATAACATTATATCTTCTGTAAAGTAATTATTCTAAAATAAATAATGGATCAAAATGATTTGAGGGAGTTTAAGAATAAAATGACAAAAACAGATTAGTTGAGAGTAACCTCTCCTTATATATGTTCTCCCTTTAGTAACCCCATATACCTCCTTAAAATAGCCTTTTAGAAAGAACATGTCTTTTAAGACTAGGGGAGAGGCTTGGGGATAGAATATAATATATATATTTTAGAGATAATTCATAATAATATATGGTGGAATGTGGTGGATGTTACCACCATTTATATGTGAAGAAGATGGATTTGTTTTATAATTCATTGCATTACTATAATGACATAGAATAATCTAAGGTAAAAGGGATCCAAAATAAAAAATAATTGAATGTGGGATGTGGTATTGTCATTATTCCCAAAATAAATAATTTTTTGGTTATTTATAAATATTTTTTGTCTTTTACCATTAGGTTTTTAACATTTACTTTCATATAAAACATGAATTTCCAAAAAAACAAGATTGTGGTCGAGGTCATTAAAATGGAGTTTACGTCTCTGTAAAACCAGAAATGAAATCACACAATTAAAGATCAATTTTATTTTCAATGTCAAAATCATCAGTAGTTTCTCAATAGAAAATTGAATTACCGTGGTTAAATAGACAATGTGTCTTTGTTTTGGTCCCTTAATACACCATAGTAAGCTTGGAATTTTATTCCATGGAAGATGATTTAGTATACAGATTCCATGGAAGCTTGGAATAATCCTTATCTAGTGTTATTTTTGGAGGAATTAGAGTTAAGCCTTCAATATTTATCATCTTTCCCTTTATATTAATTATAGCATCCTTTGAGGAAACAGAGCCACCATAGTTGGGCAGCTTGATATGAGTGGTGTCCTTCACCCATATGGTGACCATCCATTGCTCCTTTCTAATTTAATCATTTGATATGTTAACCCATTTACAAAATATTAAAAATGAAATGAGGCCATTTTGAAACTCATAATACTAATTTGTAATCTGTTGAAAATTAGATTTCTAGGATTGATATTACTATGAAGCATGTCCAAAGAGTAATGTTTCTAGAGGCTACACAATAAACCATTTCACTTTACCTAGGCAAGAAATTTCTAATCCTGAAACATGATGAGAACCTTCCTTTGTATATTTTCCCATAGAGTGAATCTCCTCACTATGATTTAAATTTTAATCCCCCATTGTGTTCTTCCAATCCTGTTTAAGGTAGTTATTATAAATAAAAATATCATTCCAATTAACATCATTCATTAACAACTAAGAATAACATGGATCATGTAGAACCCATTTCCAGTTTTTTTCTACACCCAAAGGAGAACCACCAGGTGTTTACTATTCTTATTTAATTTTATAAGAATATCTGGGAATAACATTTTTTGACAAAACTATTTTATTGACTCTAAAATTTTTAATTTAACATTTTTTACAAGTTGGTTTCTCAAAAGACCATTTTCCTGTATACTATTTTCTATAGTTATCCACACTAACAATTTAGAGTTTATAATGAATAGATTGGTTCACATTAGTACATATTCTTCAAGTTCCAAATCATCTTTCATCTAGAACAATAAATTGAAAACATGTCAAATATTATTTGAAGATTAATATCATTATTTTTATTGCAATTAAGGACTATTTCAGTAAGTATGGATGAAAAATATACCTAAAAATAATCTATAAAAGTATTAAAACTATGAAACCCTTATAGAATTTCCCATATTTATGGTTATACCAATTTTTTAGGAAATGTTGTACGAGATCCTAAGGATCAAGAGGATCCAGTTCAAACCAAACATGCACATCAAGACATGCACTCTAATATTTCTAATAGTAAACATATTAAATTTGGAATCTGAATCGTGGATATATAGAATACCTGGTCATAAAAAATCATGGAAAACCCCCATACTAACCATTTTATATCGTCATATGGTAAGAGAATGTGAAAATAGCCTTATACAATCCAAATTAATCTCTAATTTTTAAACCCAGTATATCCATAAGTGATTGGTGAAGGTCATATTCCCACCATGGTTTCAATACTGAAGGCAACATAACCCTAGAAACAATTGAATACATAAAAAGCATAATAATTTCAAAAATTACTTCAAGATTAAAAATAATATTAGATGTAAATCCCCTTCAAATTATATGATCTGTGATACCTTCTTTGGGAGGAAAATAAATTATTTAGTTTACAATTCCTTTAATCGAAGCATCCTTTAATATAGAAGTTGAGGAAAACATAATCTCCCTTAAAGAACCCAAATTCAAAACCAAGCTAGAGAGGATTCCACCTAAAAATATCCTGATTTCAAGGTCTCACAGAATATTCATGGAATCATTGAAACCCCAGACCCCTGAATCCCTATAGATTCACCGTGTGAGCTCCACCCTAACCTCCGTCTCCATTATTCTTTTACCTATATAGTATTACCTTCTTAACTATTTTCCACTAAAGTAATTTATTTTTTACCAAAATTATATGATAATAAATCATAAAATATTTCATTTTTTAGAACCTAAATTTAAAATCCATTTAATTAAAATCAATAACTAAATATTGAAATTTTATGAAAATTACAACATATATAATATAGAAATAATCATATTGTTAAAAAAATTATGTTTTAACCATTAGTAATTTTTAATATTATATAATATTAAATAAAAATTAAATGAGGGAAAATATATTATTTTTATGTGTAAAAATAATACCATTATAATTAAATATAATATCTTATTACAATAATAAAATTATAATTAAACAATTTTAAGTAAAATCCATGCAAAATAACCCTTTTTCAATTATCCTAGTGATTAAAATTAATCTTATGAATCATTTATATATGTATAAAAATAGAATTATAAAAACATATTTTAATGATTTCATAATATAAAAAAACCATTTTAATCAGTTTATTTATGTATTAAAATAATTTAATATTATAAAAAATTATAGTTAAAATTTACGTAAGTTTCCAAATTGTTAACAATGGATTTCAAAATTCTAAAAAGGTTTTTTTAATGATTTAGTTTATTTTGGATTATATAATTTATATAGAAAAAATTATTTAAAAAAATATGTCATTCTTGTATTATAATAATTTCATGAATGTGTTGGTATGGGAAAAATTGAAATAATTTTTCCAATTTACAAAAAAATTAAATATTTAAAAAAATTAACAAAACCACCATAAGATTATTTTGACATTCTGAATTCAATAGGGAAATTCTATTTGAAAAATTAAAATTCTAAAATATGTATGTTAATTATTTAAATGAAAATACTATACATAAACAAAAAATTATTTTATTAAAAAATGCAATTTTTAAATATTTATTTTTCTTAATAATATTTTGTGTAAATTTCTGAATAATTAATATTTTTTATATAATATAAGTTTTCTTATTAATATATTTTATTAATAGTTTTTATTTAATATGCATTGACTCATTTTTGTACGCTATATCATTCCTAATAAGACATAGAGACGATAATTATATAAAGTCAAATTATACCCTAATTTTTTTAGGTGTTATATTATGTAGTTCCTCATATTTATTTCATGAGAAGGAATGAACTATGTGAGTTTTTAGTTATGAAAATTTCAAAAAAAAATTCAATGATAGTATTTATGTCCCATTTGAATCTATTTATCACCTACAATGATATTCTTAGGTACTCAATATTAAAGGACTAGAACAAGATACATCTTTATATTAATTTAGAATCACTTAAATAGTATATAATATAAAAAGGCACTCACAGTGAGACTTTTGGATTGGTTATGGGTACTTTTTAGACCACATTATCTCTTATGATGGTGTATCGATATACCCAAAGATGGATATATTAGTGGTTTCTTTTATTCAAAATTATTTTTTTGATACTCATAAATATATATTATTTCGAGTTATTACTTGATGTATATTCTAGACATCGATTATTTGGAAGAACCAATGACGGGTTTGATCAATAAAGAGCTGAAATTTTTTATCCTGACACTTGTGATGAGTCTTTCATTAAGGATAAGGGGAGATTGAAAAAAAAATGGTGACATTATATTTTTTGGGTAGGCAGTATACATTGTACTTTGATTCATTAAGTATTGGGTTAGATACTATTTTGATGTAGAATGGTCATGATTTATTTTATGTCTCCACCCAGATATGTTTACAAAAGTCGAACAATTAAACCCCTAATATAGTGTAATATTTAGTTGTTCAATCCATTAAGTATTAATAAATGTACATTTCCAGAGTGTGGTTCATAGTGTATACTAACTATAAGGTCTAGAAATATCTATTCTATGAAAAAAAAATATTCATCAGTAGAGAAAGTAAGATGTGTATTTAAAATAATTCTATTTCGAACTATAATATTTCCATGGAGAGTGAAATTTATTTCTTTATGTATTGTGTATAAATAAATAGGATCGGGATGTTAAAGATTATGGAAGTGATTGGAAGATAACATCTCTTTCAATGACTTGTATCATAACATCAAGTTATATTTCAGTTGAGATACTTTTATAAAATTATTATTAATATATTCAATACAAAATATGATAAAAAATTATATAGTTATAAATTTTTTATTTTTAGTAATGATACAATATACATATGGTGTGAAGCAATAACTTGATTGGTGTTTAAAGGTAAATGAGATACTTTGTATAAAAAGTCATCTACAAGTTCCAATGATAAATATAATTTAATTAATATATATATATGTATAAATATTTAATAATTATATATATATAAATATTTCTTTTACTTTGTTTCTCTCAAATTGACAATTAAATAGAAAGAGTGTTCATGCATACATACGACCTACCGTATCGATAAATGGTGGATTCCATTTCATACTTATATATTCTATACATTATTATAACACATATCTTATTCATATAAATCATATTTATATCATGTTTTAAATTAATTAAATCATGATATAATGTATAATTACCAATGATTAAACAAATTAAGACACAGGTGATGATTAAAGGGAATATTACCTGAATTGAAACCATAATATAGGATTGTTAAAAAGAAGGTAATATAAGGTCGTAATCAAACCAATTATGGTATTAGATATAATAATATGGTAATATAAAATATCTATAAAAATTATATATTTATTATACAAGTGGTTTGAATGAGTATGATGATATTCAAGACACAAGGGTGGAGGATTTCTTCTCACTTTTTATTTCCATGAGATACATGCTTTATTAAAAATCCATTCCTTTTATGTTGTGTATATAAACACCATGAATATAATAAATTATTATTATATTTAAATTTATTTGTATTTAAATATCCATTATATGACCTTTATTTCCTGGGTTTTATGTTTCAAAAGATTCCAAATAGATAAAATATCTTTTCCTATATTTTTGTTTTATGAGACTAATGCTTTTTATTAGCCTAAATTTGTTTTGAGGTTCTTATAATTCAATTTTTCAAGATATATAGTGAATATAAATCATTTCATGATATTATAATCTTTATATAATTTCTTTTTCTTATAAGGAAATCTGGATCCCATGTTAATAAGTGATACAATTTTATTTAAAAAATCTCATTTCTATTAGAGATTTTTTATGTTTATCCTTACTTTGATGAAATATTTAAACCCATATCTCAAGAAATTCAGGAAATAAATTCCCCACTATTTAGTCATGATATATTCATGTATTGGTACAATATTTATACACTTTGGTTCATATGATAGTTAAGAATGTGTTTTTAAGAAGCCCGGTTATACCCTCTCTTTAGTGGGAAAACAATGATTTATAAAAAGGATTTCCAATTATTTTGTACTAAACACATATGTTAATTAAAATTCATTTTTACCTTTTTATTCTTTCACCAATTATTTCAAATTAATCCTCTTGTCTCTTTCCAAACAAGGATTTTTTCTTACCTTTTTGCCATGAAAAATAAATTTTCTTCTTACCTTGTATAACATGTATGTATTTATCCACCACCAATCCTTTAAACAATAATTTTAATAATTAAAATTTATTTTTTTGAATTTTTTAAAAATATATTTTTTTTCAATGAAGTGGTTTTCAAAAATTATTTCATTATCTTTTTATAATTTTTTAAGAAACGTCTTTTTCAATAAATTTTTAATATCTCTTCATATGTTTTCAAAGAAAAACGTTACTTGGAGCCTTTAAAAGATTTTTATTATGATTTCAATATTATTTTCATGAGAATGGTTTTAAAAAGGTTTTATTTTTTAAATATCCTTTTGAAATATGAAAGGATATTTTACTCAAAAAATGTTTTCAAAATATCTATCCATGATATTTTATATATAAGATGACATTTTTTTATGTTACTCAAGCCCTTATAGGAAATGATATAATTGTTTAATTAATATTCTATCATGAATGGTTCTTGTTTATATTATATTATTGTTATGACACCCATTTCTCTTCTATGGGATATATTATTTTGAAATATTCTTCTCTTCAAGGGGTATTATTTGATGAAAATATGATAAAACCTATCATATTTTTATAGGTGATAATGTGATTAAATGTTAATGACCCCCATTTAATTTCATAGAATATGATTTTATTTTTATAAAGCTTATGTCTTTTCATGGGTCATGATTTGATGAGTGTTATATTATCTTGTGGAATATGTATGAATAATTTTATTTTGAGATGGGTGGGATTGATATCTCCATATAATCCATTGGGTAACAATGGTTGAATCCTGAGTATAAATATTTTGAGTGAACCAGATTACATGTTCCCAATATTATGAATGGACCTATGTGAATGTCTATAAGTTAATATGTGAAAATAATTACATGTTCACAATTTTATCAGTTAACCTTATTGTGTGTTCACAATTTTTTTCAAAGACATGGTTTTATGTCCATATGTTTAAGTGTGAACCTAATTACATATTCAAAATGTTATTTAGGAACATGATTACATGTTAAAAGATTTATGCATGGACCTAGTTTCATGTAAATAATGTTATGTGTGAACCTTATTACAATCTCACAATGTTATGAATGGACCAATTTGTATGTCCATATGTTGATTAAGGAGACTGGTTTCATTTCTTGAAAATAATGAGTGAACCTGTTTATACTTATACATGCTCACAACTTTATAAAAAGGTGTATGCCACAAATTACATGTCTTATTTTGGAGTTATACATTAATTACTTATGTTATTAATCCTATTATGATATATATATTATGAACATACAATATTTGTTATGATCTCTAATATGAATGGTATTATCTTCAAATGATATTCACATGTTCCATACCATTTTGTTCATGTTATTCTTATGCATTTACATTATTTTCCCTTACTACCTATCTGATATCACTTCATTATTATGTTTCCTTTTACAAGGTATGAAGAAATATTTTAGGTAGAATTAGTACCGGTTTAGATATTTATGGGATATTTCAAAGATCTTTCACTAGGGAAGAAGACTTTGTTTCCATGTTTCCAAAGAAACCTAACTATTACGGTCGTCGGTTAATTTGTTTTGTAATGTGCAGTGTATTCATCAAAAATGTTGTAATATCCATGTATGTGAAGCCTAAGCCTCTATATTTGTTATCAAATGAATGGTTTAGATAAAAATTGTAAAATAAGATGGAAACACTTTAGTGAGTTACCTAGGTATATTTCTAAGGATATATATAGGTAAGCCTCTATGTATAAGCATAAGGATGAGTTAACATTTAGGTAAATGTCATAGAATTTTGGTAAAGAATATAATTATTGGTTTCCTATCAATACATATATGTCTAGATACTACAAGTTGATATGGCTCTATAATAGATGTAATTAGGGGTAAAAACTCTAAAATATATATCAGGATTGACTCAGGGTTAACAGATATATGACAATGATCCTTGCTACATACATGGTTTGAAACTCTTGGGGGATTTTATTTGGTAATTCATGAACACATCACGAACCATCATGTCGAATTTAAATAGAAGTTACCTATAAATAAGCTATTATAAATCCATGGTGATATATATTACAAATGGTTTCATACCCTAGACATCATATTATTGAAAATTCGTGATTATGTGGTTCCTCATTATGAATTTTTTTTCTTACTCTATGCTTTTGGTTTTAGCCAATGGATGGAACCTAAAAGAAGATGATTAATGGAGATAGTGGTGGATAATTTAACGAATGTCCTCATAAGGATCCCAATTCTATGGGTGACAGAAAAAAATTCAATGTTCTCAAATATCATAGTTTTCTCAAGCTATCAATCATGTTGAGATTCCAAAAATTAAAAAGGATGGATCAACATTATATTGAGTTTTTCATGAGTTATCATCAAATATAATTTAGTGGGTCATCTGATACACTTGTTTCTAAACAATGTATCAGTATATTGAAAAGATATTCTCCGTTCAAAACTATTTAAATCATCGGAAATTCATTGTGGTTGTTTACATATTTGAATGTGAAGTAGACCAGTGGTGGGAAGTAATCCAGAATACGATAATGTAAGAAGAAATTGAATCCATGGATTGGTATGAGGTAAAAAAATATTATTCAATAAGTACATTTATCATGTTTGTCTTATGAAGATGGAAAATGTGTTTCTAGAATTAATGAAAAGGGTTGTCGAATATATTGCTACCTATAAGGCTAATTTCAGAAGACTTGTGAGGTATGATTATGATATTATCATCTAACCAAGAAGTAATGTTGATAGGTTCATTAATATTATAAAAAAAATCCCATAAGGGTGTTATACATAAGAGTCTTTGGTAGCTAAAATTATATTGTGTGGCGTGAAATCAATTTTGAAATAGAGGTTGGAGTTACTTATCAATATAACATTTTTAAAAAGAAGATGTGTATTGATATCTAAGGGGAATCTAAAAACCATTGTTAGAATAAAATTATTTCAACTTATAAATTTCGAAACATTGGGAAAGAGAACTTTGGAGATGATAGATATAAATAAGAAGTTGTTTCCAGTGTTGTAAGCCAAGATCATTAAAGATAATGGTAAAGTGATCAGAAAGAGAAATATTATTAAAATGAGTAGAGAGAAAGCTCAAGAGAATGAACCACCCACACATCAGTGTTTCATGTTTATAGAGTTTGAAAATAATGTGAATCAATGCCCAAATACAATTACTAATGTGAATGAGAAGCCACAAAAACTTCTAGAGATAAAGGATAAACATAATGATTATGTGATCTTAATGGATGATGTGAACCCATAAAATTAAGAATTACATATCCTTACCACCCTATTTGGGAATTATGGGTTTGATTTTGTATGAATAATCCCTATGAAAGTGTTATTGTTCATAAATTGGTGATATTTCATGTTATTATCTTTCCCTGCAAGGATTATGGAATAATAAAGTTACATCTGTTATTATATTAGTAAAAGGATGGACTCAAGTTTCTAATAAAAATGTTTTTGGTTTATAATAAGATCTTATTTAATGAATTAAGGGTGTGTTTTCTTTTGGAATGTGTATAAGTTTGACCATTCATGGAATTTTTAAGTTATACATTAGATTAAGTCATTAATATTAATGTTTTATCATTCCATATGAAGATTTAGGCATGTTGGGTAGCCCGTGCTGAGGGTTACTAATGAAAAAATGGATGGCATATCATGGGTCTCATTATCTTTTAATACTTCAGGAATGAAACATTTACCTACCTTTTTGGAAAAATATGTGAAGTGGATAGAGGAACAAAAAATGGAGAGTTTGTCCAGAAATCATGCTTGTAAATCAATTTTTGAAAATTCATTAACTTAAAGATATTTATAACAAAAATGATATCCTAGAGCCTCTATTATAGATAAAAAAGATGACCCCTTAGTTAACCATATATTTATTAATTTCTGATTGTTAAATTTCTCCTAACCTTTTTATATATCACACACCCTCAGAACATGATAGTTAGATTTTTCTTCTAGGTCCATGTTTTGGACTTCCCAACATATGTTCTTCTATGTTGAAAAGTAGTTATACATTACATTTTGTAACTGATATGTTTTAAATGTTCCTTTTTAATTGAAGTTTTAGTATTATTTTTTATGATTTGGGATTCCGTGAGTGAAATATTATGGTATTAAATCATTGATAACCCAGATGAATTTTTAGGGAGAAATCATTTTAAGGGTGTAAAATGTAATACCCCAATATTATGTGAATTATTATTTTTGTATTAATTTATCTTTTTGATATTTTTCATTTCACGTGAAACAGAAAATATTTCAATATATATTAAAACACTAATTCAATCATTCCTTTCACATGTCAATTACATGGATTGCGCTATACTTAATACATACTTGGAAATTAATACAATAAATACTGACATTTCTTGCACTATCTGAAACACTGAATCAGTGTACATTACACGCAACACAAATGTTTCTATGAAACATCATTTTGTTTATTATTTAAATGAGATAACTACAAAAATACATTAAAATTAATTATATGATTATTAATAATAAAATTAAATAATATTTTAATTTTTTATATAGATAAAACATATTTGAAATGAATGATTTGATTTTTGGGAAAGTCCATTTATATTTAAAAACACAATTTTTTTCAAATGATCCTATTTTAATAATAAAATAATTTTTCAAAAAACATAAAAATTATGTATTATAAAATAAACATTATTTTTGATTTTATAATTTTTAAATAAGGTTAGGGTGAATGTTTGGGGATTTTTTTTGGAAAATTTATTTTTTGATGAACTGTGAAAAATACTACATTTTAATTAAAAAAAACCTTTTCATTTGATTAATTATTATTTTAAAATTAATAATTATATTTTATTTTAAGGAAAAAATAGATAAATTATAAATTAAATAATACAATTAATTTCATTAGAATCAATTTCAATTTGAAATTGATAACATAAACATAATAAACATTTGAACTTCTTTATACATTAAAAACTTGTAGTTTCGTCTTGCCAATGGGATTAGAATTTATCATAATTTTCTCTCTTATATGAATTTATTTTTTAAAAAACAAACATAAAAGATTTTAATAAGTCATAAATTTAGTGTTAAATAAGATCTACTTAAATTTTTATTGAAAAAATTAGTAAAAGTTATTAAAATTAATCAAAGTGGTTAATGTCAAATTAAATTTAATTAGGACTAAACTATAATCATAGGGTCCATGTGACCTATAACATTGTCCAAAAACAACATTTTTTCAATATATAGGTCATAAAATATATATTAGTGATTTTTTTTAGTCTTTTTATGTCTTTTTTTAGGTATTAGCATGTCTACACTTAACTTGTTTTCAAAAATTCCAAGTGAGCCTTTTTCCTTCCCGGTAAAAGGTCACCACCTCTCCCACATCCTTGGACCTATAAAACCAATTATTTTTTTCCAATATCTGAAAATTATACTTACCATAAATCCTAAATTTCCCTTATAATCCTTCCCCTGAGCATAAGGGAATCCAAGTAAATCATTTGGCACAAACCAAAAAGAGTTACTTGATTAAGAGGTTACTTTTTCTCCCAAGCCAGTTATTTTATTTTCCTTCTCCACCCCTCTACTATAATTATTACATTAATGTATAAAAAATAAGTATCCTAAATATTATTTTATTTTTGTATGATAATCATTCACCCATAACATACACACACCTCCACATATTGGGTAACAAACATAATGTTTATGTGTACGGTGAACTACTACTTCACTAAATGATAATTTTTTAATTTTCTTTACCACCAATCATGTCTGAAATTATAATGGAAAAAATATTTATATATGTTATATATTATATTTATTATTTATTTTATATTTATTATTCCTTTCAAAACACATATCTTTTTACTTTAAATTTGGTTTTAATATGGTAATTTTGTTTTTGAACGTGTGGACTATCGCCCCCTCAAATCGATATGATTATTTCATACACTACATGGATTTTATTAATTATGGTTTTATTAAATATATATGATATATATATGATATCATAAATATACTAAAATAATTATTTATATAACTATATATATGCATATATGTATTTTACTTTTTTTCTCAGTTGGACAATTAAACAGAAAAACATTCATGCATAAGTACTATCTACCGTCTCAGTTAATAGTGTATTTCATTTCATAATTATAAAATATATGTGTTATTATAATAATAATATAATGTATATAAATGATATTTATATCATGTTTTTAATTATTTAAATCATTATATAAAGTATATGTACAATAGTTCAAACAAATTAAGACACACGTGAAGAATAAAGCGAATATTAAAAAAAGTGAATCCTTACATAGGTTTGTTAAAAATTGTGTAATATAAGGTCATAATAAAACCATATAAGGAATGAGATATAATAATATGGTTATTTTAAACATTTATAATAATATTATTTTTTATAATGTTGTTTTAATGAGTACAATGATAGTCAAGGCATAAGGTAAGAGGATTTCTTCTCACTTTTTATTTTCATGAGATATATGTTTTATTTACCACCCATTCTTTCTGTGTTATGTATACTACCCAAGGATGTAATAAATTTTTCCATTATTTAAATTTATTGGTATTCACATATCCATTATATGACCATTATATCAAGTGGTTTAAGTTTCTAAATATATCAAATCATTAAATTAGTTTGTCTCAATTTTCTTTCATTGAGACTCATGTTTTATTATGGGCCCAAATTCTTTTTCAGGTTTTAATAATTCCATTTTACATGATATCTCATTAATATGAATATTTTCATGATATTATATTCTTTATTCAATTTCATTTTCTTAAATGGCGGGCATGATCACAATTTACCAAGTGATAAGAGTTCATTGGAGCAGTCTCATCTCTTTTCAGGATTGTTTATGTTTATGATTCCATTGATGAAATATTACAACCAATTTCTCAATAAATACACGAATTATCTTCCCATTTGATTATTAATTCTATAATCTTGTATTGGTAACATATTTCTACAATTTGGTGCATTATATTATTAAGAAACTGTTTTTACGAAAGCTCGATATTACCCTCTCTTCGGTCAAAAATCCTGGTCTTCTAAAAATGGTATCTAATTATATTGTACCAATATCCTTTGATCATTAAAATAATTTTTTAGCTGTTTTCCATTCACCAATATTTGAATTGTAATATTCTTGTCACATTTAAAATAAGTAATCTTCATACCTCTTTACATTAAAATATTAATGTTCTTTTCACCTCATACGACATGTACAGATTTATCCATCTTCAATCTTTTATGTAAATAAATTCCATGTTTAAATGATAATTTTTAAGGATGTTTTTCAAATATAATTTCAAGGAAATTTTTTTCAAAACATTTTCAGTCTCCTTTTATATTTATTTATGGAAAATTGTTTTGAATGTTTTTTAATCCATATTTAGATGTTTTTAATGAGAAATGTTTCATAATGGTTCTCAAAGTTTTCATTGTAAGTATTAATGTTTATTTTCAAGAACATGTTTTTTTAAGGTTTTTATGATTTAAATATCATTTTCAAATAAGAATGGATATTTACCAACAGAAATATTTTAAAAAATTCCTTCCAAATTATTTTCCATAAAAGATAAAATAAATTATTTTTAATGAATCCATTATAAGAAATGATCCAACAGATCCAAAAAATATTGTATCTTTAACGGTGTTTGTTTTGATATAATTTAGTGTATTAAAATTGTTTCTCTTCGACATGTTAAAATCTTTCGAATCCTATATCTCTAAATGGGTTATGTTGTTATGAAATTATTATGAATCTTATCTATATAGAATTGGTTATAATGTGATGAAATTTTAATGATACCCATATCATTTCATGGGTTTTGATTTGATGTTTATAAAACTTTTTATTTTTATAGTTCATGATATGATGAGTTTTTAATTATCTAGTGTCATGTATAAGAATGATTTTGTTATGGGATGGGTGGGATCTATATCTACCTCCAAAGAACTGGGTAAATATGGAAGAGTCATGTGTATAAATAATATCTATGAACTTAATTACATGTTAAAAATGTTATGCATGGACCTGTTTGCATGTCCATGTGTTTATAATGAAACCTATTTACATTGTCACAATGTTATGAGTGAATCTTATTATGTGTTAAGAATGTTAGGCTTGGACAAGGTGTCATGAACCTAAGTTTAATCATGAACCTGATTACATGTTCACAATGATATGCATAAACCAGGTTACATGTTCATAATGTAATTCCTAGACTTGGTTTCATGTCAATAAGGTTATGTGTGAAATGGATTACACATTCACAATGTTATGCATGAACCTAGTTTGTATGTCCAAATATTGGTGTAGGCGTCTGATTTCATTCCCTTAACTTTATGTGTGAACCCATTTATACTTATAATTGGTCACAATATTATAAACAAATGCTCAAGCCACAAATTACATGTCTTATTCGTATGTTATACTTTCATGACTTATGATCTTAATCCTTTTATTGTTCATGTATTATGAACTCCAAATATTTATTACGATCTCAAATATGTAGGGTATAATCATCAAATGTTATGCTAATGTTCCATACCCTTTTTCAGGATATGATTATGAATTTCCTTTATTTACCCTTTATGATCACCTAAGATCAACCCTTTCATATGTTTTCTTTCCATAGGTTATAAAGAAATGTTTTAGGTAAATTTACTAAAGGTGTATATCTTTATGGGTGATTTTAGATATCTTTCAACAGGATAAAAGATTTTATTTCCATGTTTCCCAAGACACAAAACTATTACAGTCCTTGGGCATATATTTTCATAATTCACTATGCATTCATATAAAATGATGTAATATCCACTATAAGACTCCATGTGAGTGCATCCTCCTAATAAAATGGGATATCATATAGGCCTATAGATACCTTGGGAACATAAATGAAGTAACACCATAATAAATATAAACAAGGAGTGCCTCCTCAAGACATCTTATATGAGATTCCTTATCTGGAAAAAGATATTGGGAAAATATAGAAGGTCCTTAAACATTATTCCAATCTCTCTCACTAATAAAATACCGTATTGAGGAAAAATAAGTTCTTATCTCTTAACATCCTTAATAGTTGATAAATATAACTCCACCCGGAACTCCTTCTATAATAATTCACGAAAAAAATATTCCACCATCCATTCACAAAGGCACACCATTGACACACAGATCATCATATCTAACTAACATTAAAGGGGGCACAATACTCCATTGGTTCCAAGATTAACATTAATGTGATTTCCCTGTCCTCTAGAAATCTATCTATCTACAAATAAAAAATTATTCCTTAATACTTCCCCAAATAGTTATTTTAAGAATAACAAATATTTATCCTACACTAATCATCTTCTTTAAACAGATCAACCCTACGGTTATCAATTTGGTTAATTTTTGTAACCTCCATTTCTTAATCCACAAGCAGATAATGACCAAGATCCATAACTTGGAGAGAAAAAAATATTTCCTAATATGGATATTATATAATTTTTCTATGAATCATTTTAATTAATTTTAAATATTGTGTAAATTAAAATAAAACAAAATTCAAGAAGGAATATATGACATCATGATGCACATGCCTTTCCTATACCATTACCAAGAAAATAGGACCATCTAACTTGGTCATTTAATAAGTTAAGATTCCGTTTACTAGATCACGGGGGGATAAAAGTATATATTCCTAGTCAGTCTACCTAGCCTATTTCATGCACCATGGTCAACCTAATCATTTTCAATACCACCCCAAACAATCAGTATTGTTTCTAACACTAAGCTGTATCATATCTCTCAATAATCAGCAATAATACTAATATTTCATGAACCCCTCCCTCCAAGGATGAAAAAATAAGTGTTGAAATATAATGACCCCTATGTATCACACCCAATAAGCCCATGGATGGAGACTAAGAGAAAGGGTATTAAAATAACACATTTGGGAGGCATTACCTTCTATAATACTATAAGATCATGTAATAATATAGATCATCCACAATAAAATTCATGTAATAAAAATAAATTAATCCAAATAATCAGAAAATTCAATTATAAAAAAATGGAATATATTAATGTCTTAAAATTAAATACATAAAAGGCGCTAATGTAGTGATACAACAACTATCGAAATGTACAAGATAGTAATGTCCATCATGGTACATGAATTCCTCTTGGAATCCAAAAACGAGTCTTATATACATTTGGTGATTATAAATTTATACCCAACAGGAAAAATAATGTATCTCATGTATATGTAAAAAAATTATACTAATGAAACGGTGAGAAAAAGAGATGAACCAAATAGAGCCTATATAGGTATACATACCAAAACCCAAACATCACCAAGTCTTGGTCAATAAAAAATGCATCAATGTATAATAATATAATATGAAGCATATTAATGAAATGGTACCCCAAATATCTTTAACAATAATTTTCCCCTCTTACACCCCCCAATGTCATAAGTCGTTGAGATCCCACCACTTCCAAATAACATCAAATAATATCACATCACATCACATCATAATTTTCAAAAATTGTTTAAAATAATGTTTTTAAATGATATTTCAAGTGGATTATCAAATAAACATGATTTTAAATAGTTTCAAAGATTATTAAATATATTTTTAATTAAATTTTAATTGAAAAATGTTTCAAAAAAATTTATGTTCAGGAAATCTTTTAAGTGATTTTAAAATCATAATTTACTAGTTCTCATGGAAAAATATTTTCAAAAATATTTTATTATGAAAAAAATTTAAATTATTTTCAAAAATCTTTAATAAATTTTCAATGAAAAATGTTTTTAATTTTTTCAAGCTTCAATTATTTTTTATATTAAAAAATATGAAATGTTTTCAAAATTGATGTATAATATTTTTAGGAATAATTTTTAAAAAATGTTTTCAATCTTAAATTATATGTTTTCAAATAAATAATCCATTAAAAAGTTTTCAATCTTATTTTGTAATTTTTCATATAAAAAGTATAACACGATTTTTTCAATACTCTATTCAATGTTTTCAAAAAAATAATCACTTCAATATATTTTCACGATTATTTTATAGTTTTTCAATGGAAAAGTTTTTCAAAACATTTCAATTATTCCTTTATAAGTATTCAATATTATTTTTAATGAAAATAATTTCCAAATTTATATGTTTTAGAAAATATAATTTTTAAAATAATAAAGTATTTTTTTATCATAAAATGATTTTAAAATAATTCATGAAAATTATCTTCCATCTATTATGACATATGTTGGTGATACAAATTTCTTAATATGAATATGATCCAAGGGTACCATTCATATTTTCTATATTAATGGTTTATGTTTCAATGGGATGATTGTTATGGTACACATTTCACTTTAATAGGTTATATATACATAGAACATGTTTCTCTTTCTTAGGTTATATGTTTATGAATCCTATTTCTCTTTAATAGGTTATATTTTTAGGTAAATTATTTCTTTTTCACAAGTAATATGTTTTTGAAACCCAGTTCCCTTTCATGGGTTATATTTTGATGAAACCCATTTATATTTAATAGGTTATATTCTTATGAAACCATCTTCTTTTAATGGGTTATGCTTTGATGAAATGGTTATGAAACCTATCTCTGTTCCATAGATTATGATATGATGACATGTTCATTGTACCCATATCATATCATGGGTTGTGATATAATTTTTTATGATCTTATGGAACATGTATGAATGATATTTTTATGAGATGGGTGGGACCTATATCTCCCTATAATGCATTGGGTAAATAATTATATCTCATGAGGTAGACATGGCTGGAAGGGGGATTGAAATTAGTTCAATAAAAAAATTGTAAATATGGTCATCTGAGTGAACCGTGACTACTAAGATGTTCATGGGAGTGATCCATGACTACCAATATGGATTGGGGAGTAATTTTATTCCCCTAATATGGCCTTGTAAATAGTCCATTACCACTACCGTAATCATTTTATTATGATTATGTTTCTAAAAAAAATATATGTATTTTACCAATGTTATGATTTCTTGAATTATTATATTCATTACCTAATGACTAACATCTTATAAAATGCCAATATTTCTGAAATGATTCATTTTTATGACCTTTTAAATTTTTATTATAATTTTATAATGTTTTTATCATATTTTAATGTCTTTATTATCATGTTAGGAATATATTTATCCCTTGTTTACCCTTACTAGGCGTCTGATATCACCCCTATTATATTATTCAATTCAAAGGTAATATAGAAATGTATTCGGTTGGTGTAAAAATGGGGATGATCTTTAAGTAAAAAGGTAACAATCTTTCACCAGGACTGAAGTTTATATTTTTCATGTTTACAAAGACACTAAAATATTACAGTCCTTACGAATTCCATTTTTTTATTTTTTGAATATTCAAAAAAATAATGAAATATCCATGTAATTTAATCTCGAGTAAATATAGTTGGTTTCAAGGGATTTTTTTTGCCAAAATTTTGAAACATGGATGAGAAACCATTAGTGATATTCCTAGGGGTATTTCTAAGTATGTGTCTAGAGTTTTCTCTAAGGATAATCCTAAGTAGTCAATAATTTAAAATAAGTTTTCATAATTTAGACATATTATCAATGAGTTTTATTGATTTTATAGTTTTATAAAATTATTAGTGATTATCACTATATTCTATATTGTTTTAGTTTATGGAGGAAACCATAAGTAGTAGGATTAACATTTAATGTGAAAGACAATTTTATAAAGAGAATTCAAATTGTTTTATCACTAGAGTAATGTATTTAATTTTCATTACTAATTTGTTTTAATAGAACATGATTAAAAATTTAAACCATAACCAAATCATAGACTCATCATAGAGGAGAATTGAATTGTTCTTTGAGAGTTTTGGAAACAGAGACTATTGAGGAATGAATATTTTGTTTCCTTTTTGTCGAAAATGTGGGAGGAATCCCCCAATAAGACATTTTATAATGAAAATAATATTTTTTGACTATTGAAAAGGACCCAAAAAGAAGGAAAATACAAATATAAAATAGTTTGGTTAATGAAATGGAGGGGAATAATTTCCTCTTTAAGTAATCATTTATAGTTTATTCCTTTAAATATTGAAGGGATATTCATTCTGCAAAATAATTTCCTTAGTGGAAATCACACAAAGGGAATTACCAAGGTGGTATGGGAAATAGTTATATTTTTTATGAAGATGAGACTATAGGTTAAATGTGAAAGGAAATATATGTTATGTTATAGGATGTAGTAGCCATATCATTTTATTAAGGATGAAGTAAACTATGTTTTTATGTATTTGAATTCAAGAATTATGAATTGTGAAATATATAAGGATTATTCAATTTTTGTTCTTCACATAGGATTTTAATGAATATTTTTAATGGTTTTGATTTACTAGAAATGTTATTTAATGTCAATGTGACATTTTGAATATAGGTCTAAAATAATTAACATGTCCCTAATGTTGAGATAAAGATGTATGGATAATTATACCCCGGATATGAATATATAAATTTGATGGTAATGATTATCCTGGAGCTGATGAAGTATTTTTTGAAAATGTGGTCTATGTTATCATGGATTACTTTTACCACATTTTGTATTTAATGAATATATATGATACTCATTTAAATGATAAATAATTAATTTATTAAATAGGTTTTTATGTCAGTTAATTTTACTATCATGTTTCATGAGAATATATGATAATGTTTTTCACATATTTGGAATTTCATAACCAATAGATACATTATGATATATGGGGGAACAATTTTAGGCTTATTTAGTGACATTTTTTATAATTTTTTTTCATTTTTAACTTTTAGAAGGGTTAAAAGGAGGTACATTTAAGGAATGTTTTATGTTAAACTTTGGATGCGTTTTTTGAGATTAATATATTTTCTAACCATTTGAGGTTTTAAACTTATTAGATAACCTATGTTATCATATTTATTGTGATGATAACTAATGATATATGGATTGAATTATCATTCTACATATGTATCTTATGATTTGTTAATGATTCAGTCATAAAAAATTAATATTTATTTTTTGAGTAAGAGATTATATGTAAATTTATTATGGAACGAACAAAGGGTGAGGTTTCCCTAAAATCACATAAATATATATTTTCAATAAAAAACTCAAAATTTTGTAAAAATGATCATAAAATAAAATATTTTCCAGTTATCATCTTAGTGATGATATTTGTTAACTTTTTGATGCCTTTTTGGGTTGTGGGTTTTTGATCCTTAACATTCTTCAAACTGTGATCTATATCACTATACATAAAAACAAGAGAATATATTTCTCTTCCATTTACCTTTTTTAACTTACAACTTATGTCCTTTTACAAGGAAACCTAGTTATGTGATACTTTTGGTAACTATTATGCCTCTAACATTCCCTTTTGTAATGATGTTTTTGTATTCACTTATAAAATATAGTTTTATAATATAGGAACTTGTAACTATTAAACCATTGATAACCCATATGAATGTATAGGTTTATATTAATTTTGATGGGGTAAAATGTAAAGACTTATATTTTTTGAAATATTTTTGAAGAATTAATTTAAAATTGTTTATATTTTGTGTTTCACATAGCACTTAATATAGCTTGTGTTATATGAAAACACTATATTTTTCTTTCATTTTACCCAAAACAAAGTTAATATTTCACTAGAATAAACATTTATAATAGGTTGTGGTATAAAAACCACTATGTTTATCTTTTGTTACACACAATTAAGAGTTCCTTTGATTTCTTTTGTTACACCCAAGGACAAATTTTATCGAACTAAAATATACTACTAACATTGTTATGAAAATGTTTATACAGTTACCACATATCCATTTGAATGGAATTTTGGAATAATATTGAGTAAATTTTGAAAATATAGACTACACATGTATGAAAAATGAATCCTTTTGTTTTCAATTAGTTATAAATGAAAATAAGATCTATTTGATAATGGATAAATTCATTTTATAATAAATTTTTTTTTCTAGGGATAAACACCACTTATCAAAGTAAATTAAACAACCCACTATTGAATAATTTTATTAAAAAAATTTATATATTTTATATTCTATAAAAAAATTGACACTCATTCAACAAATTTCATAGGTATGATATAAAAATAAAACCAGTTTTAAGAATAAGAAGATGTATTTTTTAAAAAGGTAATTTTACCACCTTTTAAGATAGAACAAATTTTAAATATTATTTTTTAATATTTTATAATTTATATTTGGAAATATAAAATTAATTTTTGAAATAGGACAATCAAAATTTATTTTGGATTATTATTTATTATTTTTATGAGAAGTTTAATTTTTTTCCTAAAAAATAAAAAACTAAATTTTATTTGAAAACTACTTTTTCATTTTATTTATTTATATAGATAAAATATATTATAAATTAGGTTTAAAATTTATTAACATAAAAAATACATATATTAATAATTTTTCTGTAATTTTAATCAACTTCTCATTTAAACTGGATATAAAAATAATTCAAACTTTTGAACATTTTTACATTCAAAACCTGATGTTTCGTCTTCTCTAAGGGATTATTTTATCAATTTAATTTCTATCTCTTATGTTTTTAGAATTTTAAAAATAAAATATTTATTTGGGTTAATAATAGTTTTTAATTTTTAGAAAGTTATACATAATTTTTGAACAAAATCATAAGTGAATATAATTAAAATTAATTACAACTATTAAGGTAAAAACTTGATTACAAAGTGGTTAAAATTTATCATGATGGGAAAAATATCTTAGACACATCTCTTAAATCCAATGTATGGAAATATTTTGACCACATATTCCCATTTATCAAAATGTATAATTATTGTAGGTTTATGATTTAAACAATACCTCTCAACAGTGTTTTCTTTTTTAAATTTATAATAACACCACCCCTCCTCCAATGTATAAATGGCACCCCCATCACTTCTTCACAACAATAAATCTATTTTATCTTCTTAAAACTGAAAAATTATTCTCCCATATTCCCTTAATCCTTCCCAAAAGAATAACATTGTGAAAAAATCCAATCAAGAAAGCCCTTTGGGGGAAACCAAAAAGAAGTGAACCAATGACAAGGTATTATCCTTCCACAAGAATTTTTTTATTTAGCAGCCTCATAAATTATTCTTATTCTATGATTATACAACAAAACATTTATCCTGAGTATAGTTATATGTTATCATTTTTTATTTATGAACTACACTTATGGATACATCCATCAAATGGGATACACAATCATCATTCATGAGTATGACAGACTAACACCTTTTGAATCGTTTTTATTTATTTTTCAATTTCCACCTTTAATGGTTGAGGATAATAATGTAAATTTTTATTTTATATGATATATATTATATATATTATTTATTTATGATTAAATAATTATTATAAACCAAATACCATCACACTTTACATTTTCTAGAAATACAATAACTTCATTTGTGGGCATGTGGGTTGTCGCCTCAAAAAAGTGATGCGATTCATTCACAAATCACATGGAATTTATTAAGGATGGGTTTAATGAAATTATAACATATAAATATATATATATATTCCATAATAATTATACTAAAATATAATATAATATATATATAATTTAATTTTCTTTCATATAAAATATGACATGAAAATGGAAACAACATTTATATGTACATACGACCTACCATCTCTATGAATGGTGTATTTAATTTCTTATTTATATATTTATTATATTCTTATAAATACATATATAAAAAATATATATTATATTTATGAAAAAATTAAATTTTATAAATAATAAAATCACGAAATATGTAATAGGAGTAAAAATAACAATTCGAATCATGTATGAAAAACAAAGAGGTTATTACCCAAAACAAAACCTAAAAATGGAATTGTTAATAAATGGGTAAAATAAGGTCATAAAGAAATTATATATGGTATGGTATATAATAATGATTTAATTTTTTAGATTAATAAAAACATATAATTATTATATAGATTTCTTGAATTTGAACAAAGGATGTCAGGACTTAATGTAAG
Organism: Viscum album; assembly: GCA_963277665.1. Classification (NCBI taxonomy): domain Eukaryota; kingdom Viridiplantae; phylum Streptophyta; class Magnoliopsida; order Santalales; family Viscaceae; genus Viscum; species Viscum album. Next base: position 2,014,593,943 of record OY728135.1, read on the forward strand.
GGTTTTCTCATCACACTTTTAATAATAAGAGAAATATGCTATATTCCATATTTATTATTATTTTATAGTTTATATATATTTCAATGAAATTTTATATGATTTATATCCTCTATATAATTATATTAAATGTTTAAAATTATTTTAATCATTCATATATCTCATGATTCAAAAGTTACTCATGTCATAAGGGGATTTCTAGTGTCACTTTTATTTCTGTGAGACTAATATCATATTCCCCACTTTTTTATATTATGTGGTTTGTATAATTATAATTAATTTATTATATTATTAAAATCCACAAATATATTGGTATTTACATATCCATTTGGTGATCTCCGTTTCTTGGGGTTTATGGTTAAAACGATACCAAATCAGTAAAGTAATTTGTCCCAATTTTTTTTCTTTGATACCCATGTCCTGTTATACATATATATTATTCTATGAGGTGTAAATAATTCCATTTGAAGTGTTATATATTGAATATAATCTTTTAATGATATATTATTATTCAATAAAATTTATTATTTCCAGGTATCTTTTATTCATTGTTACCAAAGTGATAAGATTTTATTAAAACAATCTCATCATTTATCTGAATTTTTTATGATTATGCTTGCATTGTTGAAATAGTATGATTCTTATCTTAGTAATTGTAATGAAATTTATAATACATAGTTTATTAATATTGTATTCAGAAATTGGTAACATTTTATACTCTTTTTGACCAAATATAAATAATAAAATATCTCTAGGAAAATCTGACTCAAGGTCTCTCTTTGATCAAAAATCTGTTTATTCCCAAAACCATGTATTCAAAAAAAATCAATAAATGTTTTTAAATTATATTTCAATATTAATTTAAATGAAAAAATATTTCAAATATCCTCAATGTTTCCTTAATATATTTTCAAATATATTTTCATATAGAAATGGTATCAAACATGTTTATGTTCAGGAAATGCTTTAAATTATTTTCAAAGATTCCATTATAAATATTCTCAAAAATGTTTAATGATTAAAAAAATTACATTTTTTCAAGCAACCTTTTTATGTTATAAAAGAAAATGGTTTTCCTAATTTTCTCAATATTCTGCTACAATTTATCAAGGAATATTTTTTTGAATATGATTTCAATATTACATGTATATGATTTCAAAGAATTTTTTTTAAATTTTTGTAAGATTATTTTATATGTTTTTATAGAAACAGGTCTTCAAAAATTTTTCAACAGTCCTATAAATATCTTCAAATAAAAACGTGTTCACCGTTTTTTCATGGTTTATTTATATGTTTTAATGGAAAAAATGTTATTGAGAATGTTCTCAAGATTTATTTATACGAATAAAATGTTATTTTGAAATAAAATGTTTAAATTTTAAGAATTTTAAAAGTTTTTCTTCATATAAGTAAGGATAATTTCATTAATAAAAGGTTTTAAAATATTATTTTCATAATTATGTCACCAATAAGATGGAACCCATTTTTTTAATCCTCAATTACTGAAAATATTATCTTGGTGGTTCTATTCATATTATCTCTCTGAATGGTTTATGATTTTATGGATTGATGTTTGTGAAACATGTTTCTCTTTATTGGGTTATATGTCAAAGAATCCCATTTTTCAGTCATGGATTATTTGTTTGGGAAGCTGGTTTCTCTTTCACGGTTTATAAGATTATGAAACCCATTTCCATTTCATGACTTATATTTTTATGAAACTCATTTCCCTATCATAGGTTATATTCTTATTAAAAAAGATTCTTTTCACGGGTTATACTTATAAATATTTTTAGGAAACCTGTCTATTTTCATAAGGTCAAGATATAATTACATGTTTATGATACCCATTTCTTTTCATGGATCATTATATGATTGGTTATATTATTTTGGAACATGTATGTATGATTTCATTATGAGATGAGTGAGACCTATATGTCCCACTGAAGCATTGGGAAAATATTTATATTTCATGTGATAGAAATGGCCAGAATAAGGATTAAGCACTATTCATTAAAGGGATTTGTCTACTAAGATTGTCTTGCGAGTGAAACTTAAATAATAAGACGGTCTTGAGAGTGAACAATGACTAAAAATATGGATTTGGGAGTATCCCAGTTACACTAATAATGACTTGGTATTATTCCTTGACTATAATATAAAACATTTTGTTAGGATTATATGACTACAATGAATTCTATATCTTATTCATGTGTTACACGTTCATGGTTTAAAATCATTATTAAATTGTAGTACATTTATTATTACATGTCAATATTTATTCCATTAATCATGTTTATGACCTCTCATAAGAATTTTATGATATTCTAATGTTATGATCATCATCTTGTATAGTTATGCTCATGTTATGTTAACATATCACCCTTGTTTAACCTTATGAAGCATCTCATCACACCACTTTATTATGTTTAATTTATATGATATTTAAGAAAAATTTTAAGTAAGATTACTAAGGGGGGATATCAATAATTTAGGTATTGAAGATATTTCACGATGATAGAATTTTAGCATTCCATGTTCCCAAAGACTCTAAACAATTACAGTTCTTAGGAATATACTTTTTTAATGATCGGAATATTCCTAAATAATTATGCAATATCCATGTATAAAAAATAGTGGTAACTATACTACTTATCCCATATAATTTTTAAAATATTGTTTTGTAACTCACCAATGTGACCATCATAGACACACATTAGTGGAATTATTTTTAATCATCTACTGAGTGTTCTTCAATTTTTATTTAAATTTTATTAATATTTTTTTGTATTTATTAAAAGAACCTCTACAACTAAAATATATATAGAGAAATTAATTATTGAATACATATATCTATGAATTAGGATATCTATTGTATTTTACTGTATGTTGTAACTACGAGTATATTTCTTTTAAAACTAAAACTATTTTTTTCTTGAATTAACAGCTACTTATTCTCAATCATAGTAGAGTGTCATCTCATCATACAAAGATACAATATTCTATGTTCTACATAAATGAAAATTAAATTTTTGAGGTTTTTTACATCTTTCACTCAGTGGAAAAGGACTTATAATAAGAAGGAATGTCATTGAAAACCCCCAATATCATAGAGAGAGTGTTTGTAGAGTGTACTTGGGAATAGTTTTCCCCAAACCACTAAAACATCATGTGTTCACCTTGTTGTTTTTCACCAAAATAATAATCAAAATTAAAATATGTTTTAGTTTTATTACAAATAAAATATTTGTTTCAATTATTATTTTATTAACATTTTATAAAAACACTCAATTCGTCACCCTCTTCTCGGTCCTCATATTATTTCAGACTAAATTTTTTCCCTATAATTATGTCATATATGTTTGGTAGATTTTTTCGTACGAAATAAAGTGATAAAATGTAATCATGACTTGTTTAGATATTTTGTACATAGTAGTTGAATAAGTTGGTATAAATAGAATTAAATAATTTATGAAATATATATATATTAATAAGTCATTTTAATAAAAATTAAATAATTAATTATTGTGTCTAAGAATCTATATTCTTATGTATTGTACTTATGATTAGTGAAAACAAATTATATTATGGTTAAATTATGATTTCAATAATATATAATATTTATTTTTTATTGGTAGCATCATTAGTGATTTATAGAAATTAAGAATAAAAATAACTAGTATTTTAAAATGTTGACTTTCAATAAAATAGTTTCTCCTTGAATTATAAAATTTCAAATAAAACTAATAAATGATAATTCTTGAAATTGAATTATAAAAAACTAAATTATTTTTTTTGGATTTCTAATGAAGATATATGTTCATAATGAATTTAACGATTTTTTAATAAAAACCATTTTAGTTTATGGAGAATAATAGAAAATATTATTTTTATATATTTCATGAAATTTAAGAAATTATTAGTAATTAACTATGAATTTTAAAGTCAAGATACCTTTTTATATTAAGAAATATATATTCTTTAAGTGAAATTTTGTTTTCAAAAATGGTGGTTTTAATTTATAATCCCATATATTACATTGTATAATGAAAGTTAAACTTTTAAAAAATAACATTTTTAATATATTTTACATTTATTATTTTAAAATTCAGATTTACATTATATGTTAGATGAATATAAATAAAATCTTCAATTACATGATTTATCATGTGAAAATAATATTAAGTATAATTTTCGAGGTTTTTATAAAATAATTTTTTTAGGTTAATTGTGAAAAAATACTATTTTTACTAATACTGACACATTTATGAAAATATTGCACATGAATTACATGAAATTTTTTGAAACCAATATTAATATAAAATATATATTTATTTTTTTAAATTTCCTATTTTCAAATATTATGTTGTTATATGAAACTAATTTTTAACATTTAAAAAAAATAGTTACTGGTTCAATTAAAATTGTTACTCAATTTTTTCATTTAATAAAATGTTTTACATGGAAGAATTATTTTTCTGAAATATTTTATTGTTAATACACTATTATTTATATAAAAATAAATATTATAGATTCAATTGAATCAATAACGGTGATAATTTTATCCTAGATACAAATCTTATTCTTAATATTATTATTTTTTTAATGTAGTTCACATGTTATATATACGAATAATAAAATCAATTTATCTTAATCCCAATAAAATTAGATTTCAAAAACATTTCAACTTTATAAATCATCATTTAAATTTTATTAAATAATTGGATATTTATTTTTTACCATTTAATGTAGTTTCCCTTGGTGAAAGTGGAGTTACCACGGTGAGAGTAAATTATGAAAAACGTTTATTGTCATTGTGAAAATGTTAAAAAAATGAAAAAAACGTTTGATATTAGATGGATGTGAGAATTGTGTCATTATATGCTTCTCTAAATATATATTATATATTTTTTTAACATTTGGACTCGATTAATGTACTGATATTATTTAAAAAAAGAGTTATTTCAAAAGGGCCATTTTCCTTAAATATAAATGTAGACCACCTCAACCGCATTTATCCCATTATAATTATTTTTTTCAAAGAAAACACATATATAGTATCTCATAAATACTAATTTAGTCCCTTTGAGTCATTGGTCTCCATAAATGAACAAGTTGGGTTTCCTTAAGAAACTACACATGGGAGAATATATAAGGGATAAGTGTAAATATCCATCCAATCATTGTATTTATCATCCTATTCTGCACCTCTCAATTCCCTTATATCCATGAATTTTTATAACGCTAGAATATTTATTATTATAATAATTTATTATACAATTTATTCTTTCTTCCATAATTCAAAATAAAAAGGAAAACGCCTCCATGTACATGCTAGAACTACCACTTCATGAATGAATAGTTCAATTTTACATCACCACCAGAAATATTATGTTCAAAAGTCTTATTTAATTAAATAATTAAATATAAAAAACATTTATATAATATAGAAATGATAATAATTCAATTTAAAACTCCTTACATTTCAATGAAAAATTAAATCGTCTTATATTCATACATGATGACTATGACCCTCCAGAAAAAGGGAAATTTTGATTTCATTAACAACCTAACATGGCTGACGATAATAATTTATTTAAAAGGTTAATGTAATATTTTTTATTCTGTTAGTATTATATAAGAATAATAATGGGAATTATTTATGTTTTATTAACCTGAAACGATCATATAAACATTAACCACTTTATATATTCTAATCAAGGAACTTATATTTTTTTGGTCCTTTCTGGGATAGATTTTGAAAAAGGATTAATATTTTTTAATAGGTATAATAATGGAAAAAACCTAAAAAATATGAATACCAGGAAATTATTATACAAAACCTTCTACAACGGTCAATAAATTGATTTTGTTATGAAGAAGAAAACTAAAAATTCCCTTGTAACCATCCTATAAAAGGATCTATGTTAAGAACAAATTAAAATTAACAAAAAATGGGCTTTATAAAATTAAATATATATTTATTGAGTTTTAAGGTATATATTTAATTATTTAAATTTAATTATTGGGTATAATAAGTTCATTTCCGTGTTACTTTCAATCATGATTGTAAGGGATCTTCTATATAACCCCCATTACTTTTTGGTTTCCTGTTCTCATTAATATTGTCCCTTAAAAAATATTCACCTAAATTTTTTATATTTATTTTATATATTTTTATAACATATGTACGTAGGTAAATAAACTTTTATAATCTATTTTTGTATATATTTTTATTTCCGATTAAAATTTCAACTTCTAAGTAATAATGATTTAAGGGGAATATATTATTTATGTTCTCATGCCATTAAACAACCAAATAATGTTTTTTTAAACATTGTTTTCTTATAAAAAAATATTTAGTATATAAAACCCTCTTGGTTCAATTATTTTTTCATGATAAATAGAGAAATACCCTCATTAATATTATCATAACTTATTTTTTAAATCATATCCCAAGTCTTCCAATTTTAGTTTTTCTTCTCCAAAATTCCTATAATGAATTTTATACATTAAAAATACATATTGAATACCTATTTAACTTCTTCAATTGTGGAATTTCCAAATTATTTAAGTCCATTTATTATTAATCCTTAATAAATAGCCTTCATTTAATACTATAATAAAAAATATACAACTGTCACATACGTAACTTATTTTAGAGTCATTTTTAATTTAATTTCTATTATTTCGTTGTTTTGGGGGTTTCCCATGCATTTTTGGAGGAATGGGTGAGTTTTCATGATTTGGTGCAAACTATGGGCCCAATTCTAGATTTAAAAATAAGTTTTAATTCCTTTATAAATCCTTCATTTTTCAACATTTTTAATAAATTCTCATTCCTACATTGAATCCACTGACCTAGTAAAACCACCAAATTAATTTGGATCATTTAGAAATATATAATCATGGTGGATTTGAGTTTTTATATAAGCGATTGGGCCTTCCCGAAAGCTCATTTCCTACATTAAGAATATTTTTAAATTATTTAATAACACATTTTATTTTTAATTTTTTTCTATGATTCTAACTCTAAACAGAGACCATGTACCTAAGGCACTCCCCCATTCCCTCCTACCCCAATTTGGAGCTATATAGAATTGATAAATTTGGAGAAACTTCTCTAGATTTCAAATATCTCCCAGATTTGAAGATGAAAATTGATCCTTTCATAACTCCTATTTTTACTTCCCCCCCCCATTCCAGTTCTTACATTATCTCGTAGTCCTTATTAGAACCTTCCTAAAAATTTTAGTCGTTTTAAAATTCAGATACTGGTGGATTTTTGGTCATTTTCTTCAAGATTATTTTTGGTAAGTCTTTCTTTCTTCAATTTCTTCCTTCTCTTTAGGGTTTCCCCCCTCTTTCATGAATTTATATAGTGTCCAAAAATTAGGGTTTATACATAGTGTTTTATTTGGTGTATGTTTTGTAAAATATTATGGTTTAGGGTTCGTTTTCACTTCTTTGTGGTGTGGCAGAGGTGTGGTTGAGGTTTCACACCATGATTCAAGGGTTTTGACTCAAAAGGTAGGTGATTCCATGTATACCGATTTTATTATGAGTTATATTTTTGGTTTATTAATTTAGTATGATTCAAATCGTTCATGTGTTGTGTGAAAACAATTTTTTATGGGTGTTGTTAAGTGTTTATTTTTGAAGTTACATTTTTTCTTGCAATTGGGTGCTTTTCATGCGTGGCTCTTGGGGAAATGTTTGGGTGTATTTTATAACATATGAATGTGATTTATTAGTGTTGAAAGGGGGATTAAAATTCTGATTTTTTAATTCCATAATGTCATATGGGCCTTGTAAAGGGGATTATGAATGGTTCTAATCAGCTAAACCATGTTGTACTTCATAAACATGATTTGTGGAAACATGTGTTTTTTCATGTGTACCTTTTGTGGTATTGTTTGTGGTATTTTTATAAAACATGGGGGTAGTTTAATACATGTTTTTAGGGCTGCCAATTATGTTTTCGATTATTATTGGTTTGGTTTTGTCTTGAATGAGGGTATTGAAATTGGTTTTGTATGAAAACCATTGTTGAACCTCTTGGGTTGGTTTTATGAAAATTGTAAATTATTTAATGAGTTACACAAAGTATGAAATGGTTGATTATGTACTGTTTTGGTAATAGTATATTCTTAAAATGATTTTGTGAAACAGAAAGTGTTCAGTTATGTTTTAAAACAATTTGGTAATGTTTTGTAATTTGTCGAGGTGATTTAAGAAATTGTGATGTGGGTGCGAAACATGTTTTCAGCTTGTTTTGCATGAGTGTGATGGAAAAAATGGACCTTGTTTATTAATACGGTATTATTTAACATGTGAGTGGGATATTATGTGACGTTTAGCATCTTGGGAAAGATTTTATAAAATTTTTAATAGATTTGTTGAATTCTGAATGATGTGCAAAATATGTTGTGGGATATTTTTGGTGTGAGTGTGATTTCAAAATTCATTTGAATGAATAGGTGAATTTTTAGACTTGTGTGGTATACAGGTTGGATTTTTGGGTAATTTGTGTTGTGAAAGTGATATTTTCATGTGAAAAGTGTATTTATTGACTTGTTGAACTTGTCTGAGCACAAGGGGAAACCCCAAGTTTCTAGGTGGGTAGACGTGTACTAGTATGCTAGTGAATCTGTTGGGTTTGGTCTCATTTTCACTTAGAAATATTGATGCTTACAACTCTAAATAAACTATCATGATGATGATTGGGGACCACTCTGTTATGGGTATGTTCCCTACTTATAGCTCGTGAAAGAGAACTGATATTGTGATGGTTACTCTCACTGAGATTCGAGGTAGTTGGCACCCATAACGAGCTAGTGCCTAGGGGTCGTTTCCTATTTCATGTGTTCATTAGTTACTTATTGCTTACCATAGATATACAGAATGGTTGGATGGAATATTCAGTAGTGCTGACATTATTTTTAAAAGTGTTGATTCTTAATGATAGCCCACATGAAAACCGTTTTAATTTTTAAGTTTCATCGTTTAGAAATTGTAACTAGAATTTCTTGTTTTTGAAAACATGCAATCTTTTCATATTTGAATGATTATCACATTGATATATTAGTGGTTTTATCCTACCGGGCACTGTCTCACACCCTACATACACCCTTGGGTGTATGTGTACTTGGTTATTTTTTGTTGTCGCAGGTTGGGTACATTTATTTTGTATTGGTGGTTAACGTTTCCAGCAAGTCCTTGGTGTTGAAGTCTTGAAGAGATGGCTTGAGATTGGTTCCCCCTTCCACGAGGGTAATTGGGATGTTTCATTTTATTTTTGTACCTTTTTTATAGTCTTGGTGAGTTTATTTAAACTATGTAATTGTGTTCTGAATTTTTTGTAAAAGATTGTTTGGTTTGAAAAATACAGATTTTTTTATTGGATTCATTTGTTGTTTTAAGTTTATAATCTCTGGTAAATCATTCCCAATTCTAATTTTATAATAACCGGGAACTTGTTCCATCCAATAGGGATCGCGAATTCCCTTCGGGCCTTGTCACAAACCAATTTTGTGCCAGTTTTAGTGGTGACTAGATTCGGTTCATGAAAAAATGGTATCAGAGGAGGTTTAGGTTAACTCATTGGGTAATGTTATTTGGGGAAGTGTTGAGATAGATTGGAGTTAGGATTTTCAGGACATGGTATTCTAGTTATGGGTAGTGTTCCTGATCACCACACCTCATTATGGGATTCATGTTTCTAGGAGAAGTCAGGATTTATCTAAGTCCTTTGGTTTTCCTGGTTTGATGATGATTATGGGAAACAAAAAGAGAGTTGGGTTAATTGTCTCAGTGAGCTCTTTGGTCCTGGAAATCCTTGTGGAGCTAGAGATATTCCCTAGAACACTCTCTGTGATGGTGAATTGATTATAATATGGCCTCCAACCATATTTTCAAGTCACCCAATAAAACTAGTTTCCTCTCGCATAGTTTTGTGATTTATTTTTGAAATCCTGGAACTTTGGTTTTAATGTGACTTAGTTTTAAAAAGAATAATGTATTTGTGAAATGATTTTCAAATAAAAAGAGAATAATTTTATTTATGAAATGGTGGAACTGAATTTTGAAATTTTTTTGGAAATGGAAAATGATGTGCATACACCACTTTGGAAAACAGGAACTATATTGAAGTTAGTTTTGAAATGTGTTTCCAATAATGTTTTATAAATAATCAAAGGGTGTTTTAATGGGATGAGATGTTTTGAAATTGATGTGAATATCTTTAAAGTGAGTTCTTTTCTAAATTTTTGTGTCTTTCTGAAATGTTTTGTAATATGTGAGTTTGGATTTTGATATCGTGGTTTGCAGTTTTGATAAAAACTATGTGTTTGTTGACCATTTTGGTTTTCAAAAGTGGAAATAATTTTTGTTTTAACCATTGATATATTTGTGAGTAGCCACATGCATTGGGTTATATGGGATAATTTATGGTTAATGGCATTACTAGATTTGCGTCGGGATGGATATGAGGAGGGTGTCTGGTGTGGCATATAAACATGCATGTGTAAGACACATGGGGCGCCATTGGTGGATGCGCTAACCGCTGAACTGTTAGTTTTCAAAGAAATATTTTTAAAGAAAAACATGATGTCTAGATGAATTTTTTTGGATGTTTTATAATAAGTGTTTTTAGAAAATGTTTTTGTTGTAGGATGTTTTGAGTATAATAACCCCACCTGTTCGAACTGTTCTTTGGGTATGTGTTTGGTTGGTAAGATGGGTAGAAGGACCGGTTAATACTCTCCTATGAGATATGTTTTAGAAAACCTTTATGGTGGTTTCCTTCATGTGTTTGTATCTGGTTTTTGGCACTTTTTGGCCAATGGACCAGATTGTTTGGGTCCTTGAGTTCTCTCATTGGATAAGGCACGCCCCCATTAACGGTTAATGCATAACTGAAGTTTCACTTGGATTGTTTTTCCATTGCAAAATCCTCCCGTTGATCTATATAAATAATATTTTTTTCTTGAGCTATGTAGATCGAGTCTATACCAATTACTTTCTTTGTTTTTTAGATCCTATTGTAGAGGGATATTTCTCAAGGATGGTTGAAATAGACCTTAGATTCTTAATTTTTCTGATTCATCGAAGGTGGAAGTAGTCTAGGGTTGTTAGTGTGGATGAGTGTCTTGATGGTGTCAAAGATGGCCTCTGGGTTCTTCATAGTTTCTTTGAAGCATGAGTTCATGTTAAACCACCAGTTTGGGAAATATGGTCAAGATAGGATATTGTGGCCACATTCTAGAATTTTGTATTGTTTGTGGATGTTGTATAAGGTCCCTCTCCATGCATTGTTTATATCAGTCGTAGTGGTCATATTTGGTGACTCATTATGATGTCATGTGCTCGATTGACAGTAAAGTTGAAAGTCAGGAAATTATCTGAGATTCTATGTTATGTTTGGAGAATTTAACCCCTTGAAAATCTTATAAATATTCCATTTTAGAGGAAGGTGAGTATAGGTGTCCTTTACATATATTGTTTCTCACCTTAGTAAAAAAGTTTTGTTGTGTGTGAATATTCTAAGCCCTTGATTCAGTGAAATATCGTGTTAGGGTAATGTGATCTTGGAATGTGTTATGTCTTGGAAAAAATTTCAGGGATTGTAGTGTAGTTTTTTGGTTTCACCTAAAGAATAATTCTCATTCATGGGGTTTTCAAAGCCAAACTCTGTGGCTGAAGATGCTTCAATCATTAGATCTCCATCCATAGGTCTTAGAGAAAATCTCGATTGTAGTTAGGGGAAATATAAGGGTTGTTTAATCCATTGAACATTGTTTTATACTCAGTATAAAATATAGGAATATTTTAAACCTGTGGTTTCATCATCCTTCTTTTATTATTCTCGTTCAGTGGAAATAAGTGGAGGGACTTATAACCATGTCATTTCCTAATGTTATTCTTTCTCCGTTTGGTTTCCACTGAGTCATTGGATAAAGGTTTGAAGTTTGGCTAGAAAGGTTAAGCACATAGTTTGTGCTTAGTTAGTAGTGACTATGCCCCAAAAAACCATGTGGATAGAAGGATACCCACTATTAGTACAAGGTTTCCCAAACTGTGTGGAATAACCGTGTCATCATCACAACTCTTTAAATTTTGGGGTCTTAATGTACTGGCCCATGCTGGTCGGTTATGATGCTTGGTTATTATGGTGGGGAGACCCAATATGAGTCTTATATAAGTTATTTTTTAAAGGTCCTATGTAAGTATACCCTTTGTACCGAGGAGTTAGTTCAGGCCTCCCCCTGTTAGTGTCCTGATTCTGTCTTGGGAAAAATATAGGATGTCTCTTATAGTGTGGAGCCTATTTTTGTTCCCCTGTACTAGTAAATAAGATTTATCCATCGTCTATGATTGGTGGTAGGTAGTATCATTCAGAGATATTAGGATACCTACATCTTCCTTGGGTAAATGTTGAGATTGGATAGTGCCCAATGGTTTAGTTATAGCAATGTCAATGTAACCTTGTTCGATGTTGTTGTTTGATTGGGTAAATTTCGTGAGTCTTGTTTAGATTGTGTTTGAGGATTTTTATTTTTGGATAAGGAATTAATGTGAATGATAGTTTCAGAAATTTTTTTTATTTTTAGTTTGTGAGAGTATTCCTTCCTTAATTGATCACTGGAGGTGTTTTTCCCTTTGAGGGTGAAACCTGGTAATGGAGTACGTCTTGGTTTCTCAGTTGGGTTTGGTTTTTTCTTTGGCCTTTCTGTGACATTACAGGGCTTAATGTTTTCATAGTGGGGAGAATTTTCAGATACATAACTTATTTTAGAGTTATTTTTAATTTAATTTCCATTATTTTTTTATTTTGGGGGTTTTCTATTCATTTTTAGAGGAATGGGTGAGTTTTCATTATTGGGCCAAACTGTGAACCCAATTCCATATTTAAAAATAAATTTTGATTCCTTTATAAATCCTTCATTTTTCATCATTTTTCATCAATTTCAATTCCTACAAGGCATCAACTGAGCTATGAACACCACCAAATTAATTTGGACCATTTATAAATCTCTAATCATGGTGGATTTGAGTTTTTATATAAGGGATTGGGCCTGCCCGAAAACCCATTTCCTACATTAAAAATATTTTTTAATTCATTAATAGATCATTCAATGTTAATTTTTTTCAGTGATTCCAACTCTAACCTGATACCACATACCTAAGGTGCACCCCCATTCTCTCTTGCCACAATTTAGAGCTCCAAGGAATCACGAAATTGGGAGAAATATCTCTAGATTTCAAAAATCACCCATATTTGAAGAGGTAAATTGATCGTTTTATAAATCCTTATATTTTTAATATTTTCCCCCATTCCAGTTCCTTAGTGATCTCCTCATCTGCGTTACAACCCACCTTAAATTTTTAACAGTTTTAAAATTTAGATACTGGTGGATTTTGGGTCATTTTCTTCAATATTGTTTTGGGTAAGTGTTTCTCTCTTCAATTTCTTCCTTCTCCTTAGGGTTTACTCCCTCTTTCAAAAATTTATAGTGTCCAGAAGTTAGGGTTAATACATAGGGTTTTATTTGGTGTATTTTTGGTGAAATATTATGGTTTAGGGTTTGTTTTCATTTCCTTATGGTGCGGTGGAGGTTCAGTGGAGGTTTTGCACCAAGATTCAAGGGTTTTGACTCAAAAGGTAGGTGATTCCATGTATAACCATTTTATGATGAGTTATATTTCTTGGTTTATTAATTTAGTATGTTTTAAATATATTTTTTGTGGTTAGAAAACTATTTTTTATGGGTTGGGGAAAGTGTTTAATTTTGTAGTTTCATTTTTTCTTGGAATTGGGTGATTTTCATGCGTGGCTCTTGGGGAAATGTTTAGGTGTATTTTATAACATATGAATGTAATTTATTAGTGTTCAAAGGGGATGAAAATTCTGATTTTTTATGCCTTAATTTCATGTGGGCATTGTAATGCGGTTTTTGAATGGTTTTAATGTGTGAAACCATGTTGTATTTCTTGAACATGATTTGTGAAAACATGTGTTTTTCATGTGTACCTTTTGTGGTATTGTTTGATGTATTTGTAAAAATTTGGGGGTGGTTTAATAAATGTTTTTACGGATGAAAATTATTATTTGGATTGTTATTGGTATGGTTTTTTCTTGAATGAAGGTTTTGAAATGGTTTTTATATTCAAACCATGGTTGTACCTCTTGGGTATGTTTTATAAAAATTTTAAATTATTTAATGAGTTACACAAAGTGTGAAATGGTTTCATAGGTACTATTTTTGTGATAGTATATACTTAAAATGAGTTTCTGAAACATAAACTTGTATGTTATGTTTTTAATACATTTGGGTAATGTTATGTAATTTTTCAAGGGGATTTATAAAATTGTGATGTGGGTGTGAAACATGTTTTCGGGCTGTTTTCCATGAGTGTGATGTGAAAAATGGAATTTTTTTCTGAAAATTGTATTATGTAACATGTTAGTGGTCTGTTATGTGATGTTTGTCATCTTGGGAATGATTTTATAAAATTGTTAACGGATTTTTTGAATTGTGAATGATGTGAAAAATGTGATGTGGGAAGTTTTTTGTGTCAGTATGATTTAAAAATTCATTTGAATGAAAAGGTAAATTTTTAGACTTGTGTGGTATACATGTGGGCTGTTTGGGGAATTTGTGATGTGAAAATGATTTTTTAATGTGAAATGTATATCTATTGACTTGTTGAACTTGTCTAAGCACAAGAGAAATCCCGGGTTTCTAGGTGGGTGGATGTGTACTAGTATGCTAGCGAATCCGTGGGATTTAGCCTGAGTTTCACTTAGCAATATTTCCACTTACAACTCTAACTAAACTATGATGATGATGACTGAGGACTAATAGGTTATGGGTATATTCCCTACAAGTGGCTAGTGCATGAGAGCAGATATTATGATGGTTACTCTCACCGAGATACGAGGTACCTGGGACCCAGAACATGCTAGTTCCTAGGGGTTATTTCTTATTACTTGTGCTAATTAGTAAATTTGTGCTTACCGCCATCATACGTTATGGTTTTCTGGAAAATTCAGTAGTGCTCACATTATTTTTAAAAGTGATAATTTTTAATGATAGCCCACTTGAAAACTGTTTTAATTTTTAAGTTGCATCTTTTAGAAATTGTAACTAGAATTGCTTTTTTATGAAGACATGAAAGATTTTCATCTTTGAATTTTTATCACATGGAATCTCATAGTGGTGGTCTCCCACTGGGAATTCGCTCACACCCAACTTTCATCCTTGGGTTTAAGTAGAATTTGTAAATTTTTTTGTCGCAGGTTGGGTACATTTGTTTGTGCCAGTGGTTCGGGTTTCTAGTAGGTCCTTGGAGGTGAAAACTTGTGCAGATAGCTGGAGGGTGGTTCCCCTTGTCATATTGGTTATTAGGGTGTTTAATTTTAGTTTTGTACCTTTTTAATAGTCATGGTGAGTTTATTTATACTGTGTAATTGAGTTCTCAATTTTTTGTAAAAGATTGTTTGGTTTGAAAAATCCAGATTTGTGTTATTGGATTCATTTGTTGTTTTATGTTTATAAACTCAGATAAATCATGCCCAATTCTCATTTTATGATACCTGGGCACTATTTCCAGCTCGTGGGGATTGGGAATGCCCTTCAAGCCTTCTCACAGGCCGATTTTGGTGCCGGTTTCAGTGGCTACCAGATTTGGTTCGTGAGAAAAACCAAATTTCTTCTCATTGTTTTAATCATGCCTATGATTTTTTGGGTGTTTAGTATATCTCACATGGTATTTTTATTTATGAGATATTACGGTAATCATAGTATGTTATTTGATTAGTGGTACTATAATTTTATAGCCCTCCAATTAATTCAGATAATATTTTTATCTGGTGAGGTGTTTTGTATGTGAGTCAATAGTGAACCAATTCCACCATGGGTGTTTTTACACTACATTTACGCGATGGGGAGTGAACCAAATCCACTATATGGTAGTTTCAAATTTATGATGGTGGTCTTGGTAGTGACCATACATATGTTTATGATGGAATGACTTATGTTTTTTCAACATATTCTACTAATACAAGATCTTATTATTTCATTACATTATTCCATGTTTTCATGATTATGATCATTATATTTGTTCTATTATTTATGTATTATATATTCAATTTTCTTTTCCCTTGATTAAATTATCATAACCAAATACTAATCTTATTATTATGTTTTATTTTTATTTTTATCACATACACATACACTTACTATGTGTTTAATATCACCCCTATCTTTTTTCCCTTACCATGTTTATAAAGATAAGACTAACATATGAGAATTATAGAAGGGTTCTTGATAATTTTGATTGTGGAGAAATTTTCACAAGTTGTATGGAATAATATTCCTGTGTAACTAGCCCTCAAATACCCTAAACCATAACTTCTTCTGATTATGTTATTCTTATATGATATTTATTGTATAAATTAGATAAATGATTTGAAATTTAAGATATATATTTATTGGTTATTTATAATTGCTTTTAGAGTAGGGTTTAATTATTTTTTTTGAATAGTTAAGTAGTTTTTTTGTAAATAGGATCGAATAACCTTAGGAAAGCTATAAGGAAAACTATAGTGAATAATACTATTTTTTTGATATAATCAAAATGTTTTGGTAATGTTTGGAGTAGGTGGTATTCATAGATATTGAATATCTGACATGATTCTACAAGTGTATACTTCCTTAATCATAGATGTATCTAGTAGTAATAACCCCAAAAAGTACATGTGGGGTATTAGCTCTATCTTTACCCAGTGAATAACTAAGTGGCCTAACTACAACCCTAGTTTTACAATTCATTGTTATATGATTGTTTTTATCAATTTCTTTTTATGAACTCCTATTGAAAACTAATTTCCCTATTACATTTAGGGAAGAGATTGAGGTATATAAGAGAACCCACCTTAAGGTTAAACATGATGAATTTAGAATGATATAATTTGAACCATGGATGATAAATGATTATATTATAATGATATAGTTTAAACAGTGAATGATATTGGTTAATTAAAGAGTGACAGAGCATCGAAAAAGTAAATTATTGATTATTATAATGGTATTTTAACATGATAAATAATCATATTAAATTTCAATGTAGTTATCTTAGAGATAACTCATTTGATGATATTGTTTTTTCACTAACATTCGTCACATTTATTTTTAGTGACTGGTAGATCTATAAGAAATAGAGTTAACCCTAGGAGAAATGGACAATGAGTTGATTACCTCAACAATCAACCCATCAATATGTGAGATCAAATGAGGTGTCCAGTGATTATTATATATTAAATATTATTAGATATGAATAACACTATAATTATTTTTGAAATAACAATATCCAAAAATAAGATAATTGAGATGTCTCATTGAAACATAGGTGATGAATAAGACAAGGAAAATAATATTCAACATCATATATATCCACAACGTGGGAATAAGTACTGCGTGAATTATTGTATATGAACTATAAAATACATTAATATGGGTAAATGAGTGATTTAAGAAATAATATATTGATGTCAAAAATATGGTACAATGAATGGAGATAATGTTCTTCCGATGGATCCACAAAATATTCAATGTTTTTTATTTTAGTATTTTTGATAAATATGAAAACTAATGCACCAATTAAAGTTTTAAAGATGAAAAACAACACTAAACACCCCTTGATAATATGAATAATGAAAACAAAATATAGTGACTAATTTTTAGGTGGACAGTGTTTTTCTCTCTCAATATTTATCAAAATATTATCTCATGTACGATTTATCCTTTTAGGAATTGAGTTACAAATAAAAATAATCTGATTGTATAATTATCTAATCCATTGTACATGAATCCTATTCAAGTTTTCATAAATTTTATTCCATATAGATTTATCACTTTATAAACAATTAGGATTCTATTTCTAATGTACTCTCACTTTTTATAAAGGGATCATATCAAATTTCTTATGGGGAAGTATCATGTCATATACAAAATTCACCCATGATCATCCACTAGTGTTTGGTTAATTAAAAGTTTCCTATATATATTTCTATTATCATATGTTTTTTTATAATTATGATGATGTAATTTATTTTTGGTGTGTGGTGGGGAATATAATGTTCTAATATTTTAATTTATTTTTTCCTATATTTAATTCAATCATGAATGATATATTTGTCTACATGTAACACAATACTAAAATGAAACCAATATATTTTTTGTATTTTTAAAACATAACCATTTAATTATTAAGTATTAATTTGACTAACTGAATCACAAGATACACAGACACACACAGATACACACACATATATACATGTATAGGTTATTTTATAAAAAAATATGAATTCATTATTTTTTTGAAATATCAATATATTTATTTATTGTACATTTCATTAGTGAAAATAAGTATATTATTAAAAAATAATTATTTTAATAAAATTATTTATTTATTTCTTAATGATATCTTGATTATTTTTTGAAATAAATTCATAATAACAACCAATAAAATTTTAAAATTTTTTCCTATAAATACAATCGCTTAGTAAATTTTATAAGTTTAATTAATCCAAAAAATATAAAATTATGAACAGATTTATTTTAAAAAAGAATATTACTTTTTATATAGATATTCCATATTATTTTTAAATTATTTTTTCTATTTTTTATAAAAGAATATAAATTTTTAGGCAATGAATGGAAATACTATTTTTATATATTATATGACCTTCATGAATTCTTTTGTATATGAGTATGTATTAGAAATTAATGAAACGCTTTTATAATACATAACATGATTTTTTTATGAAAAATAATTACATTAAATGTGTTTTTTGAATTTAAAACCCCTTAAATTTCATTTTATAACTAAAGTTATTTTTTCAAAAAAAATTATATTAAATTATATATTTATTATTTAATTTTTTTTTGACCACTTATGTAAGTTAAAAATAATAAAATTACCTCATATTTTTATTCTTATTATGAATATATTAATACAGTTTAATTTATATATTTTTTTTAAATAAATAAATTTTTCAATAGAGAAAATAATTATTTTTCTAGTGTTTTCACTTTTATAATATTGTTATAAACTTTTTCCATGAGTGTTTTTGAAAGAAATTATACGATAAAATATATATTCTATAATGAAAAGTTTTTTATTTTAAAATAATATGTTGATATATTAAAACCATCATTAATAATTAATATTATTAAGCAATGTTTTCAAAAAAACTACTTTGTGTTTGTTTCTTTTTATAAGATATTCAGATGATGGATTTTGGTTTTCATCTTATTATAAAATCGTATAAATATTATTTTAATAATAATAAACATTATAACGTAAATTTAATCAATATAATCAATAGTAATATCCAATATATAAATCTAATGTTTAAAATACACCTTTTCTATAAAAATTCACTCAATGTATGTTATAATACTAAAATTTATTTCCCTTAATCATGGGTAGTTTTGTACGATAATATTATTTACATATTTTAAATCACTTTTTTAATATTACTAAATAATTTATATTTTAATTTTGGCCAATAAAATTATTCTCTAAGAGTGGAAGTCAAGTTATCATGATATAATAAAATTAGTGTAACAGTGGTTTAGCCAAGTGAAAAAGGATAAAACATGTGAAAACAATGTTTTATATTTGATATTGGAGGGAATATTGAACTTATCTCCATACACACTGAATTATTACCTATTTTCATAACCTATGAACTTGAATAATGGAGTGATTATGATGAAAGATAATGAGCATTCACACTAGTTTCTTTTTCATCACATATAAAAGGATCCCTCCTCTACCCCATTTTCCCAACCATTTCAATGATTTGTTACAAAAACACTATTACCTAGTCTCTCTTTAGTACCCACTACCTTATTTTGAACACTTTGACTCACTAAAAGACTACTATTTGGAGCTTTAGGGTGCCACACAAAAGTGAACTTCTTTGGGAGAGGTAATACTCTCTATCTACCTTTTAAAGTTACCTTCTTATTCTACAAACATAAAGAACCATATATCAATTATGGTGTGAAGAAAATAATTCTCAATATTATGAATAATTTTTTACTTTTTAGAATATCCATTTTATAACTTCCACTCAAATCATTAGGAAAAATTAAAATATTGCCACTTGTGTGCGCAGACTACCACCTCCATGAATGGGATGCTCAGTTTTTGATAACCAACTTAAATGGTAAACATGAAAATGTAATTAAATTACATAATATGATATTTAATCCTAGATTATAACTCTTAAATGATATTAATTTCATTTATTACCCCCTCCAATTCCATGTAAAATGAATTGTTTTTTCAGGGCATACCTGTCAACAACCGCCTTAATGATAAAAAATTATTTTTTCCATAACCACATAAAATAATTGACATTAAAAATAAATTTAACATATAAAAATAATAATTATAAACTAGTAAAAATTTTTTAATAATATTTTTAATTATATATGTTTGATTACAGAGAATTGATCATAGAAACTTTAACCACCTTAAATTGACATATAAAGGAACAAATCATATTTTGGGTATATTTTTGGATAAACATTGAGACTATACATGTATTGGTCTAACCACGTTATATATAGAATAAAAATTCATAATTATATATAACATGATTTTATTATTCAGAATTACCATGGTCATAAATTCTAAATTTCAGTTAATAAAATAAATGAATAAAAATAAGTTTATGATTTAATTAGAAATAAAAAAATTATAGAAGATAATAAATTAAAATTATAAAAATAAATATATACGAATAGGGATCCGGGTATATAGTTAATTATCTTAATTTAATTATTGGATATGTTATATGAAATTTAGGATTTAATTTAAACATAAAGGTATGGGATCTTCTATATCATTATCATTACTTTTCGGTTCCATGTTCTCTTTATTTTTCTCCCATTTATGAAATCATATTCACTTGAACTTTTAACTTTTTTGTATTTTTATCACTTATATATATTGTTATAGAAAATTTCCATTTCTTGGGTAATAAATATTTTTAATTCCATTTTAAATTCTCACTTCTATGTATTCTTGATTTATGTAAAAATTCTTATTTCTTGCCTACCATAAACAATCACCGACATAAATTGTTTTTAAACTA
This sequence comes from Viscum album, assembly GCA_963277665.1. Classification (NCBI taxonomy): domain Eukaryota; kingdom Viridiplantae; phylum Streptophyta; class Magnoliopsida; order Santalales; family Viscaceae; genus Viscum; species Viscum album. The sequence continues at coordinate 2,014,615,115 of OY728135.1, forward strand.
TAAAAATATTACAATAAACATAATTATTTTATAAGGAACCCACTAGGTTATATTACTATATCATGTGAATATTTTTAATTTTAATTCATTTAAATTATCACTAATCTGATTATAATGTTATACCAAAGTGGTTTATCATTATCCCTTGTTTACAAAAATCCTTGAATTTATTTTTCTATATTATAACTCAATTTTTGCACACCTATTTACATGTTTTAATTATAGAAGTTGAAAATGATTTATTTCCTTCTTCAATGAGGAATCCTCATGATTTATCCACTAGTTATGAATTAAATTAGATATATTATATCAACATTATTCTTATGGGTTTGATAATTCATATGTTTAATGTATGTTTCCTTTTACTAATCTGACTAGAATATATATTCTTTTCATTTTGTGATTGGTGGGCCTAGAATTATATATCTCTACTATTAATTGGGTAATCATTTCATTTAATGAGATACCATTTATGGTTCTCAAGTGGTCATACTGAACATAATATGTTTTGTGAAGGTTATTCTAGAAATTATATAGCCCTCCAATGCATGGGTGTAGCCTTATATCTCATCACATGTTATTTAAAAGATTATGGAGTTACCCTAATCCACCATTGGAATTTTCTACTATGTTTATTAGAATGGGGGGGTGTGAATCCAATGCGTCTTGGCACATTTTACACTTTATGGTGATGGAATTGGGAGTTAACAATAACTTATGTTTATGATATTAGGTCTTACATTGTTTCCAAATATTCCAGGATTTCATAATTTTATGATTTCATTTCTTTATCATGTATTTACATGCTTATGATCATCCTATATATTTTATTGGTCATTATTTATATATTTTATTTCCATGTACTCATCTTACATTCTCATACCGGTATTATTATCTAATATTTACATTTGATATTTTAATGTCATTACTTGTTCTTACCCTTAGTGGGTATTTTAGGTAACCCCATTCTTATGATTAATTTCCCATGGATATGAAAATAAGTATAATGTTTGAGATGGATATAAGGGGGTATAAAATAATTCCATTATGGATAAATGTTCAAAAGTATTTTGGAATAATTAACCTATATAACAAGTCATCAATGACTCTAAACCTTCTATTCATAATATTCCCATATTTTTATATGGGATATAATGTCTATTTTTTGGAAATACATAAAAATTAAGATATATTTATCTTGATCGGTTAAACCTATATTCTAATGATGTTTTTATTGTGGGTTAATTTTTTTAATATTTCTATACTCTTATACAATATATCATGTTCATATTTTTGTACCTATATTGTTTTGATATACCAAGACTATTATATCATAATTATGATATGTCATGTATCTTCTATTAACTTACCCCATTAAATCTTCCTTACTCACAAATTTGTATCACACCATTGATTTGTTATATTTCACAAATGTTTTTCATATATTGTGATATGTCTAAAAAGTAATCATGTTTGGAGAATTTTAGGGATGAAATTTATGGTGCACAAAGAAATATTATATATATATGGATAGTATATTAAGATAATAAACCTTATTCATTTTTGACGGTGTTTTAATAGTGATTTGTTTTTCTTATTCTTTAAAACTGACATTGAAATCAAGTTTTTTTATTATTCATCTCAACTAAACATATGGTCCATGTTTGGATCATTAAATAAAAACATAATTACCAAAGGATACATGTAATGTGTAGGAAGTGATTTACCCTCATAGATTTTAAATATATAAATAATATATTGACTCATAATTGTATATAATACCTATGAAATAAATGAACACACACACACACATATGTATATATATATATATATTAAACAACACTAAAAACCCATTACAATTTTATACACACGTGCACATTTTCAAATTCCCTAATGTATTTTATTTAACAATAAACATTTTTAATATTTCACATATTTATGTACTAAATGTGTATTCATTTATGAAAAATGGTCTCTCAGTGTAGAATTTTTTGATTCTAGAATGAATTAGGAATTTTAAAGGCAAACAATCGGCATTTGGGAATATTTTATACAATAAAGGGTGTTTACAAAAACATTGAAATTGTGCACTTGAAAAAAAAATTATTTTAAATATTTCATTTCAAGAGCTATTCGAATTACCAACTTTTTCAAATAGTATAAAAATATATGATGGGTCAACCATGTAATTACTTGATTCAAGAAATAAATTTGTGGGCCCCTTTTGTAGTCTCTATAGGTAAATTCAATCCCAAAAAATTAACTCAAAAACTATGAGTTATGAAGGGTTGGTGGATAGATCGAATGCCATTATTGGATCACAATTTTCAGAAAATTTCCCCTTAACCTATAACTTTTGACAAATTTTATGACCAACTATAATATCTATAAATGAATAGTTGACTGTATATTACGATTCAAACTCAGCATATACCATAGCATATTGATCTAATTAAGGTGCCAAATAACCATTCTCATGGGAACAACCTAAGGGATGAGTTTTTCTTGGATGGAGGTTGATAAAAATTAATTAATGGAAGGATTGCCTTTATTTTTTGCCACTAAATTTTCTACTTCTTATTTTCATGATGAAATATTGAAAGTTGAGCATATTTTCACCATTTAATTTCTGAGAAGATAAATCCCCTTCTATATCAATGTTGTTGTAGGTTATTGGGAATCATACATGGAAGTATATTGTTATTCACATTCTTGTGATTCTCATGAATGTTTTTAAAAATTAATTCATGTAAAAGTAAATTTAATCGTAAAATACATTGTATTGGAAACATTAATAAATTTAAAGAGATATTAGGCGGTTTATGATACATAATTCCAAAACTATAGGATTGTTCACTATCACATTATGGTGGGAACTACAATCATTTTGAACAATTTTCTATTTATCCCGGGAAACAAATTGAAATATCATTGTTTTAATATACAGAACATAAGAGATTATAAAATTATTAAATCCCAGTGGTATACTAATTTCAATGAAGATAATGAACATGAATGACCAATATATTACGGACACTATATTATCACATAACACTGAGTAATTATCCTCATAAAAACCAAAAATAGATTTTTCAAATTTGATTTGAAATTTTTAACATTGGATTTATGTAAGGTTAAATAAAAATTATTCAATATGATTTACTTTAAAATTTGATTCTTTATATAATTTATAAATTATTCACATTATAAAATAATAATAGTCTGTTATAGATTGACACCATACTTCTAATATAATCACTATAAAGATGGGTAGAATTAAATTTGGGATGTTTGAAAATATATAGTCAACTAAAATAAAATTTAATTCTATATCCAATTCTGAAGACCCTATCAATATCTATATTTTCAATAGAGACTCAATCGATTAATTTGAAAATAATTATTAAATAAATTTATGAATCTAGATTATTTTTCTTTTTATTTATTATATTATTATTTCATGATAAGTTTATTTTTTAGCTTTATAAATAATATTGGTTCCATGAGCATCAACCATACGAATTCAAAAATTTTAAATTATTATAGAAACTCATATTTGATCAAAAAAACCAAATGAGTGATATCAAGAGAAATATCGAAAACTTGTGGGACTAAGATTTTTAAATGACCCAAAACCAATTATGTTCGGAGAAGGCCCATATATTGAATTAGGAGGTGAACTAAATTTCATACATGTGGATGTGAATAACTAATAATAGCATAATATTTTATTAGTATATATGCTCTAAAACAGCCCCTAATTCAATTTTTCAATTGTTTTTTCAATAATAGAAGAAAGTGTACATCACACAAGTTCATCAAGTGCAACATCAACCCTAATAAACTATAATGGAGTATATATTTCCATATAACCATGGATATGATTCAAAAATTATTGCTAAACCTAATCAAACCAAAAACATTGAATTCAATAAGTTGATCATGAAACTTAATCCTAAAGAAATAAAATTGGGGGTCTTAACATGTAAAGACTCCAACTCTCACCCCACAAATTTCAAAGAAATTTGTGACATATTCCATTACAAAAAACCATCAGAGGATACAGTAATAAATTATTTCATTCCATTTTAATTGAGGTATAAGTTAATTTATTCAATAATGAGTTCACCACATAATTCTATTCTATAAAGGGAAACATTACCTTAGGGATTACCAAATATATAATTTCCCTTTTCTAAACCCATGATGTTGTGAAATTATATCCATAACATTTATAATTATTAAAGTTAATCCCTCAACGACATTCCTAATTGATTTAAAGATACATAAAGAATGTTTCCAAACCATGGGATACCATTATGTATGAATGTACAAATCATTTATAGTGTCTTCACAAAGAGAATTATATTTGTCGTAGATATAGATGTAGGAGAAGTGTTATTATAAATGATATTAATGAATTATTTCACTTATCGAATGATATTTGGACCAATAGTTTATAATGGAACCTTGAATATGTGACATTGAACAAGGGAAAATAATGTTGATAAAATAACTATTCTAGAATCAAAATATGGTTTCATATTAGATAAAATTGATTCAATTAAACTTATCATAATCGTACAGGTCAAAGAATTGAATTTCCCATTGTATAGTGATTTTGGGGACAACCATGACTTGAGGGAGTGTCCAAGAATATATTTTTATGCTTATACCAGTGATGTATGTTTTTATTTTATGAAATCATCATCTAAATATCTTTATATCCTATAATATTTCATATGTATGGATAAAAATTGTGTACTGGGTGGATAAGAACAAAATCATCCACAACCAAAGACCCAAAGACCGCCTAAGTAAGGCCATCATCTATTTCTGAATCATACTCACCAAAAAATATAGGTTAATTAGAAATAAAAAACACCCAATACTATAAATTCCTATATCACCAACAAGGGTATCGTCACCCTTATTATACATCAGCCCATTAAAACAACAACAAGTTCATTGGCCACTATATTATGGTATAGAGTTGAATATTCAATAGATTATGTTTAGGTTAATACCCGTCAATGAAACAAGGTGTAAAAATTATGTTTTAAGAGTCCAAAGACTCAAATAATAAGGTTTTCATCTCGTATAAAAAATTTAATTGAACTGAAAAGAACCCCACAATAGAATAAAATTATGTGATCTTAGTTAGTGTTAAAGACCTCAATAACTCAGTAACAAATAATATAATTACAATTGATATTGATTAGTAATATTTTCCTTAATAACTAGTGGATTATATTGGTCTTGGTAAAGGGCTATTGGAAAAAATCATCTAATGTGAAGGGATCCACAAAAAATAAAATGGGAAAATTGAGTGGTCTATCCTTATGTGGATCTATTTCCTTCAACATATATTTTGAAACTAATTAAGATTATTAATCTATTAACAAGGATTATTAATGTGTTTAATAATCATAAAATTAATATTCCCATTACAAAGAAATTGAATAAGATGAAATCTTATGATAATTCATTTAATAAATGAAATCAAACAAAATTATAATGAAGGACATGGTTACTATTTACCTAAATAATGAAGATTATACACTGGTTCAAAATTCATTCCAAATTGAACTTCACGATCCTATTATTTTATCTATACCATGCATAGTCATACTATGTGTGTTTGGAGAGGTTCTAAGTGAAAAGGGATCTAGAATTAACAATATCGATTTTGGATTATTCATGATTTTCAGGCTAGATGAATTTATGCCTACTCACATAGTACACCAGTCATATAACCATTTAACATAATATACCAAAGTGATATTTGAAGATGTATTAATAATGTTTTAATGTTTATTTTTATAGTTTAATTAATCAATACTTATATAAAGGAGTTTATCGGGGTGTTTTTTATATTAGGGATACCATTTCCTCTATCTGGAAAATATTGAATTTGAATCCATCAAGGGTATCTTATATTTCATGTGGGATATGAAAATGTATCATACAATGTGATCAAGTCTATTATATAAGACAATATTTTGGAATTTTGTAATTCATTTACTCTATCATCCTTTTTAAAGTGCATTTTAAATATGGAAATTAATGTAGGATGTCCCCAATCAACGGACATACAATTTAATAAAGAAATTTATCTTCTTAAAAAATATGAAGTCTTGTTGTTTATATATGTTAAATGTAGTAATCATTATAATTGAAAGGAAATTTGTGAAATAATAGACTGGAAATGTGTTGATCCCTTGATTCATTCAGTCATAATGTCACCTTGTATAGAAATTAATCCCCTTCTTTTATCACAGAAATACGTATTCTTAGTGAAAGGGGAAACATTTCTGGTTATCATCACCTCTTCCCTCACTAAGGATAAAGAAAGGGGATTTTTAGAAAGTGTTAAAATATATCCATAAATATCAATAATGGTAATTTTCTGATCTTAATGGAAGTATTCAAATAATTTTAACCAATATGGTGATCTCAAATGAAATATCAAATCCATCTACGCAACCACAATAATGGTCGAACCTTTATAAGAAGGTTGCTGTTAAAAATGAAGTATTTTTCTTTTGTATAGATGAATAATATATCTAATATTATATAACCCATTGGTGATATCCTTTTATGTAATGCTAATGAGTTTTAGCGTCAATTTGATCTCAAATGTGAAAAATCATATAGTTCTATTGAAGATGGTCATTAATCGATATGTTTTCATGTACTACCATAAACTGAATGATACTTACCTGAAAAGAAATTTCAAACTTCCATCATGGATAAAATATTGGAGAATATTTTGTGGTACGATTTCAGTGTATTATTATATGGTTATACATTGTGTTACCAAATTTATATTCCCCCTAATGTCTATGAAAAAATTAACTAGTTCATTCCATTATTGGATATTTTCTTATCATAAAATTTTATTCAACACATACAATGTACCATCCATCTTATTCAATTGTATACTATAGAGTAAAAAATATTATTATACGACATGAATTATTTCTATATATTAATAATTCCATTCAATGATTCTTAAATAATTTGGAGCTCATTTATTGAGAGATGTGAGAAACCCAACTTGCTGCTAACTTTAGAGAACAACCACTTTATTATGAAACATTGTATAACCTTTCACCATAATATTTCTTGAATAGAAATTGAAGATGATGAAGTCATGACTTATGTTATTTCTAATTTATCCACTTCAACTATAGTTCATGTGATCCAATAATTTCATGGGCACATTCGCTTCTACAGATGGCTTGTGATGGATGTTTTAAGAATTTTTCAACCATAGACACCTTGATTAATGAAAATTATATATTTTATTTCCTGGAATAATGTATCAAGGAATTTATATGGATAATTATTTTTTTATATGGTCTAATATTGATTCCCCTATATTAAACAAACATCACTGGAGTTTATGTTTGATACTAGTGATAACATCATTGGGGGTAGTTCTTAACCAAGAGCTAACTGTATATATTTGTAGATTAATTATGAAAATTCATGAAACCATTAAATCCTAAATTAATTAAACCATAATAGATAAAGTTATTATCTCATTGGTATTTTTATTCTAATTGTTTGGAATATGATTCGTGAAAACAAAAGAAAATTTCTTACACAAATCATGAATCATTGAAATACCTCTTGAACTAGAAAGATGCTAGACACGATTAACAAGATTGGTTCTCATAAATATATAATTCAATCAAGAAGTATATTTCAAGAAAGGAATTGGATTCCCTATTTAAAAACAATTATCTCTCATGTATTTCCCTTAACGTGAGAAGATCCATTTTCATTTTGATAATGTGGTGACAGAATTATTTGATATTGTGTGTCGAAAGAGGATGTCCAAGAAATTTTATAATTTGGTCATTTTTACTTATCTATGGTTTAACATTATTGTATCCCAAACCTATATTCATATTAATTACAAGACTTAATGATATATTTAATTAAAATCAACTTCTACAACCTTTACGGTCAATAGTTATAGATAATTAGGATAAAAACTGAAGTAATAAAACTCTTTCACATTTAATTAATGGGAACTTTTTTAACAATGAGAGAAAATTATTAATCTATAAATATACATTAATCTCTCCAATAAATTATCAATATATAAAATATTGTAAATACATTCTTGATTTTATATAATCATAAGATGGTAATGGTAATCGAATATTGGGGATATCTCATATGCTTAGTATGAATAAACTGATGCATTATAAATCATATATCATAAGTGAGAATAGGAGGAACCTATGTGTATATTCATTAATGTTATACTCACAAAAAATTCTTCATAATTCAGGGTACAATAGTTGAAATAAAATATTAAATAAATCAAAATATAATGGAAAACTAATTCAATAAACATTAACAATGATAGTTTAATAGAGTATAAAGAGTAATTTTAAATTTTTAAAATATTTTAAATATGGACCAACCATAATCATAGAAAATATTTTAAATAAATATTACCATATCATGTTCACACACAAAAAATTGTAATAATTTCCTCTTGCATCTTATTCACATAACAATAATCTGGAAAATTCATCCATCATCTCATTAACAAAAAAAACTTGTGAAATAATCATCTCACCTCTCATTCAAGAAACATTTCATCATTATAAGGTGCCTAGCCTTTATAACATCTTTCCCCATCTTTGTATCTCTACTAAAGAGTTCAATGAGGCCTCAGATCATCACTGGTGGAAACTCTTGGCCTGATTCAGAGGTCATCAGCCCTATTTCGCTGATTTCGAACGGTTTGTATTAGATTCATGGGATATTCAAGAGTGAGCGGTGGTGGGACTCTCCGATCGGTGTCATTGGATGATACATATCGCCACAGAAGAAAATATTATATCCACCTGGTTTTGAGCCCCTCAGGCAATCAATATATTCTGCTACTTTATTCTTCGATGGTCTATAAAACCCATCATGAGTCGTGATATTCCCTCATCCGTGGTTTGGGTAAGAATCCGGGATTTACCTCTAATTTTCAACAACCCCACAATTATCAGGATGTTGGAAATATGGTTGGAAGATTTCTATGCTATAATAATTAGATTTTGGTGGTATGTCATTTTATTTATCCTTGAATTTGTGTAGAGGAAACTATTTCAAAGGCCCCCATAGTGTGGTTGTGGATTTCGGTTGGTGAGGAGTTTCGTTGGAAAAAAAGGGTTGTCTTCGAATCGTGTCCTGGTTTCTCCATGTGTTGTAACAATATAGGGAACTCAATCTATTTCTATTGTCACAGGCGTAGGGTTCAGCAAAAGGGGAATGGTGCGTCTAAGGGTAATTTACTGCTAGATGAATCTATGGTGAACCGGAAGAAACTATTTTTTGATGGTAGGGATGATAAAGCATAGGTGCGTAGGGTTTATTAAAAGATGGTTGAGTTCTGGGGTGGAGCCAAGGGGTACAGACCACACATGGTCTTACCTATAGGCCCTAGGGTGGCAGAAGACTTCAAAAAAGTGTGAGGTGACTTTTATAATCCCCTCATGATAGGTCTAGGAAAGGGAGATCTCAGTCCAGTGAAGTGGATGGAGGAATTTGGGGAACACTCACTGTAACCACTCAGGTTCGGGGGGAGGTTGTTGGAGCTGTTGAAGTATATAGCTTAGTTTTCAGGGATGAGGAATATCAAATTCCCAGCTATTATGTAATGGTAGTGAGGGATAAAAGTATCATGGTATCTGAAAGGGTGTCTAATGGAAAGAATATGTCAGAGGCATGTCATGAGTGGGAGATGATTTCACTTGGGGAAGGCCGACCACTGGATAACATGAATGACATCAACTTGAGGGGAGCTCTACCCTGTATTTCCCTCAACAACCTTTTTGGGATTTTGAGCAATGGGGGAGAGTCCAAGAGATATTCCAAGGTTTTATATGAGACTATGTATGAGGGTGATAGACAATTTTTTGATGATAATGGCTTGGGATGGATGGGAAAAGGCTTGCAAAACCAAATACGAAAGAAGAGGAACAAAGAAAATAGGGACCTAGGATGCAGCATTATTTCTAGGAAGCCGAAACCAAAGGGGCACAATGACTACTCTAACCTTCCTTGACTAATGGATACCTAGTATGCCAGAAAATAGGTGAATCCCAAGGAGCTCGAGTCCCAATCAGCAGAGAGAGTGGATGGCCATCATGTCTTGGTCTCTGAGTCTCATGGGAATGAATCCTCACAAGTAATAGATCTTCATGAATAGAGGCACTTTCATATAGATGAGGAGATACCAGTGGTGGGGGATGATACTTCCTTGGGTATATAGTGTGATGCAGGAACCGGGCCAACTTATAAGATATGCGTAGAAGAAGTGGTGGGGCAAGTGAGTGAATTGGTATCACCTACAATTGTGGGAGTTAAGGTAATGCCTGGGGATCCGGAAGGGGAGGCTATGATAGATAAATATCCATGTGAGTTTCTATTACATTCCCAGGAGTGGATGGAGGATAAGGTTGTAGTCATCTGTGATTCTCTTGAGGCTATTGAACAGATGCATGCAAGATTGATTCATGTAGATATGAACAAGGAACAAAGAGAGTAGATCAACAAACAATTCCTAATCCTAGTCATAGGGTTCAACAATAAGAAAATATATAAGGGAGAGTTCTTACGAGCATGAGGAAAGCTGGCCTCTCATTTATAATACATTATTAGAGATGACCTTGTCAAAGACGCAACATCACTCTCCTAAAAAATGTTTAAGGATATTAATCTTAATGGGTTTAAGATGCTCTTTAATAATTTTGTAACATGATATTGTGTTTCACGGTTTTGTTATACTTATTAGTTTCACACATTCTCCATAAAATTGATACTATTAAGAATACAAATATATTTAGAGCAAGTTATCGTTAAGAATGTTTTTGAGTGAATGGAGAAAAAATTGCAATGATTAACAACATCTAAAATGAATATTTAGTAATGGATCCTTGAAAAAAAATACAGTGTTTTAAGAAATTTTAAGTCAAAAAATGAAATAGTTTCATTCAAAAATATTCATAAAATATAGATAATTGAAAATACACAATGGATATCAACAACGAACATATAATGGAACATAAATTGTTTTCTATTTAGAGAATATAAATGTTTTAAATATTTTTAAGTGCCAAAGTTGAAAACCAAATATCATAAAAGATGTAGTTAAAATATATATTAAAATAAGAGAAGATAAATAATAAGGTCACATGTGTGAAAGCAAATTTTAATTTTAAAATAATAATAGTTTTTTTGTAATAATGAACATGGAAATGTAGGAAAGAACAACTTTAAAATAGATGTTGTTTTTTCTTAAAATCATCAATTTTTTTGTAAGAATAAAATTCATTTATAAAATATATTTGAGTTAAAACATAATTTTATCTAGAATTAAATGATTAAATATCTTAATTAATATGAAATAGTAAAATTTATAAAAGATATAATAATTTCACTCATGGAATTAGGTATTAACTCAAATATAGGAAATTTGAGTTAACCAAATCATATGCAGATGAAATAATTCACGAATACATTGAAATTTAAAACGTTTCATGTGGTGTAAATATGAATACATAGAAAAAAAAAGAAAAATTTACATTTAATACAATCAAATGATATAATATAGCCATCATATATGAGATATGTTCAAGAAGATAAATTATAAATAAATGAATAAGAATTTAGTTTACAAAAGAACTTATGGTACTTTTAACGTATGGTTTAGAGGGTTATTAGGAAATTTCAATTAAAGAATCCAGAAATGAGGTATATTCATTAAAATTTATGAAAATAAGGTATTTAATTGACCATTTAATGTAAATTATAGTGCTAAATACCAATCATTCCTCGTGAATTTGAAAACGAGACAAAGAAATCATGGTAATTTTTGCAACATTCAAATAGAAACCATATAAATTTTTTATGGAGAGTTTATGTAATTGAAAATAAATTTCTAGGAGTAAATATTTTCTCATAATTTAATATCTAAAATATCTATTTATATAAACAAAATAATATAATTTTGGGGCATAATATAAAACTTTTCTCAGAAAGTGTAATTTGAGATGAAAAACCCTTACCATGGTTTTATGATAACTCAATCTTGATCTAACTTTCAATTAAATGAACATAAATTACATAAGTAATTATTTCAATAATAGATTCAATTTTATTTCCCTTTATAATTTTTATTTATTATCCTTTACTAAATTATATATTACATATTTATGGTAATATTCTTCAAAAGATGATAAAACATTCATTTTTTCCTTATTTGAATATAGCATTAACAATGTAAATTACTACTTTGTTATTTCAAGTTATTCAGACCATAATTATTCAGCATTAAATAATAATTTTTTTCAATTATTAATTATATATTCTTTTCTTTATGTGAAATAAATTAAAATGATTTGTAAAAATGAAAAAAAAACTATTTGAGGGGTGTTTAATTATAATAATGTGATATATTAATTAATATTTAAAAAATACAAGAACATTTAAATAATAAATTATTTATTATTTATTATTTATTATTAAAATATATAATTTTTATATAATAATAATTAATCATTCATGGCATTAGAGTTGTTCTATCATTTATGTCTGTCATAAAATTATCTAAAATAGTAATGTTTTATAATTTTCTATATATAATGCTTTTATGAATAATTTAATATCATTATATAATGAATATATGAAATATTCATAATCATAAAAATTTCATAATTATTTTACATCCTCATTAAATTAATTCTTAGAACCATCCACGAAAGGTGGTGATGAAAAAAAAATTCATTGTTCAAGGAAGTGGTAGGTCATTGTACAAATGATTAATAATGCCATTTCTCAATGAATGGATGAACGAATCATATATGTGAAATGAAAAATTCATAATTTCAGTTGAAACATAGATAAAATATTAATTCATAAAGTCCATTATTGATACCATACTTGAGAGGAAGTGATAAAAAATTATGAACATCGCTTTGGGGAGGTGGTAGTCCACACATATTCCAAATCGATGTTATTTTTGTTTTATAATAGATCTAATAGAATAGATAATTGTAGTAAAATTAATATAATAAAATTTAAATATACTAGTTACACTGATTTATTTATATTTGTAATATTATAGATGGTTAGTATAGTAAAACATAAGTTGGAAACATGAAGAAGAAGTGGATACACCTGTCAGGGGCTTAATGTTTCTCTAGGATCATCCTTTGATATAAAAATCATGTGATTAATAATATTAAAAAAATGTTATTTCCTATGGGATAGGGTCATATGAGGAATAATTTGGTATATTCTCATGTAAATCATTTAATTTATTGTTAGTATTGAAGTTATTGAAGTGTTAGCTTTTTTCAAGTAAAAAGATGGTTGGTTTTCAAAGAAACCATTACATTTTAAATAATAAAATGTTACTCGTGAAGGGTAAATTACCAAAAAAAAATTATAAAATATATGGGGAAGTGGTAATGGGTTGATAATTACCTATAACACGCCGTTGAAAACAATATTTTAACTTATTTTGGATTTTCCACCTTATTAAAAGACATTTTTCCATTTTTCACTTTTTAATAGGGTAACAATTTTGTAAACATATTAAATAATTTTAATTTAAATATTTATAATTAACCATAATAACTAGTTTGAACCATTTGATTTGAAATTTTAAAATAATTTTAACATATAATATTTTGAAATAATTAAATATGATAATTATAAAAAAAATGTATATAATCCCTTAAAAATATTTTCTTATAAAAAACATGTTTTTAAGCATCTAAATTTAGTTTAAGGAAAAATTACAATGGTTGTAAGATCATGGATTTTATTTTAAGTATGAAACATTTTTATTCCCATTTTTATTCCCTGGTTTTGAACTAATTTGTGTGCTTAGTGAGGTTATAGAATAAAAGGGGGTTGTCTGGGCTAGTTCCAATCCTGGAAAATGAGTTTTTCGAAAAAAGATGCTAGGATACAAGGTTATTGGAATTAATTATTCCTATTCCACAAGGTTTTATTTAACAATGAAAGGTGGTTTTGGCTACTTACATCATCCATGCAGTTTGATTGAACTATTTAACCAGGGGTGCTTGCCCATGCGAAGTTGTTGTAGTATTTTACAGATAGAAATAGAATGGGTTTTCCATGGTTTACCAAACTAGACACATGAACCATGAATGGAAGGTCTTATGATAGATATTTTTTCGTTGTTGGTACATGATTTGGACAACTATTCAGCCAAACCTTGCTACCATGTAATGACTTAAACTATATTTAGTTAAATTTCCCTTTTGTTTTAAATAAATGTCTTTTAAATAATAAGGTCATATAAAACACATGCACATATTTTGTATTATTTTATCCAATTAGATTCAAAAGGCTATTATTTATCATTATTGGTGATAAAATAGTCATTGAATAGTGATCATACGATTAGTATAAATTTACAGTTCAAAAAACTGCAATAGAGAAATCCAAAGGAAGTGATGGCCTTAACTTGTAGGATTGTACCATATACCGCTCACTTATTAGAACTTTTAATGGATATATCATTTATCAATACTATCCTTCAACAATATCAATATTATATACAATAACTTAATCATGTGTGAAAACGTTAATGGGATAATTTTAAGTACATCGATATCACTACCCAAACTATATTCACAAAACCACCCCATTAATTCCCCATCATTACACACCTTATTCATTTAGAATTTGTTGTTGCGTTAAAATTATGTGTATCAAGACCCCCAAAATATTAATATACACACTATTTTTTATATAAAAATTAATAAATTTTCATCCTATTATTTTTACATTGAAAATGATTTTTATTATGATAATATATAGCACGAATTGTATTTTGGTTAATATGGAAATTCAATTAAGAAATTTCATTTCATGAAATAATTTATCTTTATAATTAATAATATTTTATATTATATTATTATGATTTTTTTTAAATTATAAATTATCATATTATTTTTATGAAGACAAAGGATATTTTTATAAGGGTTCGAAAACTAATATTATCAAAAATATAATCATTTTCAATAAATGTCAGTTATTACATTAAAATTGAAAATTCACATATTTATAAAATTTTATTGATAAAATTAATATTATTTTTTGAATAATAATATCAAAATTATTTAACTCTGATGTTTTCATATTTTTCTAAGACAATAAATTTTTTTGGTAAAAATTAAATATCATATCCAGATATTTTGTGTTTTATGAGAACATAATGACCAAAAAGTGATGTAATAATTACAATAAATGGTATCCTGGACCAAATTAAAGATTTTAATTTAAAATAACATTATTTTTAGTTTATTTGATTTATTTTATTAAGGTATTATGAATCCTCTAAAGTCTATAATATATTTTAATGTTTTAAAATCATATAATTTAATAGTGCAACTCACCTCAACATAAGAAATGGAATAATATTGATATATTCAGACTTTGTCCGTAAAACTAATAAAAAGAACTAACATTTTATAGAAACCATGGCAATAAACTATGCCATGGTATTTGGTTTTGAATATTATATTCTGTATAGTTTAAAACCTGAATAATAAATAAATCCCCATATTTCATATATAAAACCACCCAATATCCCTATTAACATCACTAAACATTATTTTATAAATTAAATACTCTTCTCAAAACTCCCTAGATCCCTCCCAACGCACCCCCAAGCTCTCGATGAGCCCATTCCAAGATTTTAGAGTCACGAGCTCAAGTAAGGGATCCTCACCTTCCTCTCCATGTTTCAATTGATGAACATTCTTTGATATTTTTCTTCATAATTTCAATATGTTATATTTTATTTCATTTATAATCATTACTTTATGTTAAAATTGATATTATATTAATGATACATCATTTATCCTCTCTTGTTTTGATTGTTTCCTAAGTCGTTACTGTGCCAAAATTTCATAAGGGATCTTCCACTATCTTTTTTATTCAAACACTTGTTTTATATTATGCATCTTAATTTCCATTTTTCATGTTTGGATATGTTACTACATATCCCATATACGATATTTTTGACTTATTCCTCATTATATATAATTTTCACTATCATTAATCCTCCCATGATTCTTTATGTACACCTTTTATCATGCCAAAATTTCGTAAGAGACTCCTCTATTCTCATTTCAATTCCAGAACATATTTAATGTTATTTATATTAAATTTAATTAACATGTATTATAAACTGTTATTCTATATTCCCCTTACTGTCCATTTAATTTAAATATTATCATATCCACTTTCCCTCAAATTAATCCTCCCATTCTCCTTTTTGTACTCCCATCACCTTATAGATATATAGTTAAGATTACTTTGTCTATTATATTTTCTTCATTACGATATGACTAATATTTATAATGTTGGTAAATGATTTTATATGTCCCTATTAATTCAATTTTTATTTCTATCTAATCAGGTACCACTTTCTCTCTCATCAACCCATTTTTATGATTCATTAACCGACGTCGTTATACTGTAAACATTTCACAACAATCTTCATTCCAAAATAATAATGTAGTGACTACCATACCCATTAATTTTCAAGGGTTTTCAAATTTAAAAACATATACATTTTTATAGAGGACTTAAAAATATTTATTCCACACTCCTTAATTATGTAATACATTATAATTATGAATTAATTCATGTTTTATGATCTATGTGCCACACTTAAGCATGAGAATGAAATAAATATGATGAGTGTGACCAAATTGAACTCCAATGCATTAGGTAGTGTTTAGTGTCATGATACTTCATGTTTGGATAAAGAATGATCCTAACACCATTGTGGGAAATTCACCACCACTATAGATTATATGTTTTAGTCTTGACATATGTTAATTGTCTAGTGTTTTAAGTTATTTCCACATTTCCCTTATTATAATTATCATGTTATATCATGTCTCATTATTAGGTTTATGATAACTACTCTAGTTATAAACCATTGAAAATACCATTATAAAAAATGTACTATCTTTTTATTGTTATTCTATGTAAATTACCTTACTGGGATTTATTTCTCATACATTTCATACATACTTATCCATGTTATTGCATGAAGTTTTATATTCGAAAGTATATTTTGTGCATGTTAAAGAAGTTTTTAATTGTGATGTTTTATTAACTATTTTATGTTCTTATATAATGTACCAAATTACCAAAAACACTATACTTCATGATCAATAATGTTTTATTAAGTTTATTATTATGTAATAAAACTGGTATTATTTTTAAATAATGAGAAGGTTTGTGATATTTCGTATTAGAGATAACGTTTAGTTATTTTATGGATTAGAACTATAAAATTCATGTTAAATCTCTAGGGATATTACTATTTTTAAAAAACCTCCCTAAATTTTGTTTTCTGTAGAGAAAGTGGTTTATAAATAAAATACATAACTATCTAGATACTTCATGTGTACTTGGTTATAGCACATATGTACCAACAAGTAACAACTTTGATAAGGTCATCTAGGATTTACATCGCGTAACATGGTATAAAAAATAGGCCTTACTTTACACTTCGTTTGACACTCCTAGCAGATATTATTTGTTTTATTCATAGTCTCCTTATTCCCATTATTAAGGAAATAAAAATAAATTCCATAACAATATTTTTTAGGAAATAGATCATGCATATATAGAATCCTAGTAATTATTAAGTTAAGGAAATATATTTAATTTATAAGTTATCCATTCAATTTCATCGGATTCCAATTTATGTGTTTAATAGTTTAAAAAAATATCTTCCATAAGTTTTTTTCCGATGATGTAAATGATTAGAATGAGTATCAAACAATGAAATATATGGTTATAATCAATTTTTCTACACAATCCTTCATGGAATTATATCTATCATCCAAAATGGAAAATGGGGAAAGTGTTGCTTCCTAATTATATAAGTCATCCCCTATTAATGATTTTGGGATGAACTTACAAACAAAAATTATCTCACTTTGGTGGAATTTGATTTAATTATGGGAATTGATTGACTTTCTTTATATAAGCTAACATAAATTTACACAGGAATAAAATCACTCTCTATATTTTGAATTCACCCCTGATATTGTACAAGTGTAAAGATGAGGATGAATCTTCATTATCTCTATCATCTAATTCATGTATATTATTTCTCTATGAGAAATAATATCTATCTCAATTGATTGAGTCTATCTAATGTACAATCCCTGATGACATGCGAATTGTGAGGGAATACGTTGATGTCTTTCTCAATAAATAACCCGGTCTTCAACTTAGCTGAGAGGTTGAATTTTAAATCAATATTATACATAGGTAATTTCAATTATCAAAGACTCTGTATATAATGGATATTTAATAACATGGGTAGTTGAAGAAATAACTACAGAAGAATAAGGATAAGGGGTCTATATGCCCAAGTGCATCACCATGGGGTTCACCAGTACCCTTCATCCCGAAGAAGAATGGGTCAATGGTCCTTTTTATTGAATATCACGAGCTCAATAAGATGACGATCTACGTCAGACTGAGGACTTATTTTATCATCCATGAGTAGAAAAATACTTCTCCATAGTGGATATTTAGTCAGGATATTATCATGTATGGGTTAATAATGAATATATCCCCAAGATATCTTTTCCTAAAAAATAAATGCATTATGGCTTCATAGTGATGCTATTCAAAAATAGCAATGCTCTATAAATCATCAGAAACATGATGAATAGAGTCTTTAGAGATCAACTCAAATAAAATTTTTTAGTCTTTATAGATGATATTATAATATAATCCAAAAGTAAGAAATAGCACGAGGAGAGTCTTACCACTATTTTATGGTTCATATGAAATGAAAAGCATTACGCCAAGTATATAAAATGTGAGCTTTGATTTTAGGATGACCATTCTTAGATAATATCATCACAAGGAATGGGAAATATATAGAACCTTAAAATATGGAAGAAGTTGAAGGATGAAAAATGAAAAAATCTACTAAATATATATATAATTTCAATTGGTTTGTTGTATATTATTGACAATTTTTGAGAAATATTTCATGATTTTCAATCCCTCTTACCAAGCTAACATGGAATCGAGTCATGATTTCTATTTATGATGAATTTGAAGAGATATTCATGGAGTCAAAAAGGTAGGCTCATCACTGTGGTAGTGCTCAAACTACTCACACATAGAGAACTCTTTCTAGTGCTCTATGATGCTTTGAAAAAGGTATTGGGATGCATGTTAATTAATAATGAAAAATTAATGAACAATTCATCAAGGTTGATGAAAGATCATGAGAAAAGCTATCCCTGTCGTGATCTATAGTTGGAATCTGTTATATTTGTGTTGAAAATATTGTGGCATTATCTCAATGGGGAGAAGTGTGAGATATATATGGATCACAAAAGCCTGATGTATATATTCTCAAAAAAATAGAGGAATATGAACCCACAAAGATGGTTAGATCTAATCAAGGATTATAATGACTCGGTCTACTACCATCCTGGAAAATTGGACAAATTTGCAAATGTTCTATGTAAAAAGTATCATACATATTTATCAATGATGCGAACTGATAAGGATACAAATTTTCTAGACTGAAAAGGGATAGAATTGAAAATCTTAAATGAAGTTAAATCATAAATACTTTCACAAATGATTTCTGAAATAACTCTTTTGGAAGAGGTATATGATGATCAAATAAAAGATTTTAAAATTTAGAAGATGTTGAAATCCATGAAAAATAGTAATTACTCATAATTTAAATTTTATGAAGAATGAATTGAGAGCTTTGGGTCCAAACTATTTGTTATATAAAATACTATGTTCAGGAAGGAACATTTTTATGATGAAAATATTTCATCATTCCCCGTTCACCCAGGAATCACAAAGATATATCATGATCTCCATGAGAACTATTAGCGGTGGAAATATGAAGAAGGATAATTTTGAATATGCAACAAAGTTCCTGGTATTCTACAAAGTGAAGGCTGAAAAGAAAAATGTCAATGGGGATAATGCAAATATTAACCATACCAACATTGAAATGTGAGAACATCACTATGTAATTTTCCACCAAACATCCATAGAAGTCTATTAGAAACAATCCAATAATGGTATTTGTGGATAACCGCACAAATACATCTCAATTTATCAAAATTTTAGAGTAATTATTCTTTGATCAAATTACATGGATATACATCAGATAAGTGGTCATGCTTCATTGATTTCCACTATCTACTATATCCTATAGAGATCCGAGTTTCACCTCCTTGTTTTGGAAAAGTCTCCAAATATCTCTAATAACTGAGATGTATAGTAGTTAGACCTATCATCCTCAAAATAATGGCTAATTTGAGTATACTATTCAGACACTAGAAGACATATTGTGAGCATGTACTATGGACTTCCGATAGGTTGGTACCAATATCTTCCTCTGGTCGAGTTCTCATTCCACATCAGTTTCCCCTCAATAATAAAAATAGATCCATATGATGATATTTGTGGGAATTAGTGAACATAATCTGCATAAAAGGATGATTTTGGGGAACAAAAATTAATAGATCCAGAAATGGAGGAGGAAATGGTGGAAAAGGTTAGGACCATTCACAATCATAATAAGGCTACTGAGATTCTAAAAAGGAGATCTACATAAAATCTTCAATGAGACCTAGAGTATGATGTTAGAGACACAGTATTACTAGACATGTCTCTATGGAAGAATGTGATGGGATTTTGGGAGAATAGAAAGATTCATCCCTGGCACATCATTCATTTTTCATATCCTTAATCTCATTAGAGTGGTGGGCTATCGACTCGCACTCCCACCAAACCTATCTCAAGTGCATGATGGATTCCATGATTCCATCTTGAGGAAGTACATAGCAGTCTAAACACATGTAATAAATCCAGTGGTGGTACTGTTAGAGAATGATTCCTTCTATAAAGAGAATTCAGTGAAGATCATAAATCATAGATAAAAATTCTATTAAAAAGGAAAATTTACCTTGTCATTGTTTTGTGTAGATACCACAGGTTTGAACATGAAATTTTGGAACCACTGGAGGTGATGAAAGAGGATTATCCTCGTCTTCTTTATTATAGGAAATGAAATTTTGATAGAAAAACTTCTTAAGGGATGAATTGTAATGACCCAAACTTTTATAAATCAAATTCTCGATT
This sequence comes from Viscum album, assembly GCA_963277665.1. Classification (NCBI taxonomy): domain Eukaryota; kingdom Viridiplantae; phylum Streptophyta; class Magnoliopsida; order Santalales; family Viscaceae; genus Viscum; species Viscum album. The sequence continues at coordinate 2,014,636,337 of OY728135.1, forward strand.
TGGTTTTTATTAAATGTCATATTATATAATAGGATAATAGAAAACGCATGCAATTATTTTTTTAATATTATCTAATTGGATTTAAATTCCCATTATGTATCATTAAAATTGATAATATATCCATTGAAATGTTTTCAGATGATTAGAATAAATATAGGGTTTTATAAAATCCAATTGACACATACAAAGGAAGTGATGGCCTCAACCTGTAGGATTGTACCCTTTGAAGCCCATTTATTGGAATTTGAGTGATACCGCATTTCTGGGGTTCTCTCTTTACCCTATAGAAGATGATATACAACATCATAAGCATGAAAAAAAACTAATTATGATATATGTTCAAGGTCGTCGAGATCACAGCCCAACCCATGTTTTCTAAACAATGCCATGAAAGTCCAACCATTGTGCACCTTACTCTTAGGGAGTTTACTGGTGCATTTAATGATCCAGACCCTATAAATATTAATATTTAATTATGTGTTATATAATAATGAATTTATTTTCATCCTATTATTATAAATTTTAAATTTTTTTATTTTTATATTATAGATTACAAACTATATTTTTTGTTAATATTCAAATTCAATTTAGGAATTTAATATAATGAAGTAGTTTATTTTTGAAATAAATAATATTTAAGTAAAATATTTTTAGAAAATATTTTTATTTTATAAAAATGTTCATATAATTTTTATAAATCCAAATGTAATTTTTATAAGGGTTTGAACACTGTTATTGTCTAATAAACTAGTCATTTTTAGAAAATAATGGTTATTATTTTAAAAGAGAAAATTCACATTTTTAGAAAATTGTTTACATAAAATCATATTAATTTTTGAATCATAATTTCAAAAGTATCCAATAGTTTATTTTTCATAATTTCTTGAGACAGTGGAATGTTTGGGTAAAAATTTCAAAACATGTAAATATAATTTGTATTTTATGGCATCATAAAACCCAAAAGTGATGTGGTAATTACTATAAATGGGATCTGAAACAATTAAATGTTTTCCCTTAAAAATTATTTTAATTTTAGTTTATATGATTTATTTTATAAACTCATTACGAATCATCAAAAACCTAAAATATATTTTATGTTTCTAATATCATTTCATTAAGAGTGTTACTCACCTTCACATAAGAAAGGGAATTACTATAGTATGTTCATAAATTGGACTTGTAAAATAATAAAAACCTCTCCCATTTTATAAAAAAATGGGAAAAACTATGGAATGGTTTGTGATTTTGGTTATTTTATTATGTAGAGACTAAAACATAAATAATAATGAAATCCCCCTATTTCCAATATAAATCCACCCAAGCTATCAATTGTTTTCCCAAAAAACCCTTGTATAAATTACATAATCGTTATTATACTCTCTATAGTCCTCCCATGGATCCTACATGATCTAAAGAATCTCCTACCATTATTTTTCAGTCACACACTCATGTAAGGAATCCTCACCTTCTTATCCAACATTGAATTGATACATATTAATGGAATTTAGTTTTATGAATTTCAATTAATTATCTTTTTATTCATTATTTATCATTCCCATAATTATAATTTATATTAAATGAAAGAATAACCATTTATCCACTATCATTTTGACCCTTTCCTAAGTCACTACTATTCCAAAATTCAATACACTACAAAAAATTAACATATCCTCATGAATCAATACCCACAGTTTAGAATAAACATGGGTATACATGATGTATTATAAACTATTCCCATGGTTTTCTTTAAATCATGGGTATACATCTCCCCGATTACACAATTTCATTGAGATTTCCCTCCCAATTTCTCATTTCCATCGAGGTCCCCCCACATAAACTCTCTCCTCCCCTTCACGACCTCTGCCTCTTAAACCTCTACTCCCCTCCCCAACTATGACCTCTATTCCTCCGCCTCCACCTCAATGTCCCAGTGTCTGCATCCCTACCCCACCCCACTCAGATCCCTCTCCTCAGAAAACATCTCCCCTCTAAGCTCCCTCTCCTTTGAAGATGACCTAACCCGATCTACAACATAAGGTTCCTAAACATAGATCCTATCAGCATGTGTCATCGATCATACAGAAGGAGAGAATTAGTCACTAATCCTAGGTTAGAAAAGGACACTATCATATAAAGGTACTCAAATACAGGTTATTCTAGAAGTCTATTAGTTGGCTCATGGTGACTATATATTGATGGAGTCGAGTTTGCAAATTTGGAATGTGAAAGAAGATTAATGATTTTCTAATCCATGTTCAGTTCATTTGGAAATTGATTGTAGTATTTTTCTGACACGATTGTTTTCTATTTATTAACCTTTTTTCTATTTTCTATTCTTTAATGTTAGCTTATGGGTATAAATTTTTTATCACGTTGATTAGTTTTTAATTTGTAGCCTTAGGTTGTCCTCTCCAACTTATATTAATTTCCTTTCATTTCATTCATACTATAGTATTATATTTAGATAACAGATTTATTTCAGTTTGTTGATTTATATTTTTTCATTGGATTTTTTTAAATTATTGTTAATTTTTTTTAGTGTTTTAATACACATTTTTTCTATAGTATTATTTCTATATTTTCTTACATTATATTTAATTTTCATATACTAATTTTGTAGAGTCCTTCCATGTCTACCTTTCAGCTCCTATTAGATTGTTCATTGGTAACCCAACCATGAATCTTATCCTATTTTACTATACTATCAATAATATATTTACACATTCTTGAAACAATGCTATTTTTTGTATCATAAGTGATCTTTCTTCCATGTTGCATCAAATTCCTTCATTTTTATCAATTTTCAGTGTTAAAACCATAAAGTAAATAAATATAATTTGTAAATGCTGATAAGTGAGTAGATATATTAGGATATGATTAATTTTTTGGGTTTAAATAGTGTTGAATTTGAGGTTAACAAATTATAATTATTTTAATTTTTTAAGGATTATTGATCAGTTTTTTTCAATTATGGGAAGATTATTTAGTGAACTTTTCTCAAATTATAGGCTATCCCAAGTTTGAATTATAGATAATGTTTATAAAATTATTCTTGGATTTAAAAACTATTTTCAATACACTTTAATATGATTTAAATAAATGGTGTTATGTCTATTTTAAGATGAAATGTATTTTCAAACATGGGGATTTTGATACTATTTAAAACATAAACTTGAATCATTTCCTTGGTTAGAGTGAGAAAAACACAACCTTTTTCCACTTTTGAAACACATTATCATTATTAAAATTTCAGAAATGATGGAATATTATACTCTACATCTAAATTCCATGCAGCTTACTATTTCATGTTATCATTTTTGGATGTTTGGGTATGTTTATGTCAGTTTTTTCAATATGATTTTATATATGAGGGATTATTTCTATAATCCTCTTAATATTTTTTTTAATTTTAGGGACTCCATGATGTTGGATGCTTCTATTTTGTTTCTTAATGATAAAATTCTTGAAGAAGTAGTTTTTTCTTTATCATGTGTTATCATTATTATTGATCAATATATGTGATATTTTTTGTTTCCTGTTCACTATTCATTTAATTTTAGATCACTATAATTGAATCCTAAATCATTTGGTGGGTAATTATTTTGGTTAATTCTCTATGTTTAGGGTTTGTGTGTCTCTTTGAAGATGGTTATATCCACATCCTTTATGGGTAGTGGGTTCTCAATGGGTTTCAGGTATGTTTGGTTCCATTTAAATCCTCGTCTTTTTTTAAACAAAAAATATGGGTTTTTTTGTTTTGAGATTTCAGTGTTTTTATACAATATTTTGGACTTCCTCTGGTAGTTTTGGGTAGAAATTTTCAACGGATACTTTCACATTTATGAATGTGTAGGAATAAACATATAATTTCCCTTATATATATATTCACCCATGAATGTATGAATATATATAGTTGGGCTAGGGGTTCTTATGTATATATATGAAAAATTATTATGGGTGTAAGGTAAAGGGGAATATCCAAGTATAATAGTATATTTAAGGATACCATTGAACATATTTGAATGCGAAAAAAAGTAAATTGGAGCTTGGTTTCATTATATATGTGTGAAAGATTATATTCATGTAGGTGGTAAAGGGAAGATTTGAGTTTCCATTGTCACAAGCACATCACCTTGAGTTTAATGTAGGTTCTCTTATGCATTAGACATTAAAATTAAAAGAATTATTGATTTCATGTATTTCATGGCATGTTTTCATACTAAATAGTGATGTATATTTCATATAATAATTTTCCTAAATTATCTTGAAGAATAAAAACTAACCAATAAAAAATTGTGTGGCATTGAATTATACTAAATTAAATTAATTATAAAATCATTTTAGATGGAAAAAATAATAATTTGAATTGTATTAAACTATAAAGAGTGTTAAGTACTACTACCCAACTAGTACGAATTTTCCCTTTCACTGCATATATATCCCCAAAAACCTCATGTGACTAACAAAGAGTAAAACTGAATATTCTTAAATGATTTTATAATAAATTAAATTACCCTATACTGAACAGATTAATTAAAACTAACTAGATCTAATAGAAATCGCATCATGTTGTACCAAAGTAAATTATACATAGTCAATATAATCTAGTTAGACCTCTAAAGGCCAACCTTAGTTAGTATTGAATCAAATATAATGAAACAAGTTGAATGATAATAAACCAAAAAAACATGATTAAGAAGTGTAATCCCAAAAAGTGTTGAACAAAATAAATTGGAACCATACAAACCCATAATTTATAGAATAAAAAATTAAAAAATAGAATCAAATATTTTAAAAAAATTAAAAAACTAATTGGACCCTACTAGTAATGTAAATCAGATCAACCAAAACTAGACTAGAATAACCAAAATCAATAAAATAGTACTCAAAAAAATTCATATGAGACTAAATTGGACAAACAAATAAAACATGGAATAATATGATATTACAAATGATGGAAAAAAATGCACTGAATATAATTAATTAAAACCAATATGACCATAACAAACATAAACTAAACTGAACTAAAACAAACTGATATGAACTAAATACAATAAATCTAAATCTATTAGAACCGAAATGGATGAAATTTTGCAAGATAATATTAAAAAAAACGTGACAAACTAAATCTAATGAAAATCTCCTAATAAACATTTACTAAAAAAAATAGTCCCAATATTTTCTAGTTTATTATAACTCAATCGAAATTTAAATGAATGTAAAAACCTTAGAATGAACCATAAATTGAAAATTAATAACAAAAAAACATAATTTATATGATCAAAATCAATTGGATTTGGAATGAAATAAATAAAACAAAATTGAAGTTTTCAAAACTTATGTAATGTGAACTAGGATAAAATGAAATAACTAGTATCAGCCAAATTAGAATATACCTAGAATAACCAATAACAATTAATCCTAGTTAAAAAAACCAAAAAATATATATGGAACCACTTCCTCTTGAACTAATATTATCAGTTTCCTCCTTGCATGCAGGAACATGTTGGGATCTATGGGGTGTTGTGGATATTATATTTGGGTGGTGACATGTATAGTCATAAGAGACATGTATGATTAATTTATTTTTTATTTTATTTTCATTATCATATCCTTTACTTACTCCTTTTACAACTTTCTATGGATGGAGGTTATTTATATTCTATGAAGGGGGGCAGATGGGCACTGGAGGCAACTATGTGGTTTTCATTGAAGGGAGGGAGATCAGGGTAATAGAGGGATGAATTAGTGTGTTTCATGTTTTTCTACCTTTGTACTATTTTTTAAATTTATTTTCTTTTTATTTTTTGTTGGCATCTAATGTAAAGATGAGTCATGCATAAATTTTATTTATTTTCTACTACTTTTTTAATTAATTTTTTGTGGGAGAAATCATTATCAAGTGGTGTTTCTTTAAAGACCATACACTTGTTATATATCTTTCATCATGTTTTCATCATCCATGTATTAATAAATATTAAGAATATGTTACTTTTGAATCAATAAACTGAACTTCCTCGACTTAGTACAAGCATTGGAACATATTGGTTAGACTCACAATGTTTTTGATTCCTAATTTTTATACACCCAATTTCTTCAAGTACATACATTTGAAATGTAGGTTGTTTATTTTTAAATATAGGTTTTGTATAGTGACTTCTAGTTCCATAATATCTAGAATTCACACACTGATGATTTAAAAGATGAATCTATATACCCTCAAATTATTCCGTCCATGTCATATATGGAACTCATGGGTCAAAAAATCATACACCTCTATATAGTTTTTTTCATATATATTTCATCACGTTGTCTACTTCTCATTTCTCAATTAAATATCTAGTGATTGGATTGATAAAAATTTATTTATTCACCTAACCCTCCACTGATCCCCTTGTAATTCTAGAAAATGCACCATATTTCCTTTATGTATATTGTTGGGTTCACCTATCTTGAGTTCCACATAGTGAGACTCACACATGACTCCAGCTACATTGGTAAAAGAATCCTCCCTTTTTTAGAGAATAACTTTAAAAATATGAATTCCAATATATCAAATTTTATACATCTAGATATATTACCTTCATTGGGTTTTATTTTACTTAAAATACTATCTTCTCAACTTAGGAAATTTATCATCTTGATACCCTATTACCGATCAAATAAATTTTTTTCATTCATAAATATGGATTTTTAATACTTATTCATTTGTAAAACCATACGATATTCAAAATTATGGATATATATATTGGATATCTATATTTATAAAGAATCAAGTTTAGAACTCAATCACACATCATGAAAAATAAATTTCAAACATTCAATTAACAAAATGGTATGGAAGGCACACCCAATCTACCTATCATTCAAAGAAAAGACTTAAATTTTTATAAAAATCAATATCGCACATGGTTTTGGAAAAAAAATTATTAAAATTTTTAAAACATTTTCAAACATATCCTATGATAATATTAATAAAATAAAAACATGAAATATTTTTGCAAATATAAAATGAAAGCCAAAGTTAAGCTCATATATCGATATATACTTATTGTCAGCTAATTTGTGTTGTGGACCATAGTGGGGTCCTTGTAAAAATGAATCCCCTTCTTTCTAACAATGGAATGAGACTACACATAATGAAATGATTCATAATAATTTTGATCTTTCCATGAAATCATGATTTATGATGATAGTGTCAGGCCCATGAGAAACCACAATCTCATTAATGTTCATGCTGATATGCAGACCAGTTGTAGCCTGAGAAGCGGTTGAGGTGAAGTCATCACCCACCATGAACATTAATACAAAATCCATCAATTTTGAATCCATATATCCATGTGTGGGAGAGGTTGAATCATCACAACTAATATTCCATTAAAATTCCATCAAAACATTCACCTATTATCCAACAAGGTTAGCCTACATAAACACCTTTTCCTCACCAACATACAAATCATGTTTTTCATCTCAATAACGATTCCCCATTTTGGGACACCTGATGCTGGAATTATTAACATGACACTCTGGAAATGGACATCCAATTGTGATAGAATCATAAGCCATAATGACACAATATCTACATACATCCTCAAACACCTTTCGAAAAAATTTGGCTTATGAATCACCTTTTAATTGGATGTAAATGGTATATAAATTAGCCAAATTATGATATGGTTTTTCTTTTCCTATAGTCCAATGGATTTCAGTTTTTTTCTTCACACTCCAAGATGTTAGAACTCTATTCAACAAATGTGGAAAACTTGTTTTCTATATTTTCCAGCACAAGGTCTTTCTCTTATTATTTAACTTATGAAAAAAACCATTTTTATAGAATTTTAATCTTCTAATATTTAGATATCTATATTCTTCTCATGAACATATTCATCATCTAAATTAGTAAATTAAAGATTCAACACTCAAAAACTTTTAGATTTCCATCAACTGAAGTGATAAAACTTATTAACTTATAGTCTTTCACATCAACCTCTTCAATTTATACATTAACTTTTGGAAAAAAATTTAGTACATGAAAATATAAGAGAATCCTTGGAATATATTGATATAATTTATAGATTCACACTCCAAAATAATTTTCCATCTTGTTTCAGTACATGTTATAGACTCAAAACATTAAGATACTTTTCCATCAATGATATAAAGAATCTATCTTCCATACTTAGCATGAGTTATACAATATTTTTCAAATTCATGATTATTGTTATATTAAATGATCAGTATATAATCATATTTAGTAAATTCTATAATAACATTCATGAATCCTCAAATTATTCCAAATAGATAAACTTAATGTATCACATTGATTATAACACATATATATTGTATTCTTATCTAATACATTAAAAAATGTTCATCTTATGTATCACTATGAGAATTCATTCCACATTCTTAATATATTTTGTCTTCTTGTAAATTCTTATGAACTTTTTCACGGTTTTATTCTTTAGATTCCATTAATGCCCTTGCTCCATGTGATCTGTACATTATCTTTTGGATAAACAGTAGCTTCTATCGATGAATCTTATTTTGAAAATGAATCTGCATTCTTCCTTCAATTAAACGTATCTTCAAAATGTTAACCATTCACTATCTATAAGGATATATATTAACTTAATATTAGAATCAATAACCAATCCTTTAACTTTGACACAATAATTTATATAATGCTTCATCCTCTATGTAATGTTAATATTTCTGAAATAATTCTTCTAGACATCATCTCTAGATTTTCATTTATCATCTCCCATAATATGAACCATACCACAAAAATAATGTGTAAAGCTCCATAGTGAGATCAATAGGGGTTGTAGGGGAAACACGCCCCTACTTCAGGGACCCAGGGGGCGAAGGTCGTTAAAGAAACATCAAGTTACTATACCAACATAGTTTGGGTTGCTGTTGCAACCCAGTGTTGGAAGGTTATATTTTATTACAGGTCAATGAAATATACCCATTTATCAATGAAAATGTGAATATTATTTCTCATGTGATAAAATATACCCATTGTCTTATAAATCGTTGTTATATATATATGCCCATGGTTTAAATAAAATTGTGTGTAACATGGAAATCATTATGGATACAAATACAGTTTATATAATACCATTAGTATAGCTCTATAGAAATGCCTCAGTAGCCCATGCTTTATGGAACCATGGGTATGGACTATACCCATAATTTCAGGGGCTATAACCACAGTTCCAAACCATGGGTATATGTGATTTTCCCAATAGTGGCAAGGGATCTTCCACTCTTTTTTTACTCGAGATATTATTTTTTGTTATTATTCTTATTTTCAATTTTTTCAGGATTGGATATGTTTCTCTATATCCCATATACTTTACTATTTATTTATACATGATTAGATACCTTGTTAACTTTCATTAAGCATCCCATGATCCTTTATGTCCACCAGTTACCATGCCGAAATTTTGTAAGAGATTTATCTCTTTTAATTTTCAGTCAATAAAATATTTTATGTTATGTATATTAAATTCCATTTTAATTTTTTATAATATGTTATTCTATATTCCCCATACTATCCATTTAATATATAAATGACCAGATATTCTTTCCCTCTAATTAAGCCACCCATTATCCTTTATGTTCACCCATTACCATGATAAAATATAGTTTGGATTATTTTCCATATTCATGTTTCTTCATTACTATATTTCTTATATTTATAATGTTTGTTTCTTAAGGCCCTAGACTTAAACATTACATAATCATGAATTAAGTTGATAATTCACATTGAGTATATTTTCAGGATTAGAGATTTAGAGAATTAAGTCATAACTTAAATATAACTACTTGAATATTACATGTAGACACTTCTACATAGCATCCATTTTTTCATAAAATAAAAACACTTAAAATAAAAGAAACATGTTTAGTTACATGTTTTAAATGACATGGAATTTTCTTGATCCCATCCATGACCCTATTCTATATAAAGTCCCCTGAAAAACATTTCAAAGACCTGGGATAAGCATAAAAATCTCAGTAAGGGATACAAAAAGAAGGAAAATTATTAGTTTTTTAAAACAACATGTAAACCAAGAATAATTTATCATAAGTAATAATTTTAAGCTTTATGAAGTATTAAGTACTCTTCACTAAATTAAATCGCACTGCTTACACTTTTTTAACCAAAATATTACCATAAAACCCATAGAAAGAACACGTAATATATAAAAGGACAACTTGGGACATAATCCAACATAGATGGAATTATCAGAAGGTCGACTTCCACAAATCATTCTTACACATTTAATTTCTATAAAGATGACTTCCATACCCAATTCGTTTGAGGATATAACTTAAACACTCATACATGGTTTATCATATAACCACCCATCATTTGGTTTATCACGTAACCACTCATCAAATTTCTAAGTACCATTATATAATCATCACATTTAAAATATTGAAAATATCAACATTTCAATCTTAAAATTTTATTTTTAATAAAAAGAAATAATTTCGAGATATTGAAATAGTAAATCAACTTTTAAAACCATTTTCTATAAAAAAATATGTAGAAATTCTACATGATCATTATTTTCCATTTAAAAACATAATATCTTGTTAAGGATTCTAAATAAATAATAATGCTCGTGGTGGTAGAAAGGTCATTGTCACCGCATACATTAAAAAAAACCTTCCATTTTTCATTTAGTAAAATTTTATTTAGAAAAATATTCCCTTTGAATGAAATCAAAACTAAAAGGGGATTACTCACCATATAAAATCAACATGTGTATAAATCAAAATATTCCACAATGAAAGGATATTGAGACAATGTGCCTTACCTCTTGTCTGATTTCACTTGTTCATTGTTTAATTTCATGAAATATAAAGTTAATTTAATTTCTACTTGCTTGAATTTTTTTTCAATTTTATTATTCCATTTATAACACTTATTAACTTTCTATAATAATAAGTTAATTATTTGAGTTCATATCGGGCATTTTGTCAATGTTTAGAAGTTGAGTCAAAAATGAACTTGTTATGATTATAATTTGTCCATGTGGTAAAAATTCCATTTTCTCCAGAGTTATATACATGATTTATATATCAACTATATAATATATATCTAGTATATATTGGTAATTATAATAGTCCATTTCATTTTGATATGAGAAATGAAATTCATCATTCATAGAGACGGTAAGTCGTACACACGCATGAACACTACCTTTATTTATTTTTCATATTTTAAGGAATTAAAACTAAATGATATATTGATATATTATAATTACAGTGTAATATCTATGTTATATATGTTACATAAGTTTATTAATTCAATATTTTATACATTCCATTAATATCTTCAACCAGTCATATCACTTTGAGGGGGCGGTAGTCCACACTTCCTCAAATGAAGTTATCGAATTTATACAACATGAAAATGAAAAAGGGATGTTATAAATGAGAAATACTACAGAATAGAGATAAAATAAATATCATATATATTATAAATAATTACAAAGATATCACAATGGAAACCATATATGGTGGAATGATAATATTGACCAATCATCATTTCGTTAGGTAGAAGTTCTTCGTCTATAGAAACAGTACGTTTATACCCATTAGACGGAGGTGTGTGTAAGAGTAGTTTTAATCTGTCTCATAAAAACAACATAGTATATTTAGGATACTGGGGTTTTTATGTAAAAAAATAATTATAATATCATAGAAAGTGAATAATAAAAAATAATGGAAAGGATCTTGAGAGAAGATGTTACCTCAAATCAGGTAACTTCTTTTGATTTTAGATAAGGGGATCTCTTTAAATGACTTTTTTTGGGGAAGTCATCTAGGAGTAAGGGAGGGATGTTGGCAGATTATTTGGGTTGTGTTTGGATGATCCAGGGGGATTAAGAGGTGTGATTAAGGTTTAGAGGTGTTGTCATATTATAAGAGGGAGGAGGGGCGCTTTAGGAATGTTAACAAGTATTATTTTATTATTAACTGATTTTTGAATTCTAATAACAACATAGTGATATATTTTGAAGATCAGATGATTATGGGTTTAAATACTCTCATCCAATGAGTTTTATTGTAACCCCCTAAGATTTCATATTACTTTATATCTATAAGTAAATTAATAGCTTATATTGCAAGCAACATTGACTTGGCTTGCGTAATACACAAGATTGGGTTTCTGCGAAAGAACACATTAGAGTTATAATTATTTAAAAAAAATATTTATTTATCAAATAAATATTTTAATAAGAATAATAAAAAATAAAATATATATTTTATTATAGTATTTTCATATAAATAAACCATATTTATAATTAAATTTATAAGTACTGTTAAAATAGTTACATATTTAGAAAAAATGTATGTTCTTAAAATAAATACATTTTATGTCCTTTTGTAAAGAATAATAAAATAAATATCAGATTAACCTAATATTTTAATATGGTAAAATATACTTCATTTTTGTCTTTAGAATATCATATTTATATTAGGGTGATTTTTTGGTATTTTTCGGAAAACATTCAATTTTTTATGAATAGTTAATAATACTACATAGTATATAAAAACCTACTCTTTCATTCAAATAATTATTTTTAATTAAAAGTTATATCAATTTAAAAATAGACACATAATTCCTATATTAGTTCAATGTATTTCAATGGAGTGATTTTATAAATAAGATTTGATAAATAATATTTTATAGAACTTTTTAACGTCTTTTACCATCCTTTTAGGTAGAGTTGCAAATTTTCATAAGACATGATTTTACCACTTATATGAGTTGAATTTAAAAAATATGACAGAAATGGTTGTAATAAGTAAGTAAAATGTGATTCAATGGGACAAAAATATTTTTTTGTGAATAGTAACATTTGAATTTTATTTACCACGGTAAAAGGTAAATAGGGTAATTAATGGTAAAAATAATATTATAATCATTTAAAATTACCCAAAAACATGTCATAATTATATTTTTTAAGTTTTTTCTACCAATATCAACCTTAATATAAAAATAAGATCATTTTGATCCATTTGGGTAAGATAAGGTAATTTATTATAGTTTATTTAAAGAAAAGTTAAAAGTGTTAAATTCAATTTATAATAAATAAACCATTTTTAATATGGGGTTACACATCAGATAAATTCGACTATATATATTCATTATAAATAAATGATTTCCCAAATCCTGGTATTTTATTTTTAATTTTTAGATATTAAATAATTAGAATTATAAATGACAGAATGATGATGCAGTAATTACATTATTATTTAATGATTAAAATAATGGATATTATAAATATTAAATTAAAAGTAAATTGAAACATTTGATGAAATACAATAATTTTTTAGGTGAATATGATATGTTAGGTTTTATTAAATGTTTTTTTTGATGTAATAAACTTGTTAATACTTTCATAAAATACAAATACTAAATAGATTCAAAATTTACATAATTGAGTTTTAAAAAAAGATACTATTTTATTAAATGATATAATATTAATAAACCTAATATTATTCCAATGTAATTAGATAACGATAGATATATTATTAATTAACCACTTCATGTTCTCTTAGCATTTTATAGTAACAATATTAACTATGTAGTATAAAAATACAAGAAGACATCGTAAAAGAAAAACTATTTAACTAAGAGTTAGATCTTAATAATAAGGTTAAAATCATGGTTTAATGTTCTCAAAAACATATTGGATGAAATAATTTATACAAATAACCACCCTATATAATAAATCCATCCATTTGGAGCTATTATAACCCAAAAATGTTTTTATAATAAATTAATATGTCAATCATTTTCTAAAGTTCCCATCACCCCTCTTATAAAAGGGTACTTCCCCTTCTCTTAAATTCACACATCCAAAGTCATTTGGATCGGCCAAACCCTACAAAAATATCCTCCCAAATACCTTAAATTGAACCTATAGGCCTTAATTTGATCATAAATTCAACCAATGGAGCTCTTTTGTTCCAATCAAAAGTAAGTAGATGAAGAATATGTAATTATTTCATAACCTCTTTCAAAGATATTTTCTTACTCTACTTCATATTTCATTGTTTTTAACATAATAAAATAATTAATACAGTTCCTTAAACATTGTGATATGTTGATATAAATATTGTACAACCATATTCATTATTACATCCCTCCTATGAATGACAAAGTCACCATGTGTGCATACATATGACTTATAGTCTCCATGTTGTAGTGTAGTTTTTTATTCAACATTACATTATTTGGATGGGTATAATAATGGGTATAATTAATATAAATAATGAATATAACATGTTAATGATTATTTATAAATAATATACCATCCAATTAAATACCGTTTCACCATCAATAGAATGATATTGTCACTCGTGTCTATGTACAACTTATCGTCTCCACGACGTGATGAGATTCACCATCAACGATCACCCTTCAAGAATTTTTATAAATATATATATATATATATATATTAATAATGTGGTATATGAAATTATATTTGAACTAAAATAATATATATTTATGTAGATAATTATATGTCATTTACTTAAATCTGTATGACAATGAAAGTGATCATTACCCGAAATGTTACTTTAACATAGATATTTTTATAAACTGGGCTGTATAAAGTCATAAATGAATCATATATGATATCATAAATATTAATATAGTTCTAGTATAATTTAATAACATAATATGGTCATTATACAAGAGGTTTAATATACCCTCGACTAATGGAATGTACAAGGTAAGGGTTAATTCCTCAATCTCATTATTATACAATATTGAATATATGTAGGTATTTACTGGGATATATTTATCATCTATGTACCTGATTTATAAAAAAGTTTTCAAAAGTAATATTTTATGGTTTTTTGCAAGGTAATCTTTATAAATATCATCATTGTAAATTTTTTATTGTTTTATTTTTCTAAATATTTTTAATTAATATCCATGTTTTCAAAATGATTTTAAGGATATATTTATATAGACGTGATTATTTTAGAATTTTAATTCCTTTAAAATGATTCAAGGATTTATGGGATAATTTGATTCAAAAATATCTTCTAAATTACAACCTTTATAAATTTGTGACATTTAAATTATTTCACAAAAAAATGAATATTTCTCTCAAAGAGTTTTATTGATCATTTTCAAATATGTCAACATCCATTACTAGATATTATTCATGATTGTGGTTGATTTATTAAAATAAAATATTCCACATTGTATTGAATGAGTTGTGATATGTTTGACTATGGATGTGCTATTTTTATACCATTCTTGGTATGTGGTTAAAGTATTGACATTATGTATGCTATTTTTGATATGAATGTTTATGTTGTGTTTTAACATTTTTATATAAGGAATATATTTGACTAAATATGTGATTAGAAAGGCCCAATATAGCCCATCAATGCATCAGTAGGTCTTATGAGATAAACTAGTGTCTTTATACAAGGTCTTGACAGAATTTTTTTTAGGGTATTGGCATGAGGCCTTGACTTAGTGGTTAAGATGTCCGTAATTATGCACTTCATCATTATGAGACTAGTTATTAATGTTACATGTTATTATTATACTAGTAGAATATCCATGTGAATAATAAAATGTAATTATTTGATTTATCATTCCCACATTATACTAATTTTTTTGTTTAAAGGGCTTTTGTTTCAATTTTATACATTCCCATAAATGTTTTGATTATTTATGATAGATTCTCCTATATTGTTTATCCTTAATGAGCATCTATGCTCACCCCTATATTATGATTTATTTTCCCAGGATTCCATGAAGTTTATTATGATTTATATTAAGCTAGGAGAATAATGGAATATAAAAAGATTATCTACGTTGTATTTTATGTTTGAAATTT
This sequence comes from Viscum album, assembly GCA_963277665.1. Taxonomy (NCBI): domain Eukaryota; kingdom Viridiplantae; phylum Streptophyta; class Magnoliopsida; order Santalales; family Viscaceae; genus Viscum; species Viscum album. The sequence continues at coordinate 2,014,652,233 of OY728135.1, forward strand.
AAATGTGAAGTTCATGTATGTAATATATTTTCCAAAACTCCTAAAATGATTGGTCATTCCGGAAATGATTCCTTGTAATCATGCCAATGTGTTAGAATAATGCATCGACTCTGGGTTTCAGGGATTGTAGGTTAATATTGGTATCAGAGTAATTTTAGGAATAACTTTGGAAACTAGATATATAAAAACTCTGATTAGAGAACATTACCCTAAGAGAAATTTTGTAGATTATTATAGAAGAAAATCCAAAATATTTGTTTATGTATCAATTTTTTGGGTTCTCCAAGAAATACGTCCTTCTGTTGATACTACAAGTGGATTTGGATCTTGCATAGATAATCCTAGGAGTGAAAACTCTGACAAGGTGTTTTGGGTTTGACACGGGGTATCCTAGTACACAACAATGGCCTTTACTACTCACCTGTTTGGACACTCTAGGGGAAATGATTAGGACAATTCAAATTTTATTTACAAACCATTATGAAGGATTTATGATTAAATATGTCAGCAAAGAATCCATTTTAATGATTATAAGACTAGATGTGTGAAAATATTCAATTTATGTTGATATTTTTTTAGTGTTTGGATTATACATTATGATATGATCTTACCTGGGTTATGTCTTCATTTATAAATGTCACACATTTTATTGAAAGAGAAATCAAACAATACACACGATCCAAAGAGTAATAATGATCATATTTTTCACAGTCTTAATCAAACATTTAGAAGGGAAATAGTATCCAATGGTTTCTCATCACAAGAAGAAATTGTAACATGTGTTAATAATATAATTAATGAATTCCTTGAGTTATATGGATTTGAAGAAAAATATTGGACGAATATGATGGCAGAGAAAAGGATAAATAAAGGGAAGAAGGAAGAAATTATTTTCCCACATGTGAAAACTAAAAAAAGAATCACCTTGGTAAATGCATGTAGGGAACGAGAGTTTATTATAACTGTGAATAAAAAATACACCAATTATGTGATTTAAAGGGTATGAAAAAATTTTCAAATGTACAATTAATCATCTTCATGAATTTCAGACACTACACAAATCAATGTCCCAATCATCAGAGTATAACCCAAATGATGCTATTGGATAATAATAAAGTTATGATACTACCAAAAATGAAGAGGAATTATTAGCGTTATATTTTATTCATTTATGAATTATGTCGTTTGAGTTTTGTATCACTGATGTAATGGTTATTTTAATTGTGGAAAAAAATAAGGATTTTTCTACAATACAATTTCATTAAGGATTTGTGATTGTGTGGTACTAAGAAAAGAGACTCAATAACATGTTAATTTTTTTTGGAAAATATATGGTTGAGAGAATTATAATCCTCAATACGGTCCTAAAACTGATGTAGTGATTTTGTGATAAAATTTGATTGATATGGATAAATTATATTGGAAATTATTGATTACCTTCGAACTAATTAATTGTTTGTTTATTCCATTGGAGATTACAACATTATTGTATTTAATTATTATATCCAGTATTCTATGTTTTACAGAAGAAATAAGTAAGAACATACCTATTCAAATAATTTTTTATGGTAATTCAGGTTGTTACTGTGACTTAATAGAATACATGATGTAGATATTCAAATGTTATTATGTTGAAAAAGAGATATATTTTATTATTACCTCCTATATAAATTTTTGGACAATGAATTTTGACACAGTTATTTTGGATAGTCTAAAGGTTGGAATGGAGTAAGTTGAGCACTTTTTTTTGAGGTTAAGATATAATTTATTTTATACATAGACCTAACCTTTTGGATTTTTCTAAACATATAGAGGATTAAGGAAATACTTGTGGGACCTATTATTTATAAAATGTGTTTCAAGCATTAAAAAATTATTTTGAACATTCATTTCCTAGTGTTTGGGATGATGTGAAAATAGGTTGAATCACAACCAAGTGATGAGATTATGATTATGAAAACTAATGAAATCAAGTATGTATCTTGAGTTCTTATCATGATAGTAAATTTATCCATCCTCTTCAAAATAAAATATTATCTAAAAAATGTGTTATCCTAATACCTTATGTTTTGTTGAACCGATGATATTTTAAATCAACATAGATTTATGGGTTTGAGGCCCTCAATTTTTCATTTATTATTCACTTGTTTGTGATTGATGACATCAATAACGCCCAATAAATATTTTTGTATTCCACCAATTTTGTGTCTCTAATTGCCAAAAGTGTTCTCCAATTCAAATCCTAATTTTGTGGTGACTTTTTAATTTCCCTACCCCTCTTATTAAGACTAAATTTTACTAACCCTATTTCCGATGTGGGTTTTCAAAAAAGTATTTTATATTTGCAGCCTTTTATTTTCAAAAAACAATTTAAAATTATGAGGATGCAATTTATTGAAGGATAAGAGAGTGTAACACTCCATGATTTCAAAGTAAATTATCCCTTAAAAATAATTTAATATCTTATATTTCACACAAAACTGACTTGGCTTGTGTAATACACAAGATTAGTTTACTGTGAAACAACACATTAGTGTTATAATTATTTAAACAATATATTTATTTATCAATTAAATATTGTAATATGAATATTAAAAAAAATTAATTGTTATTATAATATTTTGAAATAAATAAAACATATTTATAATGAAATGTATAAGTTTAAAATTGTTACATATTTAGAAGAAAAACTATTTTCATAAAAGAACTAATTTTTATGTCCTTTTGTGAACAATAATAAAATTAATTTTAGGTGGTACTAAAAATTTAATTTGGTATAATAGACTTACTTTTTTAATTTGTAATATGAAAATTTTCTTAGGGTGAAGTTTTGATATTTTTCTAAAAACATTCAATTTTTTATGAATAGTAAAAAATAATGCATAGTACATAAAAACAGACTTTTTTATTTAATTAATTATTTCTAATTAAATTAATCTTAATGTAAAAAATAGATACATAATACCTATATTAGTCCATTTTTATTCAATTGAGACATTTTATAAATAAGATTAGATATATAAAATTTTATTGAACTTTTTAACGTCTTTTACCCACCTTCAATATTCATTTGCAAATTCTCATAAAACATAATTTTACAACTTCTGTGAGTTGAAGATAAATAATCAAATAGACATGGTTTTAATTATTAATTAAAATTTGGTTCAATAGTATTTCAATAATTTTTGGTGAATAGTATCTTTTCAAATTTTATTTACCACAGTAAAAGGTAAATAGGGTAATTAAAGGTAAATTAATATTATATTAATTTAAATTCAACTCAACACATTTCCTAATCCTATTGGATATGTGGTTTTCGACAAAAATAATCCTCAGGGGAAATATAAGATCATTTTTTATCCATTTGTAATTGATTATGACATTTATTATATTTTATTTAAAGAAGAGTTAAAAGTGTTAAATTCAATGTTTAATAACAGAACCACATATAATATAGTGTTACACATAAGTTAAATTAAACTATAAACAATAATTATAAATATAAAAATATTTCATATATCATTGTATTTTATTTATAAGTTTTATAAATAAAATAATTTACATTATTTATGACACCATGATGATGCAGTAATTAACATATTAGCGAAAGAATAAAATAATAGATATCATAAAAATTAAAATAACTTTAAAATGAAACTTTTGATCACAAAAATGAATTTTATAGGTGAATATGATATTTTAGGGCTTATTTTATGTATTTTTTCGAATTAATCAAGTTTTTCTGAATTTCACAACAACCAAATAAAAAATAGTGTCAAAATTTACAGAAATGAGTTTTTAAAACAATTACTATTTTATTAAATGATATAATATTTCAAAAAATTTAAGATTCGGCCAGAGGGCTTCTATAATGTTAGATATGTCATTAATTTACCACTGTAGGTTATATTGGCATTTTATTGTTACTATATTAACCATGTAGTATAAAAATTCATGAAGATGTGGTAAAAGTGGAACTATTTAACTTAGAGTTATATCTAAAAGATAAGGTTAATATGGTGACCTAAACTTGTATAAAACCTATTGGTTGAGAATATTTATACTTATATCCATTTTATTATCTAAATAAAAATATTTTTAGCTATTATAGACAAAAACATATTTTATAAGAAATAAATATTTCAAGATTTTCCTAAAGTACCCCTCACCTCTCTTATAATATAGTATTTCCCCTTCCCTGAAATTCACAACTCCAAATCCATTTGTCTCATCCAAACCCTGATCCAATATCCTCCCATATACACTAAATTAAACCCAAATACCTTAATTTGGCTATAAATTCAACCCAAGGATCTCTTTCATTCAAATCAAAAGGAAGCACCCGAAGAAGATGTAATTATTTCATCACCTATTTCATAGTTCTTTTCTTCTTCTACTTCCTCATTCTTTTTTGTTACCACAATAAAATAATTAATCCAGTACCATCAACAATATTATATTTTATTATAAATATTGTAAAACCATATTCATTATTCTATCCATCCTATGAATGACAAAGTCACCATGTGTGAATACATACATCTTAAAGTGTCCATGTTGTGGCGTAGTTTTCTATTCAATACTACATTATTTAGATGTGTGTAATAATGAGTATAATTAATGTAAATAATGAATATAAAATGTTAATGATTATGTAGAAAAAATAACATCCAATTAAACATTGTTTCTCTATCAATATAATGAGATTGTTGCTTGTGCGTACGTACAGATTACCGTCTCCATGATGCGATAAGATTCATCTTCAACGATCACCCTTCAAGATTTTCTATAAAAATATAATTTTATTAATTATGAGGTATATGAAATAATATTCCTATTGGAATAATATATATTTATTTAGATAATTATATTTCATTTAATTACAACCATACTATATTATAAGATAACAGAAACAACGTTTATGCGTACGTACGGACTACTGCCTCCAAGAACTGTGTTTCCATTTCATATATATATATCTATTATACATATTTATATAATGAATATATATGATATATAAATAATGTTTTATATTATTTATGTATGTAAATAATTATCTAAGTGATAGGATCAATTATAAGATTTTAAAACATGTATGGTAATGTTAGTGATAATTACCCAAAATGTTACATTAACATAGAAATTATTATCAAATGGTTTGTATAAAGACATAAATGAAACTTATATGATATCATAAATATTAATATGGTTCTATTATTATTAAATAACATACAATGGTCGTTAAACAAGAGGTTGAACAGACCCTCGACTAAATGAATGTACAAGGTAAAGGTTAATTCCTCAAGTATGGCATAAAAAGGTTCCAAATAAATTTATTTTAATTTCTATAATATCATATATTTAAAAATTTTGTTAATAAGGTAATCACTTCATCACCATTGTGTCATAAATAAATTTATTTATATGATGTCTATAAATTATAAATAAAATTCCGAGATGTAAGAAATATTTTTAACATTCTATTGAATATTTATAATTGAATATAAAACTTTTATAACCCCATATAATTTTTTTATTGAACGATACATGTTTAGGTAGTATATTCAATAACATTAAATTAAAATTAATTAAATGTCATTTTCATGAAAAAGTGGCTCCATGGGGTCCAAAAATCAACCCATGGATTCCTATGGTCAAAAATATATCATAAATTAGTGTTAGGAATTGTGTTAGTGTAATTTAATATTATTACAATATTATTTTTTTACCCTTATTTACAGGATTTAGCCTTTAACCATGGTAAATAAATTATTTATTGATGTTACTATTCATAATGTCTAAAAATAAAAGTTACCTATTTACACAATTTAAGCCTCCAAATTCCAAATATAGAATCCATTTTTCCAAATTAAAATCATCAATGTTTCAGAAACAAATTTAAAATTAATTCCTGTTGTCAAAACCAAAAAGCGTGTTTTTAAGAAGTAAAAATTACAAAAATATTGACATCATTTTATGTCCATCATCAAAGTGAAATTACTCTTAATGGAAATTTTTTTATTAAATGATAAAAATATAATCCAATTATTCTATAAAAAAATTAAAATTAGAATCTAACTATATAAATATATTAGATTAAAATAATGTTTGGAATTAAAATACAGAATTTTTCACTATTCATTGAAAAATGATCTTCAGCAGACAAATACCAAAATTTCATGAAAAGTAAATTTTTATGTTCTCCTTATAAATAAGATGTATATTTTGGAAAATAAAACATATACAGATGTCAAAAACTATATTTAAAAATGGGTTTCCATCAAAAAGCAGTAAAACATCATTTTTAGAAAAATATTTATTTTATCCAAAAAAATGAATTTATTATTATATCATATCTAGAAAACATATAAGATGAATTTGAAATTTTTAAATTAATATATATATATATCATATATTTAAAATTAAATAAATATCCATAAATACTGATAGTAAAATATAATTATTCCCTTTTAAACTGGTTTTCATAAAAAACATATCCATTATATTTAATTGGTTTTTTTTAATAAATTTTCTAACCAATTAATCTACATTTAAACATGTGTAAACCATATTTGAAAATTATGTTGATAATATTAATTCCTTATATTCAAACTGTTAGGTGTTAACTACCACTCAAAATAATAATAATAATATTATTGTGTTTTTTAGCTTATCTCAAGGATGTGTGCAATGTAAGATTTCAGAGAAGCATGATGTTGCATGTCGAGTACACTATCAAAAAAATGTACCCTTTAAAATAAAATTAATATCTTTTTCGTAAGTATTAAAATAGATCAAAATGTATTATTCTATAAATACCTAGGCCATTACATCCTTCCTCATTTGGAAAATTAAGTCCTCGAAATTTTCCAATTTGGATCTCAAACTACAATTAAAGGCATACATTGGAAAAAAATTCAATAAAAATATTACATTAAAATAAATGTAGAGATTTATAAAGATCCCCTAAGATAACACATGTTATTATTCCATGAAAACATTGATATTGAAGAGAAAACTGACCATCTTGTTCTAATGGGGAGTGATAGAAAACCTGATCAGAAGAAATTTAACCACTAGAAAACCAAAAACCTGTGATAGGTTAAATGGTATTTGATTCCCTATTAGGATAATTAAATGGTCAAATTTTTTAATGTTCCCTTTCATAATGTTTGAGAATCTTTTTATGAGATTGACTATGTACATAAGTAAATATACTTACTTTTCCATTAGAGTATTATCCTTTAATATGTTTCTACTAAAAACTCATCTTTTCACGAAATGATGAGTATTAAAGATGACTTGGACACACTTGAAGTGCTAGAATCAACTTCTATATATTAACATGATCCAAAAAATATGAACCCCATATTTCCCCTATCTTTAGACCTTAACCAAAACCAAAATGGTTAATACAAGATTATATAATCCCCAAAAGGATAATCTTTTATAAAATGATATACTACTCTTAATCTCTAGAATTGGACATAAAATACCCAAATCTCAATAAATACCATTAAATAAACAATTCTCCTTAAAATTATTTAAAATAATCAAAACATAGTTTGAAACTCAAAATTTAGGAGGATTTTATGACATAGTCTTCTAAAAAAATTGTAACATATATCTTTAAAAAACATCGTCTACTTTTAAAGTCTCATTCTAAAATGTAATGAACTGGATCATATATTCTCTATGATAGGTTAGTCATTCCCATAAATAAGGAAAATCACTATAATACTATAATAGAAACATAGATTTATCCTAAATAAAATTCCACCATTACTCCACTATTAAAATAAATTAGTTTTCTATTTTCCTTAAGAATATAGTGTTTCCATAAGAGAAAATGCCTTCCAAAATAACCATTATCAATAAATCACCAAATCATTTTTCAATACTAAGTATTTCCATTTCATAAAACATAATATCCAAAATCGACTTATTCTTGATCAATAAAGTCATTTAACTAAATATAATAAGTCATACTAACTAGGGACTTCACATAGGCCAGTGGAAGGCGATGTGACCTTTTTTTCCATTGGGTTGTGGGTTCGATTCCCATGGCCTTGTCAGATGAGACGAGTTATCACCCATCATACAGGTTAACCTTTTTCAAAAACCATATGATTCTTATAACATTCTACAAAATAAGGTAATTTCTTCAAAAATAATCATAACCAATTTTATCCTAAATGGTTATCTAATACCGTTCATTTTTCATCCCAAGATTATTTAATTATTTATCACCTCAAAAAAAGATCATATGAACCCCTAAGGTTATCAATTATGTCCCCACAAGAAAAGATAATTCTTTATTGAATAACATTTTCAAATATCAAACATCATGGTTAAATATACTTGAAAATATCTTCCAATGTAATCCCATCATCAAAAAATCCTTAACACATTTAAAATTTTCATCAACCTAAAATCTAACCTAAATCTTTAATCCCTTATATGTAGACTTGTTACTCAATAAATGTTCTTCATGAAACATTATTCATTCTTATCCAAATTATTTTATAATACTTATTTTTTTCAAAAAAAATCTTGAATCATATCCTAGGATTCAAAAATGTCAAAACACAATCTACGAAATAATTCATACCATTCATTGGTCATTGACTATTTCCTCATACTAATTTTGAATGGTTTAGGGTATTTGTAAATATATATTTTTATGGTCATGTTTATCTCATTCCAAAACCTTCTTCGTAGAACATATATTTGTGTAATGACCATGCATGCCATATTTAAAACATTAAATTGATCCCTGAGAACAAACTTCTTTCCCTTTCCTAGAGTCAACTAGATGCTTCTTTTTTCCATGGTAGGTTCTTCCAATATATCATTTATTACCACATTTATATCATATTCACACCCCTTTAAAGAATTTTCCTAGGTGTTTCATTCCACATCCTTGAAACATGGGTTTTTTAATATACTTACCTTTATGATTATTACCTAAACATCTGTAGGGATATGTTTCCCACTATATGATTCCATCTAAACATCTCCAAGGTTTATGTGTTCAATCATGACTCTAGATAGTTTGTTGAGAAAAACTACAAGAGTTCTCATTGTATCTCCTAATTCTTTGTGTTTCTTATTCTAAAAACCGTCATAGTTTTCTTCATATCCATTATTACTTTGGTTCCTGCGAGATCCAGCCATTTACTAAAACCAAAAAGATCAGTGTCTCTGTATTATTAAAATCATCATATAATAACTTATTTGGAGGGTAAACACTAAGATATATTTATTCATGTTATCTTAAACTCATTTTATTTATCTAAAATAATTATGACTCTTTCTAATATTATTACCATTATGGTTGTGTCACTTATGCTTAAATAACACCCTAACCTCAAAATTTATCTAAACCAACCATGGACTTGTGGTTTGAAAGTTATGGCTATTTTACAAAAAAGGTCTAACCCGATTCTTGTCCGGGTAGGATTTGACACATCTATATTGACCCGACCCAAACCGATTTGGTCAACCCAACATGACCACATTCACTAAGGTCAGCCCCCTAGTCCACTGGGTCCAGTTCGTGGGTCCACTAGAGTGACCCGACTCCTCTTGTTTGTCCAACGTTGTTGGTCATCTCAGTGTTCCACATGCGGTCCTCCTAGACCATGGGCCCCCAGTCACCATGAAGTGCCACACCGCATTCAAACGGTTGGTCCACCATATGTATTCCCCGCATCTTCGATGTCGCAGTAGTGTCCAAGAGGTCGTCCTACCATATTGGTGGCCCCACATTGTCATGTCTCTCATCGCTGTCCATGGCCTCGACCACCGTGATCCTCCCATGTGGTCCCTCCTATACCGCATCATGCCACCGCCTATGCCCGCCCTTTCGGTGGCTCCTCTACCTCACGCTCTACCTGAACACAGACCCCCACCAGGTCGCGTCTCAATCGACCATTGTCTTCCCTACCAGAAGCCAACTTTTTTCTTTTGATTTACCTAAAATAACTAAAACCCCACTTAGTTCACAGCCATGAACTAGTTCCTTGTTCCTTCAATCCCCTTTGGTGTTATTGTATTGTCAGATCCCCTATCTCGGATCTTTGTGCTGCATTTCGAAGGTACAATGATCCTCCAACCATGTTTTGTGAATAATTAAAAAGAAATAAGTATTAGGGAAAATTGATAAATGTAAAATAATTCACAAATAAGGGATCTAGGCGTTGGAGGTTTCATCCTTGACCTATTCATGTTATAAAAATGAAAGGAGATGCAATAAGTCAAATTTCATTAACCAAATCACTACTGATAATCAATCCGCATAAACTATCCATCTGGTCAGAATGAAATATCCATGGATCATTATATTCATCGGTTTGTCAGCCTCCGTAATTGAAAATCTATTATGTGGAAAATAATAAAAAAGAAACAACACCCTACATAGAGTTCTGATTATTTGTTGATGAAGGGAGAAGTTATGTTTCCTTCCTTAATTAATCTGTCTAATCAAAGTTTTGTTGATCTTGATTTTCACATACATCGATGTTCATTAAAGGGAGATCCCTCTCCTTTTTTTATAGGATTTATAGGGTTATATTGTATCCCTAGATTACAAAAAATGAGAATATATAATGAAAACAAAAACTGTGCCAAAATAAAATATTTTAATAAAATATTTTAATGAATTTTAAGTCCAAAAACTAACATTCACCCTTGTCCTGCACCGGTCAAGGATAGGCCTTGCCTATGGTGAAGTCTCTATTTTGAACTCATTGGTACCCATAAATATCTGATTTATGGACATGTTTTTTAAGTTATACAATTTTTAACGAAATATTACATGTTCATTTTATTAAAAATGGAACATAATTCCATGAATTGTTCTTAGCACACCGATCCTCAGAATACCACATCGTCTCAGCACCTAGTCTCAGAGTATTCCCATTTAATTTCTGAAAATAGCACCAGATAAAATCCAAGTCACTACATAGATATTTTTCTACTAGGATTATAAAACTCAAGTGAAATCCATAGGGATGATACTATGTATAAGAAAACATCCTTAAATTTTTGATAGTACATAGTAAGAATTTTATCAATAAAATACATTCCTATTTGGATAATACAAATGGGTTTGGTTCTGGTATAGAATTACCAAGGAGTAACTACTCAATAAAGGTGTTATGGGCCTGAATTGAGGTAACATGGTATAAAAAAATGGGCCTTACTTCAAACCTAGTCTTGAACTCCCAGGGGATATACTTTGGTAAATTAATAATCACATTACAAACCATTATTAATGGAACAAAAAACCCTTAATTATATATGTTAATAAATTGATCATTTATAACATATATCAAAGTTTAGTAATTCATAATTTAACAAAATACATGTAATTTATAATTTATCCATTTAATGAATTTAGATTCCCATTTACGTCTTTAATTGTTTAAACAATATATTTTCCCTATGTTTGTTTCGGATGAAGTAAATGATTAAAATTATATTACAATAGTGAAATAGAGGTTTATAATTCAAAATTCTACGAATTCCTTCATATCATGATTTTTTATTAAAACTATTCAATCACCACAAAAAATAATGGAAGTATATCTATTGGTGAATACTGCCAATGGGGAAATTATTTCTTCCCAACTATATAACTCCACCCCTTTAAATATTTGTGGGATGAACTTCCTAGAAAACCATATTATACTACCTTTGGTGGAATTTGATTCAATTATAGGAATTGACTGGTTTTCCCTATATATAGACAAAATAAATTACCATGAGAAGCAAAAAAATCTTTGAATGTGAATCAACCCCTCATTATGTACAATTATAAGGGGGGGAATCTTTTTTAGGTCTATCATCTCAACAATGGATATTATCTTCTTTTGAGAAATAATTTCTATCTCAATTGATTGAGTCTAAGGAAAAAATCTTCTTCAAAGACTTGCATATTCTGAGGGAATACATTTATGTGTTTCTGGATGAATTTTTTGGTCAACCACTAAGGAGAGAGGATTGATTTCCAATTGATCTTATACATGTGTAATTTCCATTATCAAGGACATTGTATATAATGGATATTATTGAATGTGAGGATCTCAAGAAAAAATATAAGAATCTAGATATATGGTATGTATGCCCAAGTGAATCACCATGGGGTGTAGCAATCCTCTTCATCTAGAAGAATGATGGGTTAGTGAGCCTTTACCTTGATTATAGTGCGTACAACAAAATCATGATAAAAGACTAATACCCACTTCCTCTGATTGATGACTTCTTTGATTAGCTACATGAATATAAATACTTCTCCATGGTGGATCATCAGCCAATATATTATCAAGTTAGTGTGAATAAGATATCCTTAAGACTACTTTTCACACATGGTATGTGAACTATGAGGTCATAGTGATCCAATTTGGAATAACTAATGCTCCAACAATAAACTGGGACTTGATGAATAGAGTCTTTAAAGATTACCTCAAAAAGTTATGTTAATCATTATAAATGATATTTTAATAAACTCCAAAAAAGGAGAAGCATGAGGAGATCTTGAGTACCATGATAATGACCATATGAAAGGTTAAGCACTAAACTAAGTATATGAAATGTGAGTTCTAGTTGAAGGATGTATCATTATTGGAGAATATCATCACAGGAAATGGGATATCTATGAACACATCAAATATGGGAACAATTGATGGATGTTTTATCAAAAAAATATATGACAGGTATCTATAGTTTTTGAGATTTATCTGTGTATTATCGCTGATTTTTGAAAAATTTCATGTGATTTTTAATTCTGTTAACCCAGATACCATGGAATAGAGTCATGTTTTCCTTGAATGATCAATGTGAAGAGATATTAAGGATTTTAAAAGGAACCTCATCACTGTGCATGTTCTCACACAACGCATAGGTACATATCACATTATATTACTCATTGATGCTTTGAAGAAGGTATTGGGTTATGTGTTAAAGTATAATGAAAAAGTCATAGATAAGCATCAAACCAGTTGAAATTTCATGAGAAAAAATATCCCAAACATGACATGGAGTTGGCAGCTATGATATTTGTGTTGAAAATATAGAGAAATTATCATTATAGGGAGAAGTGGGAGAAATATACATATAAAAAATCATCAAGTATATATTCACATATAAGGATAAGAAAATGTTTCAACAAATATGGTTATTGATGATAACAGACTATGACTACTCAATCTGCTACAATTTTGGTAAAGAGGATAATATTTCAGATTCTATATTTAAAAAGGATCATACATCGTTATCAATGATGAAAATTTAGAAGGATCCTCTATTATTATACCAACAAATGATGGGCATGGGAAGCATAAATAAAGGAAAATCATGAAACCTTTTAAAAAAAATTCAGAACCATCTCTTTTGGAAAGGGTAAATGATGCTTCGTGTAATGATGTAGAAATTCAAAAAAAGGTACAATCCATCAGAAAGGGGAATTCCTTAGAGAATAAAATTCATGAAGAAAAATTTGGAGATTTGGTTCAAGACTATGTTTTATATAAAATCATGAGTTAAGGATGGAACTATTGGATGATTTAGATAGTTCTAATTTATCCATTCACCCGGGATGAAAAAAGATATATCATGTCATACATGAAAACTATTGATGGGGAAATATGGAGAAGGATATCATTAAATATAAATCAAATTTCCTGGTATCCTAGAATGTGAAGGTTGAAAGGATCAATTTTAAGGGGATGATGCAACCATTACCCATACCAACATAGAAATGGTAGAACATCCCCAAGGACTTTTCCACTGGACATCCAAATACATCCAAGGGAAATAATTCTATAATAGTTGGTGTGGGTCATCTTACATTGACATTTCACATTATCTCAATTTGAGATGACTTCTCCAAGGATCAAATTTAACATATATACATCAATTAAGTGGTAAGGCTATATAGGGTACCACTATCCATTTTATCTAATCAAGATCCAAGATACACTTCCTTCTTCTAGAAAAGTATCCAAAATGCACTAATTACTAAGATGAACATCAGTATGACCTGTCATCCTCAAACTAATCTCTAATATGGGTAGACTATTCGAAAACTGGAAGATATGTTGTGAGAATGTTTTATGGACTTCATTGGAGATTGGGATCGATATCTTCTTATGGTCGAGTTATCATACAATAACAGTTTCCACTCAAGCATCAAAATGGGCCCATGTGATGCTACATATTGGATGAGGTGCAGAACACCTGCATGCTTGGATGAATTTGGGGAACACAAAATGATAGGTCATGAATTGGATGAGTACATGGTGGAAAATGTTATGATCATTTAGTAGCATATTAAGGCTTCATAGATTCGAAAAAATAGATATGATGACAATTGTCTATGAGACCTCTAAATTGATGTTGAGTCGTGGTATTATTCCACATATATCTATGGAATAATGTATCCATATTTGGGAAGGAGTGAAAGCTTCTTACAAGGTACAAATTTTTTTTCATATACTTGATCCCATCTGATTGGTGGTCTTTCAACTCGCACTCCCACCGAAGCTATCCCAAGTGCATGAGGTATCCCATGTATCCATCTTGATAAGTACATACCAGACCCCCCATATGTAATCAATCCATATGTGGAACCTATGGAGAATGATATATCCTATGGAGAGCATACGGTGAATATCATAAATCATTTAGAAAATTTATATGATGTAATACAATTCCCCATGTCAAAGTTTTTTTAATAAACAACAAGGTTGAAGATGCAATATGGGAATTGGAGGATGTGATGATAGGGTGTTACCCTCCTCTATTTTAGTATAGGAAATGAATATTTCAAGACTGAAATTTCATAAGAGGGAGTATTGAAATGACCCTAACTTTTATAAATAAAATTACCCTTTTTAATTAAATTTCTTATTATATAATACGGTTACAGAAAACACAGGTGATTAATATGTTTTATTTTAAACAATGTGATTTAATATACCATTAAGTATCATTAAAATTTATAATCTAGCCTCTGAACGGTGATCATGTGATTTGAATATATATATGGTTTTAAATAATCTAATTCACACAGGAAAAGGAAGTGATGACCTCAACTAGTAATATTTGGCCCTATGAAGCCAATTTAGCAGAACATATGATTGAGTAAACATTTCTATGATTTTCCCTTGACCATGGACAAGATAAGATCCAATAAAAAAATCATGAGAAAACCCATTATGTTTATATGTTCAATCTCATTAAAATCACATCCCAAACTATGTTCGTCGAACCACTCCAAGAGTATCCCACCATCATACACCTTACTCATTGAATGTTTTCTGGTGTATTAAATGTATATGTATCAAGACCCTTGAAATATGAATATTAACTATTTTTTATATAATAATTAATATATTTTCATACTATTATTGTTACTTGGTAAATGATTTTCATTTTGATAAAATATAGAACAAACTATATATTTGGTTAATATTCAAATTCAATTAAGGGATTTATTATAATGAATTAATAGATATTTGAAAAAAATAA
The DNA here is from genome assembly GCA_963277665.1 of Viscum album. NCBI lineage: Eukaryota > Viridiplantae > Streptophyta > Magnoliopsida > Santalales > Viscaceae > Viscum > Viscum album. The sequence goes on from OY728135.1 coordinate 2,014,667,767, forward strand.
TATTTTAATAAATTAATATTATTATATAAATTTTATTATTTATAAATGATCATATAATTTTCTTGAAGTCACAATTAATTTTTATAAGGGTTTGAAAACTATTATTATAAAAAAAACAAATAATTTATATTAAATATAGATCATTATTTCAAAAGTGAAAACCCACATATTTTGAAAATTATTTATAAAAAATAATATTAATTTGGGAATCAGAATGGAAAAATTATCCAACTTTTACTTTTTCATAATATTCTATGATAGTCAAATTTTTGTGTAAAAATTAAATATCATATAAATATATTTTTTTTGATTTATGAAATCACAAAGACGCAAACATTAAATAATAATGACTAAAAATGAGATCCACAACCAAATCAATATTTTACCTTAAAAATAAATTTATTTTTTGTTTAATTTTTTTATTTTCAAATGGTATTATGAATCCTCCAAAACCAGTAATATATATTTAGGTTTTAAAATCATTTCTTTAAGAGTGTGTCTCACTGTAAATAAGAAAGGGAATTATTTTAATATGTTAGGTCATTGGCCTTATAAAAAAAATATGTCAAATTTTGTATAAACCATGGAAAAAACCACGTGATGGTTTGTGGTTTTGGATATTTTATTATGTAGAGTCCAAGACCTAAATATTAAATAAATACCTACATTTCATATATAATCCCATCTGAGCTACCAGTATCTTCACTCAAACTCCATGTATAATTTACATCCTCATCCTTCAATTAGCTAAATTCCTCCCATGGAACTCCCATGATCTCAAGAATCCACTCCCAAGAATTTAAAGTCACACACTCAAGTAAGGGGTCCTCACTTTCTTATCCTCCTTTCAATTCATGCACATTCATTGATATTACTCTTCTTAATTCCAATTTTTTTATTTTAATTATTTTAACATCCTTACCTTACAATGAAATTGATATTATATGAAGTACATATCATTTACACTCTCCCTTTTTTTAACCATTACTGTGTCATTACAATGCCAAAATTTTGTATGGGGTCTTCCACTGTCCAATATACTCAAGAACTTGTTTTATGTTATGATTCTTAATTTCAATATTTTCTTTTTGGGATAGGTTCTTAAATATCCCAAATAATTTAATTTTTATGTCTGTATGAAGTGATACCCCATTATGTCTCATTAAGCTTCCCATGATTCATTATGTACACCTCTTACCATGTTGAAATTTCATAATTGATTTCTCTCATCTCATTTCCATTCAAAATATTCTTTTATGTTATGTCACTTAAATTATGTTTTCTAACATTGTAATGTGTTCTTACATATTCCCTTTAATGTTAATTTTATTTATAAATGATGAGAGACCCTTTCGAATAATTTATCCCCCCATGACCCTTTATGTACACCAATTACCATGGCGAAATATAGTTAGGATTGTTTTCTCTATTATGGTTTATTCATTACCATATTCCTTCTATTTATGTGGTTTTGATATGATTTTTAATGTTTTTATTACTTCCCTTTTTATGTCTATATGATGAGAGACCCCTATCTCTCTCATCAACCAATTTTTAGTTATCTTTAAGTTACTCTTTTATTCTGTTGAAATTTCAATTTGATCTTTCATTCTAAAAAAATTGAGTAGGGAATCCATACCCATTTCCTTTCAAGGGTGTTCATATTTTTGAACATGTATATTTTGATTGGGGACTGGAACATATGTATTCCACACACCTTAATCGTGGAATAAATTTGGTTGATGAATAAAACCTTTTATCATCTATTTTCACGCTTAATCACGAAATGAAATGAATAAGATGGATGCACCCAGATACTGATCCAATGTGTTGGATAATGTTTACTATCATGATAAGTAACATTGGGACATTGAGTGAACTGAATTCTTTTAAGGGGCTTTGGACACCATGATTTCTTGGAGGGTTTATCCTTGACCTATGTTTATGATTTAGTGTTTTAGGTTGTTTCCACATTTCCCATGTTATGGTTATCATGTTATATCATGTCTCATTTTCATATTTAGGATCCCTACTATTTTAATTCCCCATTAAATTGCTTGTTGTATAACATTTATTGTATTCTTCATGTCATACAATGTTTGTTTACCATATGAGGCTTTATATCTCACCCCTTTATTATGTATTCTCCCAGGTTATCCCATGTATTTTTAAGCTCAAAAGAGTATTTTGAGAATGTTAATATTGTTTTTAATAAATGTGTTGTATTCCCTATTTTATGTGGTTATCTAATGTACCTAATTCCCAATAACACTAGACTTATAAATCATTTGGGTTTTATTATGTGTAGTTCTATGTAATAAATCAATTATTAATATGAAATAAAGAGAATGTTTTTTACATTCCCATTATTTATAGGAGAAATGGCCTTTGTTCCCTTACTTCATCTAATTGTTAACCATATTATTATTTTTAGTATTTCTTCCAATGGACAACCTTTCTTTCTCTTATTTAGTGATCCCTTTGTAAAGACCCAATTTTTAAATGTAATTTTTTTTAATTATATGGAAATATTATGAGTTTTTGAAAATTGAAATCCCAAGATTCTGAGGCCAGGCGCACCCGGAATGAATTTATGACCTTTTTAAGGTACATTCAGTAAACGCGTGAGAGACATTTTCTAATTTTTTGAATCTGTGCTTGGATTAAAAATATGAGGGCACCGTTGAATCCACAGTGTCGTGATTTTCATAAGTAATATTTACTTCGACTGTAGTAGGATGGGAGAAAAATATAGTTTTGTGAATTTAAAATAATAAAAAAATAACAATGTTATTTTATTTCTCTTTTTCTATTCCTTCAATGGAAAAGTGGTGGTGGTGAGGCCAACGACATGTCAAGACATTAAATGGCATGACTTCCCTTTATTTGTGTAACCACACTGTTTGAACTTAAAAGGATCATTAATTAAATGATCGTAATTAATTCTACATGTGTTACTCACCCTTCCCCTCTCCTATTTATATGGTGCTTGGGGTGGAGTGTTGGCACAGATTCACCCAGTGAAAAAGCTCTGGAAATGTACCACAACACCAACCACATGGAGTATGAGACCAGTTTCAGTGAGCGATGATGAACGCCACGAAATCATGAACCAACGAGAACAACATAGGAGTTCCATTGATCGTCGTCAGTGAATGTATTTTCCACGTAGGGTGATTGTTTAAAATTTATCTCGGATTTTTTACCTTTCTATCACTTGCTATCACATTAATGCAGAGGATGCGGGCCAAAAGAACATGGTTGGACCCCCGCCACTATTCTCATCATCCATTATTCAGAAACGGTTTCCTCGTATTGATGACAACCCAAAATAGTGGGTCATGCTATGATGGCAGTAGCATGGGAGAGTTGTAGGCATAGAAGAAACCAATAACAGGCCACTAGAGCACGTTCTGTGGCCCACAGAAGAAACCGTCGGTGTGTATTGTCAATGGAGGTCGGAGGAGACCTACGGAAACTGGCCATCGGCAGTGGAAGGTGGGGCACGATGGTGCACTGTGTTGGGCGAGGGAAATTGGATTGAGCCGGATGCGAGGGACAAGGGTGGCGCAAAGCATCTACGACTAGCAGGCCACGACAGAAGGGTTGGCGTTGAGCAGCGGTGGAAGGAAAGAGCGGTGCGGCCCTGCACTGTGTTGTGTTGGTCGAACCTGGTCGTCCAAATAGCCGACCGTTCGTGTGGTGGGGCATCGCCTCTTGGGCTAGATAATTTTCCCCGCAGTCGTGGGTCTATTAAGACACAATGGTCCACATTCAGGAGGAATGAGTTGGACGTAGGCCAGCTAAGAGAGGCAGACCCACCTAGCATATCGAACATGCTAGAGGGCCGGCCCGAACCACCCAGCTGGCTAGAACCACGGCCTGGGGGGCCAGCGTAGGTGGGTCGGGCTCCACCCACCCAGTCAGGCCAACCATATATTGGGCCCACAAACCGAACTAGGCCTACCATGACTGGCTGGACTTAGTGAACCAAGCTGACCCTTAACGAGCCATACCCGGGTAGGGTCAAGTAGACCCCGAGAACCGTTGTGTTGGTCCGGTCGGGCAAAGTCAGACAGAGCCCAGACTGAACCAGTTCTCGAATAAATTATCTCTCATAACTGAAGAAGTAGTGTCTTTTTGAAACACCATTAGTGGTGTTGGGACACTTTTTTGGAAAGAGGTCCCTTTGGCATATTCTGGGGGGCCAACCGAGTCGGGAAGGACCAAGGTGCGATCAACCCCGTTTCATGAAAAGGGATGTAACTAACAGACCGGGCGTCCAATTGATGCGACTTCTATGGAATAAAGACCCATTTTACAAGTAGGTACTTTGGAGAAAATCTATGTGAGTTTTGTTAGAGTTTGACAAGAAAATTTGGTTGGATCATACATGAATCCAACAAGTCCCATTTTATAAAAGATCCAATATCTCACAAACCAGGTGTCTAATCGACGCGTTGTCTATCACATTGGGACATCTATGATGGGGTAGTCCCTATAGTATATTTTTTTGTAGGGCTTAGTACCAGTTGAAATATGACTGATAAATTGAGATGTGGTTCTCCTATAATCAAGAATGATATGAGCGAGAATCATGTGATCAGCTATCTTAGAAGTAGAGACCCAATGTGGATCAGAATCATAGAGACCATGTGTAGATCAAAATCATAGCTACCTGATGAGGACTAGTTTAAGAGCATCCCATCGATGATCAGGAACTAGAGACCCTATTTGGATCAGCATCGAGTGACCCTATGTGGATCAGCCTTCTAGCGACCACGTGTGGATCAGCATCATAGGTACCCTGTGTGGATCAGCATTCTAGCTACCTTGTGTGGATCAACATCATAGCAACCCTGTTTCGATCATCATTCTAGAGACCCTATGTGTATTAGAATTGCACGGCCCAATGAGGACCATCCTTATATCGGACCTTTGTGGATCAGTGATATACGACCCGATGTGGATCGAAAATGAAGAAACTCATTCGTGGTTTAGATGTGGAAACATCCTAACTAAGTAAAATAATAATGAATAAGACTAAACATATTTATTACTGAACTCTGACATGTATAACTGGTGTGAGATGTCTCTTTGTCTTTGTGCTTCATGATTTTGATCTTTCTTTTGATCTAACCTTTGAGGTATATCTAGTGATGATTTCCTTTGTGGAACCCTAAGAGACCATCGGGGTGTCTTGAGGTCCCATAATGTGTATTTTTATACTCACACCTGAACAGTCTTCACCCGCACCATGTTGTGTCTTGTGTAGATGATGAGCAACTGGGCTAAGACAAGAGGGAACTATGACCAGGTGGTACACAGAAGAGACGAGCTAATGTGGAGTGTTTTGGAGACAATTTGTACCTACTAATCAGGTAGGATCCTCGGTGGATGATCCAGGTGTTGTTTTCTATTTTCAATTGTACTTGTACTTTTTTAAAGGGCTTGTTTTCAAGCCCATTTACTTTTAGTAAACTTTACTATAGCAGTTTACTTTTTAGTTTCTTTTTATATATTCATGGATTGTGTGTTAGTATAGGTTTAAAGGGAATGCCTTCCCCTTAAAGGGATACGCCTTTTCGGTGCTTGTCGCCAACCACTAGCCTATAAAAGGTGGGCTTGGGGTAGTCACGGCACAGTCCACGGGGGACGGGTCGTGACACCCTTGATGCCTAAACCTAGTAATTTCCTTAACTCTCTAATTCAGACTCTAATTCAAACACTTTTTATCTCATTGGTTGTGTGTCATTGATTAATCTATTCATCTTGTACTTTTAGTTGTATTCATAGAAATAATGGATGTTATTTCAATATAGGTTCTTATGGATTTTTTAGAGAGTTTTTATGGTATTCCATTTTTTTCTAATATATAGTAAATTAGATGTTAAGACTGGATGATTATTCCTCTACCAAGTTATGGTAGCTGGTCTCATGATTTTACATTAAATATTGGGGTGTTTATATATATGGAATTGTGACACACATTGGGATTACAAGAATGAAAATATTAAATGAATTGATTATTTAATTAAAATAAGTTGTCCTGACTAATATAACACATGAGACCCATGAATTTCATATATATGTTAAATAATTCTAATTGAAACCACACCTTATGGGAAATATTGAAATAAAATAGACCACCATTGGTGGACCATTGTATTTGATTCACCATTGAGGTGTGTCTTTTCTTCCATTATCAATGGGGTGTCAAATTATTTATTTACATTGTAAATTAAATTGAATAATGAAATTTGGGAATAAAATTTCATGTTACTAAGACATTATACATTTCTATTTCTCTCTTATTCTTGAGACATATATTATATTTAACATGGATAATTAAAACTAAAGAAATGGTTTATGAGATGCTAGGACTTCAATTCCTAGGACTTTTTTGATCCAGCTTATGGGGTGAGTTAATTGATTATTATTATGATGAACAATATAATTAATAATGGGATTAAATGGAATGGTTAGACTATTGTCCCATGACAATTCTTCCAATAATGATGAGGGTGAGATGTGGGTTCCATTTTGTGGTCACCATAGATGGACACTTTTGTTTGGAATAATTAAATGATGATAAATTTTTATTATGTACATTGGGAGACCCATGGGTCCTTTTAAAATTTCCATGGATTGACTCATTTGGTAGATAGATCATATATTCTGAAGAGATACTTGGACTCCTTCATGAATTTTCAAGGACACACTCAGAGGGTTGAATTTAATTACAGTCAAGTGATACTTATAATCCTTTATAGACTTCAAGGGATTATTATATTATATTTCATCGGAGAAAATTGGGATCCCATCGTGGATAAACAAGGAAGAACTCTGTGAATGGTGAATTTATACCACACAAAAATTGATACAAGGATTCCTCTGAAGAAATCCTATGATAGGGTTCTATGGTGTTTGGTTAATTTTATACCTAGATTTAAACATGTGTTCAAACATATAAATTCCAGGAATGAGATCATGTCACACTAATTTGAATAAATATTAAAATATTTTTATGATGAATCTTTCAAGACAATGAAAAATCATAGATTTTATCATATCCATACACATTATTGATATCCTTATTATACAAATCTCATTGGATATGATTCATAGGGGGTTCATGGGATATGATATACATCTCAAGATTTCATGATTAAATTATATCATATTCCATTGGTTACTTAAAGAGGGTGTGGATTAGGCTAAAGAAATGAGTAGAAGACATGTGTTCCATTGGGAATATGGAATTGTTTCGGGTTTTTATATACCACAATTAATTTAAAAATATATTATTAACTGCATGTTATTTATAAGATATTCATTACAATATAGAATTAGAGAGCGTTTGGGTGGTTCATTGATTTTATCTTGCACCATACTCGTGCAGCCTTTTTGGTACCCAGATAGAATTCATGGATGTAGGTAGGGATAGGAGAATGTTTACAGTTGATGATTCAAAATTTGTGAATAAAATTAAGGGAGCATAAGATCAGGATATGGATATTGATTATATCTTGGGATAATTCCATTTGGGTTTTTTTTTCTTATGTTGATACATGTATTTTAAAAGATTCATGTTGTCATATATTACATGTATTATGTATAGCATGGAATAATCATAATCCATATATGAAATTTATTGATGTGAATGTCTTTTTATGTAGGTTTATGTTATTATATTGCTTCCCTTTACTATGATTGTGTGGGTATAGTCTCGTTCTTGTTACATTATGGACCATAATTTCTAGTTGGTAGCATCTGGTATATAGGGAGGGGTAATTGAGATTTTATGTCCAACTGGGTTCTGTTAATATTGAGTGAACTGGGCCCTGGAAATCAAAAAGTGGTATCAAATGGGTTTATTTTATTTTTCCTTTTCTTTTTGTAATATGATATAGGAGATTAAAAATAGGTTGTATTTTGGTATTGAGTTTAAAATGGGACTAGATATCCAAAATTCAGGGAAAATCTCAAGGATGGGATGTGATATTTATTTTTTATTCCTATTATAATTGATTTAAATTCATTGTTGAGTGATGTAATTGATGTTTGAGTTTTCTTATAATTATTTATTTGTAATCTTGGCCAGATATGGAACCGAGATATTATATCATGAATCACTATTGAATCATAAGGATTTATATGTCATTAATTATGAAATTCCATCTTTATATTAATGTGTGGATGGATTGCAACATGTTTTGGGGCCTTAATTTTTTTCACAAGAAATTTTCAAAACATTTCATATAGGGACATGATATATTATTGGTTGGAATTGAAGGGGATCCACACACCAATTAAGAAGGTGTATGGGCCCATATAAACTGGAAGTAGTTATCTGTATGGTTCAACCATTTTAAGATAATCATTGTATAAATGAAAATTAATTTTAGTGAAATAAAATAAATTTATAATAATGAAATGGTCACTGTTAAATATGTATTTCAATAATATTTTAAATGAGTTATTCTTTATAAATTTCAATTAAAACTATATATACTATAAGATGGGAATAATTGGAGGGAACATGACCCGGACTCGATCTCAATAGTGTGTAGTAGAAAATGCCTCTTGTTTATATTTTTATTCTTCTGTCAACCAGACTAGTCGCATGGAGTAATAATTGGGGTGTGACCATTATATAATAAGGCACATAATAGTATTATTATTATATCTGTGCTTTTAGAAGTTGTTATATCAAGTTATGATGCATTTTTTTGTATTTGTAGCGACGTTCCAAAAAATTATCCTTAAAAAACGTTCCTAGAGGGTGGATATGACCATGGTCCATAGGTGGTGGGACCTGGGTCCGTAATGGAGTCATCATTGGTGACTTGTGTGGAACCACATGGTATACATGAGATGGACAAATATTCCTAGTTTGGAGACAGTTTCCAATGATTTATGAAGATAATTTATGTCACACTACGGACTACACATTCTATGGTACAGTTGACACATCAGTTCCTATAGTAGCATCCTCTAACATTATCATGGGATGGTGTACCACAAGATGAAGATTAATTCCAATAGAAAATTTTATTTATTCTTGTGTGTCTCAAGGCAACTCTTGAGAAGACAATGAATAAACCTACTTATATTCTCTGGAATTTATCCAAGAGATTGTGGGATGTTATTCCTCAGAAACATCTTCATTGGGATATGGCTTTGAGGTATTTCCATAAAAACTTTTATGAATATTTAAATCTCAAGATGTTGAGGGCTAATAAATCCAAAGAGTTTATACACTTAGATAAGGGAGTCTTAATAGTCATCGACTATTCATCCCATTTTATATAGCTCTTTTATTTCACACATATTCAGTTGGGTGATGAGTTATGTAAAGCAATGGGATTTGAAGTTGGTCTTGGGAATGAAATATAATCTTAATTTAATGTATTTAGGCTTACAACAACATCTATAAAAAGTTAATCAGGAACTTATCACTGAATATAACCTATGAGAGGATTGGTGTGTGATCCAAGGTGGATCAGAATCTAGATCTAAAACTATATCGACTGACATAGGGAAGAATTTTATAGAGCTTCCACATGGTGATATTAGCATTCTTGCTGAACAATCTAGTAGAAAGGTGAGGATCCATCAGTATAGTATAATGGAATATATGAGACCTCAGTCTAAAAGGGACCCAGTCAAGAGACTCTCTTGTGGAATGATGTTCAATATATAACACTTTTGCATAGATTTTCCTCCATTATGAAGTGTGACAGTTTATTCCATGACACCACATTCAAGAGAATGTTCATTATATTCTTATCATGCATGGAGTAGTTGTAGCCCGAACTGGTTAGGATGAGGTTGTGGTTGTGGGAAGGGTATTGAGACACTACATTCTTAGATATTGCAGGGCATACTTGATCTGGGTAGTCTAGTTGTATATTAGGGTCTTGATTCATGCATTATATATATATTATATCCAATACCTTAAATAGAAAATTTCTGAAACTTCTACCATGGGTTATACTATTTTAGTATCCTCTATGTCAGTATTTTCTTTTTTTGATATGGGTTCATCCCATAGAATTATATATTTTACTTTTGTGGACATAAATGGGCTTGATGTCCTATTTTCCATTGTAAATATTACACTTGATACTCCATTGGGGATTATAAAAGAGAGTGTACTCCAGTGCTGGGTGTTCCAACATAAAGTATGTGGGTGTAACTTAGTATGTGACCTTATTTTCATATTTTTTTATAGGGTTTGACATCATTGTCAATATAGAATTATTGGTTTCCTTTCATGATTTCATAGACATCTATCAAAAAATGGTGAACATCACTTCACTAAAGGAAGGGGTTTTTATTCAAAAAGTTGAATGGGATGTGCATATGAGATGATGTAGACCCAAGCATCATGGTATAAGAGGGATAACAACCTAGATACTTATATTATATCAAGATTAATAGGTTATTCACCATGAGGATTTCCCTATACTGGTTTATTGTTTTGGGAACTTTTCGTAGAAATTTTTTTAGGGCTACGTCCCAAGAAAGAGGTATAGTGTTCCATGGAGATAGTTTAAAGTGTTTCACAATAATGCATTCCTATTTATAGATTTAGGATATATTGGTTCATGAGATCATGATGCATATATTATAGTTGTATGAAAAATCATTTTAATAACCACGTACTTATACGTGTAGTTCTGTAGACCTGTTTTGTAAAATTTTAATGGAACACTTTTTTGGGTGGATTACCTGAAGTTGAACCTATTGATGTTTATAAAATGGTTCCTTTTTAACCATATATGTTAACTCTTCATATATCTCTAATGATCTCAGGTCTTCTCAAGGACTTATATGATAATGGGTTATCATCATGTGTGTGTTTTACATGTAGACATACCTTGTACATATTTTCATAGCAGGTATGTTATATGTTAGTATTTGGTTAAGTCATTCGGTCCCATTAAGTCAATATAAGTATTCACGGAACTGATGAATAGTTTTTTTAATCCATATAATGATTCATTTTTTGTGGTATTAATGGATGACATCTTAGTTTATCCATAAACATTATATGAGCATTCCAAATATATTGATATCATATTGGATTCACTCAGAGAGCATTAGTAATATGTTAATATCACTATGTTCCTCTTTGGGGTGGATGATACTCACTCCATAGGTCACATTTTCTCAGATAAGGACTTATCAGGTAGACCAAAGAAGGTGATAGTAGTGGCTACTAAAGATAAACCCATGAATTTCATTGATATAATGAGTATTTGGGGATGGATTTGTGACACACTAATCTTGTAATTTCTTTATTTATTCTTTTATCATCTATAGATATTTTTTGATGAGGTATGGTTCAAGCCCTGATTGAAATTTTTTATTTCTAGAATACATGGGTTAGTTTTTGGACTAGGAATGGGAAGCACACAGTTTGGGGAAACCATGACGCTTCTCCTAGTTAAATGTGTATCTCATGGTTTGAGGTCTGGAACAGGGCACACAGGTTTTACATGATCTAAGAAATCATGTGGAAACCATGCAATTTGGTTTTTTAATAGGACATAGGCATTTAGCATGATTGGTTCATAATTTCTAAACCATACGGCCTTCCCATGAAAGGTTGTCCTTTTTTCAGTAGTTCTTACACGGTTTGAACATTATTCTATAAACTATGATATCAAACCATTTAACATACCTAGTTTATTAAAATATCATAATTCCATGTTTTCCACTAATTATTTTTACACTAAATTGGGTTTCTCACCCTTCTTTTTTCTTAGGCACACCATGGAGTTCTCCAACCTCCCCCCCCCCCTTCCCTCCTTCCATTTTTTGAAGCCCCTTGAAGGTTTCATGGTAATATTACATCACTTGTTTTATTTATTTCTCAATCAATTATCCCTTATCACTCATGTTATAGGTCATTCTTTTTGGGGTTTCCCTATATTATGAACCCTAGGGTTAGATTTGGATGATTTTGGTCGAATTCATGGATTTTATGGTGTAAATATCTTGTATTAGGATTAGTAACTTCTACCCTTGTAGTTTTGTCCCATTCTCACAACATTGAGGAAGGCGATTCCATTAATTTTCTTTTTCTCACAATACCTTAATACTTGTGTGTTTATAAATAATTTAAAAATATGTTACCAATGATTTCTATTTTTTTGATTGGACTCTTGTGTTGTTTTAATATTGGTAGAATTTGGTAAAAAAATGGAAGGATTCATTAATTTTGATAAACAATTTATGGTCATAACATTTTTGATAAAATTACAAAGGTTGATATTGTATGAAATGAGTGGTGTTTTTCCATGGAAATATTTTGATAGTTTTTTTATAGTGTGAGTTGATCTTCTTATATGTAATTTGGATATTTTGATAGAGTGATTCTTATGTGTTGTTCGTGTGTTGGTTTAAAATGAAATCATGTTTCTATAAACTGATTTTGGATGCTCTCTTGATATTTCTTGTGGTTTTTCATAGTATTTGAGCACATCCATGTGCACTCATAGTGCACACAGGAATGAGAACACATATGATTATTGTTTTGGATGCATTTTCTCAAAATAAAAACCCAGATTTCAAACCACCTTTTTTCTATCTATCTCTCATTCTTCATCAAACTCTTGTTTCTTTATTAATGGTCCCTAGTTTTCCAAAATGTCATAATAGTGGTTCTAAAATGTTATTTTAATGTAATTCTCAATTAGAAACTTCAGTAATTTCTGTATATTCATATTGATATTTAAATAGACTTGGAAGTAGAATTTTTCATAGAACTTAAAGGCCCATTCATAACCTTATAGTGATTTGGAAATGAATTGTCATTTTGGAAGTATAAATTCCCAGTTGATACATTGATATTTTTTTACAAAATGGTTTGAGATATATTTTGATGTAATAGATCGATTTTGAAATTTTAAATTTTTTTTATATAATGGACACCCTATAGATATGTTCACATTATGGGTAATCATGTGGGTGGTGTTAGTTTTAGGGGTTAGAAAATGTGGTGGTGGTAGGAAAGGTGAGTAGTGAATGCGAGGGTTTCTTACGTACATATTATACTATTACCATGGATTTTATGTTCATATTTTAGAGGTTAGAGTGATTCTTTCATATCAACCCAAGTTAGAAATGTTGGTTCCCCCTTGATTGTGTAGCACTTGGTGGAATGTTACATTAGATGGGCCTATTTAGGGTGGCCAGTTGGTTATAGAAAATAGATCACGCCATACCCCAATAGGTCAGTCATATTCGAGTACGTCAAAGAATTCATCCAGGGACATTTAGAAACCCCCATGGTTTAATATTGTAATTTATTTTTTAAATTTTATTATACATAATTCCTTTTTATATTTATTTCTTATTTTTAGTAGGTTCTACTATTTATTGATTAGATTTTTGTTTAGAATGTGGTCTCTAAAATGGTAATGTTGTTTTGAACATGTGAATGTGGCATGTGTTGTTCTGAAAAAAAAAATATGTGGTTGTTTCTCCAAATGATTAAAACATTTATATATATATGTATATGTATTTAAAACTATATTTAATGAACTATTTTTGGTAAATGAAGTATATGGATTAAGTGGTGGTAACATACAGAGTTATTAAGATCACACCATACTAGTACCATTCCGTGTCGGTTGACCTGAGCTATTTTGAAGGTTTAGGTTTATGGTTTGAGTTTCATTTGTAGCTGGTTGGTTGGTGGTTGGTGGTGACCATGAAGTCACATGGAGATCTCTTTAGTGATAATATTTTTTTCACATTCATCTTTGTCCAGTTGTATTTTTATCTTAATCAATTTTTTTATTTAACTATATCAAGTTAATGTTTGGTATTCTTCTTATTCAGTTTATTTATTTTATCCTTCTTATTAGGTTAAAATCATTCCCACATGGATTATATTTGACTCCTGGAAGTAGTTGTTATGCCTTGGGGATTAGGAACACACTTTGAACCATGTCTTGGATAGGGTATGATTTCAGGATGGATGGCATCTTGTCCTAGTTTGTAAAATATGTTATTTGAAGTTCCCTATGTTTTTTAGGGTGTTAGGTAGATTGGATGTTAGGTACTATGTAACTCAAGAGGTAGGTATGTGAATATGGTTGCAAACAATTCCAAGGGTAGTTAGTGTTTTCACTATTTTTCTAGGATGTTTGATTGTTTTAGATGGGTAATGAATATGGAAGAAATCAGTGTTATGTCTTGATCTCACATGGTGTAGTGGCCCTTGTTAGGTTAGAGTACACAGTTCAAGGTCCTCCTAGTTGTGGATTCATACTTGAGGTAGGGCACACTACCATTTAACCAAGTGATTCATAGACACTAGTTTCTCATCCCGGTGGTTCGGTGTGAGTCGTATTTTTTTCTATTGGTGTAAGTGAGATTTTAATATTAAAATAGTTTTTTTAAGTAAAATGAATTCATTAAATTGGTTTTTGAAATGAACATATTTTCATTCAAGTGGGTTCAGAGTGTAAATAATGGGTTTTAAAAACGAAAAAGTGTTTTGGATTGAAAACTTTGTAAGTTAATGGGTTTTGATAATGAAATGGCATGTTAGATTCTAGTATTCTTTATTGACATTAACATATGTGTAGGTATGTATAGAAAGTTAATGATCTCAAATATTTATTGATTATGAATGTAGGAATGCATGAACACATATGTCACGGTTCATAGGATGACATGGGTTAGTGGCTGAAATTAATGATGTGGCTTAGTTTCTCCAAAATAATTTTTATAAGGGAAATGATTTCAGAAATTTGTTTTTCATGAATATGTTGGTTTTTTTTGTGAAATGTGGCATTAAAATAAGGAATCATTGATATTAAATTGGAAGCAGTGATTTTTTAAAAGAGTAATTTTTTTGTCTTGTTTATGATCAGCTAGTGAGCAGGTTTTTTAGTCTTTTGATTGTATCATGGTTTTGTTTTAGTTGGATGTTTATATTTTTATTTGTGTTTTAATATTTTTCAGAGTATGACACCCTAAAAGGTCCCCAAACTTTTTAAAGATTCATTTCTAGTTTTTGGTTATTCTCAAGTTTTTTCAATCATTCAAGTTTATCGAGGTCTGTTAGGAGAATTAGAGTGGATTGAGTAAGTTGAGTGTGTCTTTATATTAATGGGATCTCCCGGAGCTATTAAAGATTAAGTTGTTCTGGGTTTATTCTAGCACACACCCTTAGCTGAATGGGAGTTATTTTCCCTTACATTTATGAAATTTTCAATGATGTGGGAATTGTTTATGTCCCTGATCATTTTATGGTTTATACCTGAAGAGGTGATGAAAAATAAAAAGGGAGAGATCATTAGTATTCATCAATGCTAGTGGATAGTGAACCCCTATGGTGACCACTTCTGGGAGTATGTTTAATATTCATTGGATGTGGTTTCTAAGGTCTGTGGAAGGATTCTATTTTCATCGGGGTTCTTAATCTGGATATCAATAAGAGATTCCTCTCCTCCAAAGATCATTATTTTGAGATGTTTTTGAATGAATCATTTTTATATCAGCGGATTTCTAGAATACATGCAGTTAGCAATCCAGAATCTCTTGACACTCATGAAGGCACCCCATCTAGTGAGAGGGGTATCTTAGAGGATCCCATTTTTGTGTTTTTTTCCTTCATTGTTGTTGTCATATTGTCCATCAGACCATTCCATCATGTTCATTCAGTACGGTAAGTTCGGGAATTCAAATATATCTTTTCATATTCCTCCAAAAATATTCCATTATTGTGTTTATTTGAATCATCTGGAGAAAATTTATAAGAACTGTCTCCTAGAGATGATGTTGTCATCAGGGAATGCTAGTTCTTGACTATGGGGTAGGAAATTATACATTCATCGGGGCTCCAGCCAGAAGCCCCATAGAGAATCCCACACACAGTCATGAATATTTGAGGATGTGGAATGTCTTGGACCATTTTATTTCTGGTGTTGGAGTGGAGATGGTTTATGTTATTATTATATCCCTATTCATGTTTTATGTTTTATTCTCTTTGTAAAAATATTTTTGGTTTTTTAATTATATCCCCATTTTGTGCTTTGAATATAGATCTTTGAAGGGTTATCCCTTCATGAATATTCTATACTTTTCATTTGTTCTTATTTGGATATATCTATTTTGTAGATATAATTGTTTAGGGATAGTAATCAGTTTCAGTGGGAAAGATTCTAGTTTTAGTGGTTGTGTTTTCTAGCTTGTTCCTTCCTTTTTTCTCTTGTTGGTTGACCCAAGATAGAGTAGTTGGAGTCCCCATTTAAGTGTCTTTGTTCTTTGGGTTTAAATGTTAATCATGTTAGTTAAGTTCCTGGGGTGGGGTTAACCCCTTCATGTTATCCCTTTAACAATCATGCCTCAATTTTCTATAGAATTGGTAGGGTGTGACTTACGTGGAAAAGGGTCACCAAAGGGTTCTTGTCTTCTTTGAATTTTGATTAGAAAAGTAATCATGTATTTTTATCAATCTTAATGGTGATATTAAAGAAGTAGAATGTGTCTATGGTGTGAAGAATTGTCACATCCCGATCTTGGAATTCTTTTGTTTTATTCTTTTCTTGTCTTTGGATATTTTTATGAGGTTTAAGTTAATCCATTGTTTAAATTTTGGAATTTTTTAGTGCTTTGATGTGTGTTTTTCCTGTGCATGGTAAATGTGTGGTTAGGGAGAACTATGTGGTTTAACCTAGGTAATAGTGTGTCTCACAGTTTGAGGTCCAGAACAAGGTGAATGGGTTATGCACGGTTTAGGAAATCCTGAGTAAAGTAGGAATTTTGGTTGTATAACCAAACATAGGTATTTATAATGATTAGAATAATGTTTCAAAACCACATGGCCAACTAATTTTGCGGTGCCCCTCCTTTCCATGAACTTTTGCATGGTTGGCGAATGGTTTTATAAACCGATCACGCAACCCATTTTCATAAATTTCATAATTCCTTGGTTTCCCCGATGTGTTTTAACCATAAATCGGGAATTCTTCCCATCCTTTGGCATATGCACACTAGGGGGCCAACAATATCCCTCTACCTTTCCCTTCATCCATTTTTAATCCCTTTGATGGTTTTAAGGTAATATTCCATCAGTTTTTGGTCTATTTAACCTTCTATTCTCCCATATCTCCCATGTTATTGGTTCTTACTAGTTGGTTTTCCCTCTGGGACAAAACATTTGGTTAGGGTTGGATATTTTTGTGGATTTCTTGGATATTACGGTATGTATAACTTGTGACAGGCATAGATCTTCCCTTACATGGATTTTTTCGGATTCTCATATCATTGAGGTAGGTTCTTCCATTATTTTCCTTTATAATTAAATTATTGCGTGTTTCTAAATAATTTTTAATTATGATATGCATTCTTATTATACATTGTATTTGTCACCTATTCTGTTTTCATTTTGGATGGATTTGGTAAAAATGTTTTTTTAAAATTCTTCTTCCACATTTCTTAAAAATTTATTCACACAATTTCTTTGATATAATGTTAAACGGTGATATTATATGACTTGATTTGTGTTTTTCATTGGAAATGTTTTTATAGTTTTCTCGGTGTCTGATCTGAACATCATGTACTGGAATTAGTGATTTTTATTGAGTGATTAGTATGTGGGGTTTGTGGGTTGATTTGAATTTTAAGGGTGTTTCTCTAAATTAATTTTTGATATCATATTTGGATTTATTGTGGGGTTCCATTGGATGTGAGCACATCCATGTGCACTCAAAGTGTACACATGGAAGGGATGAAAAATTATGATGGTTTGGGGTTAATTTCTCAACATAAAAATCTAGATTTTGAATAACCTTTCTCTCTATCTAATTCTTCTTAAAAATAGTGTTTTTTCAGTAAACTGACCTCGCTTTCCCTAGGGGTATAAAAGTTGTTCTTGAGAGTAAATTTATTGTAAAAACCATTGGGAATCTTTTGTTATTTCATGTATTTTTGTCTTCGTTTAGAAATTTCTTTTGAAGTGGAATTTATTTTAGAAAATGAACTCATAATTGGATCCTTATAGTGTATTGGTAATGAATTGAGGTTTTGGATGTACAAATGCCCAGTTTGAACCTTAACATGTTTTGAGAAAATGGTTTGAAATATCATGTGATGTGATAGACTGGTTGGAAGTTATGGATATTTTTTTATACGATTGGAACCCCTATTGTGGATTACCCCTTATGGGTTATCATGTGGGTACTTTCAGTGTTTGGGGAAGGCAAGTGCTGTGGTGGATGGTTAGGTGAGTCACGTATGTGATGGAGACCTAATTACATAGTATGTTGTAACCATGGATTTCATGGGTGTCTTTTATATGGTAGGGCAATTGTTTCTTATCAGCACCGATTAAATGGGTTGGTGACCCCCCCCTCCCCCTCCAACTATATTGGGATTAATGGGATACTCCACCAGATTGGTCAGTTTAGGGTGGCTAGTTGGTCATAGACTATAGAGATTTACTATATTCTAGTAGGTGAGTATGATTCGAGTACATCTAATGATCACTCTAGGGATGTCTATGAATTTACATTGTTTAGTATCTATATATTCCTATTTACTTTTTACTACACATGGTTCTGTTTTTATAGTACTTGTTTGTTTTCAGTAGTGCCTAGTATTACTAGTTTGGATTTTACTATTGAATGTTGTTTCTAAAATGATAAAAAAATATAAAAATGGGAATGTGGCATGTGATTTTTGATGAAAATAGAATATTTTGGTTGTTTCTTCACATGTTAAGAACCTATTTTTTACATATATGAATATAAAAATTATTTTAATGGAATTTTTTTACAGAGGAAATGGATAGATTCTGTGGTGGATTCCTACTAATTTGTTAAGATCACACTCAACATGACCATTCAGTTCCAGTAGACCTGATCTGTTTTTCTAATATAGGTTTTTTTTCAGGTTTCATTTTTAGTTTGTTGTTTGATGGATGGTGTTGACCCTGAGGTCATATGGATATTTTTTTGTGGTAATTTTGTTTTTTTTTTGTTTGAGTTTTCTCTTTTCAAGCTGTATTAGAATCTGAATCTATTTTTATATTAAATGATATTATGTTCATGTTAATAATTACACTTTCATATTTTCTTTATTTGATCCATGTTATTTAGATGAAATCATTCCCAATTGAATTATAGGGTTTTCCTTACACTAGTTTTTTTTCTCATGGGGATCGGGAATAAATTTTCGGCCAAGTCTAGGACCATATCGGATTTCGGGATGGTTGGAATCCTGTCTTGGTTCGTGATATGAGATATATTATAGGAGTTTCATAGAGGACTTCATAAACATAGTAGTTCCTATTATGGGATTAACTAAAATTTTTGTGGACATTATATGGTCAGAAACATGTCATATATCCTTTCAAGTGAAGAAAGAGAGACTGAGTTTAGTTTAGATCATGATTCTGCTGGAGCTAGGATGAAACTGTAGTATAAAGACCCATACTTTACATACATTTTTATTATATCAGAATTGAAGCATACTTATTACAACATATAACAAAATCATTATAGGACCGTATAGGTATAACGTCTTTAGAAACTGGGAAACATAAACAACTGGTTCATAAATAATATACATTTTCTCCCATTTATTTAATCATATCTAGAGTCCCTTTTGGAATATCCTACTTAATCCCCTTTGTCTTGACCTGGGGAAAAGAAAACATACAAGAGGGTGAGCTCAAATTCTTTTTAAGGGAAAAATATTAAATATCAATCATATCATATTCATAAGAACATAACATTGTGAAAATCTTAACCTGCAAAAGAGATCATAATATCATAATGTGGGATAAATCATAGTAGTGAATTGTAATAATAACATAAAACATGAAACTTTTTGGCATACACACATAATCATATAAAATCATTTTATATTTTCCAATACTCATTGCCAATATTATCATAGGGGACAAAGTCCATTTCTGAACCGAGTCCACTCCTTGTTCCAGTTCTGTAGCACAAAACCAGATTAACTTGTTGTTACAGCCATGATTATCTCATGAGATATAAATTGTTACCCAATTCATTGGAGGGATATATTGGTCCCACCCATCTCATAATGATACCATTATTATTTGTTCCACAAAATCATAAATCATATATCATAGCATAACCCATGAAAAAAATGGGAATCTTAAACATCATGTCATTATAACAAAATCCATATAATATGAAAGGACTTCATAAAAATAATTCCATCATAAAATAATCAAAAAAATGTAATTATAGGGATATAAATAGAACCGTATATTATCTTAGATGGAAAATAATTTTGATAAAACACTTGAACTCCATTCTTGTGGAAAATATCTTTTTTACTTTAAAATTTGTTTCCTTTGTCAACATGTCATACAATTTTAAACTAAAATAAGTTAATTGAAAATAAACTTGAAAACATGTAAAGGATGCTTCATGGAAATAATGTTATATGAAATCATTAAAATAAATTCATGCCGTATAAGTTAAAAAAACAGTCTTCTCATACTTTGGCCGGAAAAGTCAAAAAGTATCTCGTAATGAAAATGACAAAAGATTCATTTAATATCATTTACTAAAATTCACCAATAGGTAAAATTAGATTTAGAAAAATGTAGGAGGATAGTAATAATATTACATATTGAGGAAACATGGATGTGGATGATTAATATTCCCTTGTAAATTATTAAGTATAAACAGTCTCGGATAAAAATGAGATTGTGATATTTTCCCTTACCTTAGTTCTGATATGCTTCGTACGTATCAAAAACTCCTGTATTATAATTTAAATAATGTCATTGATTTATTAATGAATATTATTTATTGTTATGATTTCATATATGGTCATATTCTTATCTTCTTAATAGTAATATTTCATTACTACTTGTTATTCGGGTGTTCATTGCTTTATGTTCTTATGTGTGTTTTGTTGAATAGATTCTTATTCCTATTTTGAGGTTATAGATACCACATTTACAGAATGGTAATAGTGTAATATATATCATATTTATTCATTCATTCCATTTATTTAATCATTATTCAATGTAGATCATGTAGAATGAGTCTCATCACATCGTGGAGACAGTAGGCCGTACGTACGCACGAACGATGATATCGTTCCCATAATTATATGAATGGAATTGGAGTTCATGATATAATATTTCAGAATCAGTATCATGTTATAATAATCACATGTAGTTATTTTTTTTACACCATTAAACCCATATATGTATGGTGGTGGTGGAAAACAGATTACACCACGGCATGTAGATGGAATTCTGTACCTATGCACATGCGTTGATTTCATTTTCCATAGGATGGATAAAAGGTGAAATAGGGTTGTTTCATATTTATAATAACATATTTTTTTATTACAAATACTGATGTTATTACATTATAATGAAACAAATAAAAAAGATGAAGTAGAACAAGAAGGAAACTTGAATGAATCGGTAGTAGAGATTACCTCTTCCTTGACGTGTCTCTTTTAAACCTCTCCTTAGGGAACTAGAGTTGGTCTGTCTTATGTCCATGAAGTCTGTTGGGTTTCCCCCTTCCTCCCTTAAAAGGGGGATTTCATAATAATAAAAAATTTAAGGCCTTCTTGCCGTTGGATGGAACTAGAGTTGGTCTTTTGAGAAGACCGGAAACTCTATGATATAAAAAAAGATGTTGAGAAGATAAATGGGCAGGGTTTGGCTGAGTTTGAAGGCTCAAAATTGTGTTAAGAGCAGAGGGAGGAGGTTGTCTTTGATAAGGGAGGAGAGGGGCACCTTTGGAAACCTAAAAATATTAATTTATAATAAATTTATATTCAGTTTATAATGGCTCCAAAGTGACTTATTTTGAGGCTAGGGTGGGGATGGGTCAAAATCATCTCAACCAATAAGTTTTAGTCAAGTTTAGGTCACCATTTTAACCTTATCATTTAGATTTAACTCTAAGTTAAATTATTTAACTTTTACCATGTCATTTTGTATTTTTACACAATATGGTTAATAAACTTACTATAAACTGCCAATAGAACACAAATTGGTTCATTAATGTAATATATAATATTATATAAGTCTTTTGGCAGATCCATAGATTTTTAGGAATATAATATGAATTAATAATTTAATATTTGTTTAAAAAATTATTTAATGACAATTTTGACACTATTTGGTATTTTGTTTCTTCTAAATTCATAATAGCATTATTACTTCAAAAAAAATTCATCTAACCAACCCTAATATGTTATATTAACATAAAAAATTAGTGTAATGCATCAAAAGTCTCAAATTACATTTATTATGATATTTATAAAATCAATTATGTTAATATTTCATTAATAAGGTAATTACTTCATCATTATTGTGCCATAAATAAATTAACTTATTTACTGTCTAAAATTATAAAAAAATTACATTATGTAGGAAATATTTTTTCTCTCTAATGAATATTTATAGTCGAATTTATCTTATGTATAACCCTATATTAAAAATGCTTTACTTATTAAACTTTGATTTTAACTCATTTAACTCTTCTTTGAATTAAATAATAATAAATGTCCTAATCTAATTCTAGTGGACCTAAAGGGTAATATTTTATTCCTAAGGTTGTTTTTTGGTCGAATTACACTTATAGAATAGAATTAGGACTTGTGTCACGGTAATAATAATATCATTTTTACCCTTAATTACCCTATTTACTTTTAAGAGTGGTAATAAAAGTAAAACGTTATTATTCACCAAAAAATATTTTTATCTTATTGAACTAAATTTTACTTACACATATCAACGGTGTCTGTCAGATTTTATAAATTCCACTCATAGAAGTGGTAAAATAATGTTTTATTTAAATTTTCAAATTCTCCTAAGAGGTGGGTAAAAGGCGGTCAAAAGTTCAATAAAATTTTTATATATCTAAAATTATTATAAAATGACTCCAATGAATTACAATGAACATATATAGGTATTATGTATCTATTTTTACCTAAAATAAATTTAAATAAAATAAATTTTTATTTAAATAAAAAGTCGGTTTTAACCAAAAACTTAGTGTTTTCACTATTCATCAAAAATTGAAAGATTTCAGAAAAATACCAAAATTTTACTGTAGGCTAATTTTGATATTCCAAATCCAAAAATGAAGTGAATTTTGAAAGTTAAAATATAAAAAAATTTCAAAAAGTGGGTATTACTATTCATAGCAGCTAGTTTATATAACATATCGTTGTTTAGTGAAACTCGATGTGCCGTACAACACAAGCTATCGAGGAAGGTTTCCCTTGCGTGTAACGCAATCCAAGACAATGTTTTCTATAGTGAATGATTCTCTTTGGTGTTGTTTATAACATAATACATAAAAATATATTTCTCATAAAATCTCAGGGTGTTACATTCTACCCCCCTTAAAAAGAACTTCTCCCTCGAAATTCGTCACTTCGTAACTAACAGATGAGGATACCTCTCCCTCATCATATCGTCAAGTTCCCATGTAGCTTCTTATAATTTGTGTTTCCTCCATAAAACGTTAACCAATTGAGTGGTCTTGTTTCATAGAACTTTTTCGCTACGATCCATAATCTCTATTGGATGTTCTTCATAAGAAAGATCTTTCTCCAACTGTACAACTTCTGAACTTAGTACATGTGAAGGAGCAGGTATGTACGTTCTCATGAGAGATACCTGGAACACATCATGAAATTGAGAGAGATTCGGTGGAAGCGCCAATCAGTAAGCTACCTTCCCAACACGATCCAGTATTTCAAAAGGAACAATATACCTAGGGCTCAGCTTCCCCTTCTTTCCAAATCTCATTACTCTCTTCCAAGGAGATATTCGTAAGAACACTTTATCACCCACTTCAAACTCTAGGTATTTTCTTTGGTTGTCGGCCTAAATTTTTTTCGAATCTGAGCTGCTCTTATGTGTTGCTAAATAGATCTTAACTTTTTTCCATCTCATCAAAAAGATTAGGTCCTAAAATCTTTCTTTCCCAAACTTCATCCCAACAAGTTGGAGTTATGCATTTCTTTCCTTAGAGAGCTTCATAAGGATCCATCTAAATAATGGAGTGAAAGCTATTATTATAACAAATTTACACCAAAGGTAGGTGTTGATCCCAACCACCTTTGAAATCCATAGAGCAAACTCTCAACATGTCTTCTAGAGTTTGAATTGTCCTCTCAGACTGACCATCTATCAGTGGATGATAAGAAGTGCTAAAACTCAACTCTGTATCTACAGTATGATGAAGACTTTGCCAAAAATTCGGGGTAAACCTCGGATCCCGATTAGATATAATGGTAAGTGGTAATCCATGAAATCTTACCACTTGTTTCACATATATCCAGGAAAGCTGATAGGGAGATAAATCTTCTCTAATAGCAATGAAGTGTACCGACGTCGTAAGATGATCAACTATAACCCAGATAGCATTATTTCCTTTGGATGTTTTAGGATGTCCAGCGAAAAAGTCCATAGTGATGTTTTCCCAGTTCCATTCTAGTATGGGTAATGGTTGTAACAACCCCTTATATTTTTGTCTCTCATCTTTAACTTGCAGACAAACCAAGAATTGAGAGACATAGTTAGCAACATCTGTTTTCATGCCATCCCACCTGAAGTACTCCTTCAGGTCTCTATACATCTTCGTGATTCAAGGGTGAATAGAGAATGAAGAACTATGAGCTTCATCCAATATTTCCTTCTTTAATTATGGGATATGAGGAACAAAAATTCAATTTCTAAACCTTATTATTTCATCACAATAAATGTGGAATTCAGGAACATTTCTCACCTTCTTTTATAACTCTGCATCTTCTTTCTCTGCCTCTTTAAAATTCAAATGTATAGATGGTTGAACATTAATTTGAGAAAGATAAGATTTTTCCCCTTCCATTATAATTCCAAGATACATCCTTTGTAAATCCATAAATATTTGACCTTTTGGGATACTCATCATGGATAAGAGAGCATGGTCTTGTTGACTTAATGCGTCTATCACCTTGTTTGCATTACCATGGTTGTAATGAATTGAGCAGTCGTAGACCATAATCAGCTCCAATAATCTTCTTTGGTGCATATTCAGATCCTTTTGTGTGAAAATATAATTTAAAATTTTATGATCAGTATAAATATCACACCTTTCAACATAAAGATAATACCTCCAAATCTTTAATGCAAAGATTACCACAACTAATTCCAAATCATGTGTTGGGTAATTTTGCTCATGGATTTTCAACTGCCGTGAGTCATAAGCTATCACCATATCATTTTTCATGAGAACACACCCCAATACCTTCTTGGATATATCACAATAAATCAGAAACCTTTCTCCACTACAAGGCAGTGGGAGCACAGGTGTACTGGAAAACCTTCGTTTTAACTCCATGAAATTCTCTTCACACTCCTCTCTCCAAAAAAACTTAACTCCTTTTCAAGTTAACCTGGTGAGTGGATCAGATAATTGTAAAAAATATTTCACAAAACATTGATAATATCCATCCAAACCAAGAAAACATTGGATCTCAGTTACTGTTGTTGGTCTGGACCATCTTTCGATAACCTCTATTTTTGCTGGATCTACAGATATCCCCTCTTTTGAGATTATGTGACCCAAAAATTAAACATTTGGAATACAAAATTCACACTTGGTAAATTTGTCATAAATATTATCCTTTATTAGGGTCTTTAATACAATTATCAAGTGATCATCATGTTCTTACTTTCTCTTTGAATAGAAAAGAATAGTGTCTATAAAGTCTACCACAAACTGATCAAGATAGTCTCTAAAGACTCTATTCATTAGATCCATGAAGATAGAAGGGGAATTAGTAAGAAGAAATTGATTCACTATAAATTCATAGTTTCCATACCTTGTACGGAATGTCTTATTTGGTATATCCTCCCTTTTGACCCTTAAATGATGATACCCTGAATGAAGATCAATCTTGGAAAAGTATTGAGCTTCACATAGTTGGTCAAATATTTCATCAATGTGTGGGAGAGGATATTTGTTCTTTATAGTGATCATGTTATGTTATCAATAATCAATGCTGATTCTCATCAATCCATCTTTCTTTTTAACAAATAGAACAGGTCCTTCCCATGGTGATGCACTAGGGCATATGAATACCTTGTCAAGATTCTCTTGGAGTTGCTTCTTTAATTCTGGCAACTCAATAGGGGCCATTCTATAAAGTGTCTTTGAAATACGTATAGCACTCGGTATGAGTTATATTGAAAACTCAACTTCATGATTTGGTGGAGGACCTAGAAATTCCTCCAGAAAGACATCATCAAATTCCCAAAAAATGTTTGTATTCTTAATTGTGAGTTTCTCTCCAACCATTTGAGATAAATAACCTTCATTTATTGGAATCAAGACCCATAAGATCGAAGAAATTTCCACTGGAAGGTTATATTCACCCTTTCATAAATAGACGATAGTTGATTGATCTGGAATATGAAATGTTACTTCCCTTCTTTGGAAATTAATATGATCTCCATATAAAGAAATCCAATCCATGCCAAGAATCACATCAACTTCCACTGTAGGAAGGATCATAAGATTTTCAGGAAGCACATTCCCGCAAACTTCCATCGGAGAAGAATTGTAATCTTTTGATTCGACTGTTGTACAATTATGGGTCGTCACAGCTAACTCAACATCTAATTATTGAGGGAATACGGTGATACCCTTAGAAATTTCATCAGATATAAAAGAGTGGGTGGATCCAGAATCCAATAAAACATTTGATACTTTAGAGTGGATGGTAAGTGTACCTTTCACCACTTCGTTAACGTACTCCACATTGCCAATATAAATTGCATGAGACTTTCCTTTTTCTTTGTCCTTAAGTGTTTTTTGACTTCGGTCATCATCAACAACCCTTGGATTAGGGAATTGATTAGCATAATGCCCCATTTCCTTACACTTGTAAAATTGAAGTGTAGGAGGTGAATCTTGTGTATCCTTTTCTATGTTCGCATCACTAGACATATTTTTCCCATTATTGCAGAATTTAAATTCTCGATGACCTTCTTTTTCAAATTTGAAACATTTACTTGTCCCTTTAAGACAATTCCCTCCATGTTTCTTTCCACACTTTGAGCATAAGAGAAAACTCATCTTCTTTTCAGTGTGGTCTTTAGATTTCCCTTTGAATTCCATTTTCCTCTTCTTATCAAACCCATATGACTGATGGGTTGCTCCAATCTCCATCTCAACCTTGAGAGCACATCGAACAATTTCCTCGAAGCTATCGATGTCCCTTATGGATAACGCCCTTAGATGACTTGGTTTTAAGCCACTATAGAATCGATCGATCTTAAACTCATGTTGGCTAATAATTCCAGAATCATACCTTGCAAGTCTTGTAAAATTTGCTTCATAGGTACCATCAGATTCATCATCCTTTTTCTTTAGTTCCAGAAACTCCTTCTCCATCTTTTTTCGAATAATACGAGGGAAGTACTTATTGAAAAATATGTTCTTGAACTCGTCGCATTCCATGGACTCAATTTATCTCTTTACCTCATATTCTTGATATGATTCCACCATTGATCTGATTCACCTTGCATACGATATACCGCTAAGATGAATTTATCATGTTCAGAACATTAAAGAACTGAAAATATCTTTTCAGTGGTACTGATCCATTGTTCATCCACTAATGGATCAGTAGACCCTCTGAATGAGGGTGGACGATGCCTCATAAAGGATTCAATAGAATTTTTATCCTTCCTTTTCTCATTTGGATGTCCTACATGATTCATAGATTGGGAAATTTGGGTGGGAATGGCTATACGATTTCTCATTCCAGATCCCATATCTTTTGGTTACTCAGGGGGTCAATCATTTCGTTTCCCATCGCATTCAGCATTAACACGGTTCCTTCTGGTTCCATCCATTCACTAAAACCAATAAGCATAGTGTGAGAAACACTAATCACAATAGAAAAAACACATAATCAAGAACAAAATTTCACACTTTAGTTATTATCATAAGTTATTCATGGCCATTTCTAAAACACTAATATTTTGTTCTATACTTAGACATATCCTTAGGGTTCTTACTAAGGCTTTCACATACTAGTTTCCAAAAGTTGATTATACCTTTACTCTGATACCAACTATAACGACCCATACTTTACCTACATTGTTATTACATCATAATTGAATCATACTTATTACAACATATAGAAAAACCATGATAGGACCGTATAGGTATAGTGTCTTTAGAAACAGGGAAAAAACAACTGTTTCATAAATCATCTACATTATCTCCCATTTATTTCATCATATCTAGAGTCCCTTTTGGGAGATCCTACTTAATACAATTATTCCTGACCTGGGGAAAAGAAATCATACAAAAGGGTGAGCACAAATGCTCAGTAAGGGTAAAAAAAGGAAATATCAATCATATCATAATCATAAGAACATAACATTTTGAAAATCTTAACCTGCAAAAGAGATCATAATATCATAATGTGTGATAAATCATTTAGTTAAATGTAAAGATAAAATAAAACAAGAAACTTTGTTTCATACACACATAATCATATAAAATAATTTCATATTATCAAAGACTCATTTCCAAGACTAACATAGCGGACAAAGTCCATTTCTGAACTGAGTTCACTCCTCGTTCCAGTCCTGTATCACTGAACATGATTAATATGACATTCCATCCAAGTCTATCTAATGATAATTAAATCTTTACCCAATGCATTAGAGGGAGATATAGGTCCCACCCATCTCATAATAATACTATTCTTATGTGTGCCACAAAATCTTAAATCATATATCATAGCATAACCCATGTAAAATAAATGGGACTCTTAAACATCATGCCATCATAACATAATACATATAAGATGAAAGGACTTCATAAAAATAATTCCATCATAACATATTCAAATAAATGTAATAATAGTGATATAAACAGAACCCTATATTATCTTAGATGGAAAATAATTTTGATAAAACACTTGAACTCCATTCATGAGGAAAATATCTTTTCTACTTCAAAACATTTTTCCTTTATCAACATGTCATAAAATTATTAACTAAAGAATTTAATTGAAAATAAACTTGAAACTTGTAAAGGATTATTCATGGAAATAATGTTCTACGAAATCATAAAATTCTATTCATGCCGTATAAGTTAAAAAATCATTCCTCTCATTCTTTGGCTAGAAAAGTCAAAAAGTATCTCGTACTGAAAATGACAAAATATTCCTTCCATATCATTTACTAAAATTCACCAATAGGTAAAATTGGATTTAAAAATTTGTAGGAGGATATTAATAGTATTACATATTGAGGAAACATGGATGTGGATGATAAATATGCCCCAGTAAATTATGATGTATAAACAATCTCAGATAAAAATGAGATTGTGAGATTTCCCCTTACCTTAGGTCTGATATGCGTCGTACATATCTGAACCTCCTGTATAATGACATAATCATATTCATTGTTATGATATCATATATGGTCATATTCTTACCTCTTTATTAGTAATATTTCATTACTACTTGTTATTCGGGTGTTCATTGCATTATGTACTTATGTGTGTTTTGTCGAATAGATTCTTATTCCTCTTTTAAGGATATAGATTCATTATTTACATAATAGTATTAGTGTATTATATATCATATTTATTCAATAAATTCATTTATATAATCATTATTCAATGAGGATCATGTAGAACGAGTCGCATCACCTCGTGGAGACGATAGGCCGTACGTACGCATGAGCGATGATAGCCTTCCCATAAATATATGAATGGAATTGGAGTTGATGATATAATATTTCAGATTCAGTATAATGTTATAATAATCATATATATTTATTTTGTTACATCATTATACCCATCCAAGTTAGGTGGTGGTGGAAAACAGATTACACCACAGCATGGAGATGGTATTTCGTATGTACGCACGCGCAGTGATTTCGTTTTCCATAGGATGGATAGAAGGTGAAATAGGGTTGTTTAATATTTATAATAACATATTATTATATTAGTGATACTGATGTTATTACTTTATAATGAAACAAATAAATAAGAGGAAGTAGAAGAAGAAAGAAACATGAAAGAATCGGTAGAAGAGATTACCTCTTCCTTGACATGTCTCTTTAAAACATCCTCTTAAGGAACTACAGTTGTTATTTTGAAAATACCAGAACCTATATGATATAACTATTGATGTTGATAAGAGAAATGGTTAGGGGTTGGAAGAGCTTGATGTCTCAAACTTGTGTGAAGAGGATAGGGAGGAGGTTCTCTTTTATAAGGGAGGAGAGGGGAACCTTTGGAAACCTAAAAATATTAATTTATAATAAATTCATATTCAGTTTATAATGGCTCAAAAGTGACTTATTTATAGGATATGGTGGGTATGGGTAAAAATAATCTCAATAAATAGGTTTTAGAAAAGTTTAGGTTACCATTGTAACCTTATCATTTATATTTAACTCTAAGTTAAATAATTTAACTTTTATCGTGTCTTCATGAATTCTTATACTATATGGTTAATAAACATACTATAAACTTCCAATCAAACCCAAATTGGTTCATTAATGTAATATATATTATTATATATGTCTTTTGGAAGAACCATAGATTTTAATAAATATAATATCAATTAATAATTTAATATTTGTTTTAAAACCCCCTTTATGTTAATTTTGACACTATTTGGTATTTTGTTTTTTATAAATTTATTATAGCATTATTACTTAAAAATAAATTCATCTAACGAACCATAATATGTTATATTAACCTATATAATTAGTTTAAGTCATAAAAAGTCTCAAATTACATTTAGTTTGGTATTTATAATATCAATTATGTTAATATTTCATTAATAATGTAATTACTGCATCATCATTATGTCATAAATAAGTTTTCCTATTTATTGTCTAAAAATTATAAATAAAATACCATTATGTAGGAAATTTTTTTAAATTCTTGATGAATATTTATAGTCGAATTTAACTTTTTTATAACCCCATATTAAATTTTTTTTACTTATTAAACTTTAATTTTTACTCTTTTAACTCTTCATTGAATTAAATAAAAATAAATGTCCTAATCTAATCAAAGTGGAAATCAAGGGTAATATTTTATTCCTAAGGTTGTTTTTGGTCGAATTACACTTATCCAATATAATTATGGCATGTCTTAGGGTAATAATAATATCATTTTCACCCTTAATCACCCTATTTACTTTTAATCGTGGTAAATAAAAGTAAAAAGTTACTATTCAAAAAAAAATATTTTTATTTTATTGAACAAAATTTTACTTACTGATTTCCACCGTGTCTCTCAGATTTTTGATATTCCACTAATGGAAGTTGTAAAATTATGTTTTATGTAAATTTTCAAATTATCCTAGGAGGTGGGTAAAAGACTGTCAAAAAGTTCAATAAAATTTTTATATATCTAAAATTATTATAAAATGACTCCAAATAATTACATTTAACTTATATAGGTATTATTTATCGATTTTGATCTAAAATAAATTTAAATAAAATAAATTATTATTTAATTAAAAAGTTAGTTTTAGCCAATAACTATGTGTTTTCACTATTCGTCAAAAATTTAAAATTTCAGAAAAATACCAAAATTTCACCCTAGGCTAATTTTGATATTCTGAAATCAAAAATGAAGTCCATTTTGAAAGATAAATTTTTTAAAATTTCAAAAAGTTGGTATTACTATTCATAATGTCTAGTTTATATAACATATCTTTGTTTAGTGAAACTCGGAATTGAGTACAACGCAAGCTATCGAGCATGGTTTCTCTTGCGTGTAACGCAAGCCAAGATAGTGTTGTGTGTAGTGAATGATTACTTTTGTGTTGCGTATAACATAATACATAAAAAAATATTTCCCATAAAATATCAGGATGTTACATATATAGTGTATTTTGATGCATCATGTGTCAGGATATGAGTTGTCTGATAGAGGGGGATAAATTCATGGAATATGGATCTCATCAGTTGAGGCCACATGATAGGAACTACATGTCACATGATATTGAGTTAGCATTAGTGTATACTGCCTTACACAATTGGCGGTATAATTTATTGGGAGATCCTTTTTTTGTTCACTGACCAAAAAATCCTCAAGTATATATTTACACATGCTAAAATGATTCTTAATCCATGAAGGTGGGCTGAATACCTTCATCCCTTTCACATTTATCTTGATTTTATTCCAAAAAATGGAAATATAGTTGTTGATGCACTAAGGTGGAGGACTCAGATACCAGTAGTTCAAGTGGCCAGTGGCGAGTGACTTCTTAGGAACTTTTTTCCAATAAATTCTTGGAGGTGCAAGATTGTAATGGGAAGACCTCACTATCATTCATTGTGGTATGTTTCACAATTATATAGAGTGTGAATAAAATAAACATATTATATTATGTGGTTTTGGTCCTACATGAGTGTGGCCAGTGAGGACCCACCTCCTGGTTGGATTTATGAAGAGGATGATATTTTTTACATCCAGAGACATGCTTGGGATCTTAAAAATGTTTGGGAACAGTTTATGTTAGGGTCTTGGGGATTTACTCCATCAATAATAGTAGTTTGGGATGGGTGGAAGATAGTTAGGTTTGTTTCATGGTGTGCAACCAATTAGTTTTTGGATACATAATACTAGTTACCAACATTGATTCTACAGTTATTACCTATTCGTCAGTGGAAATGTGATGATTTCAACATGGATTTCGTGACATGACTTCCTAGATCACCTCGAGGAATTCAGGTTGTATCAGGGACTATAGACGGTTTAATAAAGGTCTAATATTTTCTTCTTATTTGAGATACTCTATAAGTTGATTAGCTTAGGGAATCTACATTGATGAGATTATACTCCATTTCATTGTTCCACATTCATTTATAATGGGAAAATATTCTTGATTTACATCATGGTTCTAGATGGGGTATCATATGGAATTGGGTTCGTAGGTATTTTTGAGTACACCATATCACCCAAAGACTGACGGTCAGTCCGAGAGTAAGATATAGGTCTTGGGGGACAAGCTATGATCATGCACCCTCCATTTCAAAGTCCATTTGGAGAAGCAATACCTACCACCACATAATTTTATAATAATATCTTCTAGGAGATCATATATATGGAACCTTATGAGTCCTAATACATTAGGTTCTATTGTTCACCCATGTGTTGGTTTAGGATAAGAGATTAATTGCTACAAGGTCCTCAACTCATTCCAGAGAATTAATAGTATATTTAAATTATTAAGAAGTATATTTCTATATCTCAGTCTTTAAAGACATAATATCCCAATCATCTTCATTGAACACTAGAGTTCTAGGTGGGGAGTCATGTTTTCTTATAAGTTTCACCTAGACTAGGGCATACTATATTGAGAAATCAATTGAATTTATCACCTCACTACAACATGATCTTTGAGATTCTGTATAGATTTGGGAAGTATCCTTTTAGTTCTAGTTAACATAAAGATATCTGGAAATTCCAAACATCTTCCTTGTAGCTCATATTTTCTGATATCATTCTTATCTGTGGTATATTCTTCATCCAAATGAATTTTATTTTGATGTACATTCATCCTTTTAGGATCATCCTATCCACAACATTGATCATAAAATAAAGGTCCTTTGAGGCCCATCAGTTCCCCTGGTATAGATATTAAGGAAGCCAGTGTTGTAAAGGAGGTGACTTGGGAGTGTGAAGCTAACATACACACTCAGTGGGTAGAGTTATTCTTATATGTGTTTGACCACCCTTGTATGAGAAATTTGGGAATTTATTACATTATGGGGGGATGATTATAAGATCATGGATTTACTTTGATGTATAAAAAATTTATTGAGTATTAATTTCCTTGGTTTTGACTTAATGTGGATTCATAGTGAGTATATGGAGGCAACAAGTGTTTATGGGTCTGATGTAAATCCTAGGACCAGTGTTATTAGAAGTGGCATCCAAGCCCCACAGTTAGAAGAAACTATGCCACCCAAGCCACATTTATTGATTAGACCATGTAGCCTAGTTTATACCACTGTTAGGGGCCACATAGTTTAATGTAAATGTGTAACTAGGGTCGCATACCCCTATGGGATTTCTGTAGTATTTGACATAGTGAAATATTATGGTGTGTACTCAGATTCCCAAATAATACAAATAAATCAAAAAAAATTAGAAAATAGTTTGGAAAACCATGTAACTAAAATGTGTGACCCAGTATTTAGAGGGAAGATGAAAAAAAACCTTTTCTCCATTTATGTTTTATCCATATACTTCTTATACCTACTTCTTTTAGTAATAACACTTCATTTCTCCCCTTTAGAGCTCCCTTGAATCACAATCATATTATTAATCAAAACACTTTGATAAGGAATCTGATTTAATCATATTTTGTTTCATTGGATGTTAGTTGTTGATATCTATGTTCATCTTAAACTTTCATTGTTTACTTTCTATTAGTGATGTTATTTTGGTTCAGACTCTTTTTTCATATTTTCCTGGTGTTAATTCAATCTTTAGATTTACTCTGATATTGAGAAAATCATAGGATGATACTGGATGATTAATCCTCTACCAAGATTAGGTAGGTGGTCTCGCTCTTTTCCCTTATTGTTGGGGGGTTTATATAAAATTCATTATGCCACACACCAGCATTCTAAGCATCACTTAAATAAATTAATTGATTATTGAAATAATATGGGTAGCGTATTCTTATATTACATCCCATACCCTTTTAGGTTTTATTATAGGTTACTGAATTTGAACTACAACAAACTCATTAGTGCATTATTGAATTAGACTAACCCACCTTGAGTGGACCTTTGTATTTGATCCACCATCGAGGTGTGTAATTTTCTCCACATTCCTTAGGGATGTCAAATAAATTTTATACATTGAAAATTTAGATGAATTAAGGTAAGAGGTAATGAGATTCCATTTACATAATCATTCATCCATTTTTATTTCATTTATTTTTGATAAAAATGAGCACAATGGATATAATATTGAAAAAGAAATAAGTTACACAATCTGGATAGAGGGTAATTTACATTTATCCCAAACAAGAAAATGTATCAACTCATCAGGAACGATGTTCAGTCGCAGGAATAATTCTTCCAATATACCCTTGTTTGCAAGCCCATCTGTAATATAATTTCCTTCTCAAAAATTATTCCTGACAATGTAGTTCATGCTGGCTATCCTATCAAGGTAGTTCATCTATTTAACTATATGTTTCAATGAGTATTGAATCTGACCCACCCAAACTAAATTCATTTTTATTTATTGTTTATTCTTGAGGCATGTTTTTTAATTGAAATGGAAAAATAAAATAGATGTGTGGAAACATTTGATGTTAGGAATACCTTTTCTATGCATTATTTAAACCACATTATGAGATGAGTTAGTTAATTATAATTATGAAGACCAATATACTTATGTGGGAGATTACATGGTATGGTAAGAAAATAGGGCCAAGATCATTCATCATTACAAGACATGAGTGAGAAGTGGGTTCCAATTTAGGATCACCATAGACAGAATATTTTGGAATGAATAATTAAATGAAGACCAATATTTGTGATTCACCTTGGGTGAAGCATGTGTTATTTTATATACACCATGTAAAGTCATGTTTGGAAGGTAGCTTATATATTCCAAAGTAATATTTGGAATCCTTACTAGACCTCCAAGGATGGACATTGAGTGTAGACAGTTATTTCACCCAGGTTACACTTGAATGCCTTTATAGATATCCAATGGAATATTGTGAGAGTGGAATATATTATACACCATGGGTAAATCATTGGATCCATTCATGGACTACCAGAGATAGACTCACTGAGGGGCTAATTTATACCACCCCTAGAGTGAAGCTAATATTTCTTTGAGGAATTCATAGGATGGGCATGTAGGGTTCTTGTTTCAGGTAACACATGGAATGACACATGGGTTCTAGCTTAGAAATTCCAAGGATGGGATCAAGTCACACATATAATAATAATGATTAAATGTTTATTAAAACATGTCTTCCAAGACAAAGGATGAGATTAGATTTGATCATAGCAATGCACTGTAATGATTTCCTTATAATACGTGTCCTGTTTTTATATGATACATGGGGATGCTTAGTCTTTGGGATAGGTCTCGAGAGTTTCAAATTAAATTTAATAATATTTTATTGTTTAGTCAAATAATATCTGGATTATGGAAAAGTATGTAGCATAGGAAAGGTGTTCCATGGGAACCTTATCCTATCTGAGTTATTTATATATCACACTTCATTTCTTGATCTATTATTAACTGGAAAATTTCTATAACATATTCACCATTAATATGGAATTCAAACTTGTTAGTGGTGGCCTACAAAATTTATCTCACACCCTCCTTGGACTGACATTATGGTACCCAAATAAAATTTATATATGCATGTAGGGATAGGGGAAATAACATTGTTGTTGATGCAAGATTTGTGCATAATACAATGGATGCATAAGACCAGGCTATGGATTGTAATGTTATCTATGGACAGTTCCTATTTTCGTTTTTCTTCCTTTGATACATGATTTTTATTCGAAGCCTATTTTCCTGTATTGATTGTATTATGTATATAATGGAATGATAATCATCATTATATAACATATATGGATGTGTTTTATCAATTATTTATAGGTTGGATATTATTCTTTTATTTATTAGTTATTCATATATGTAGTCTATTGATATATGTTATTATGAAATTATTATACACTCTAAAAAAGATGGTATAGTCTCCCCAATATACCAAAATAAACCGCCACTACTTGTTAATAGCCTCTAGTATATGGGGAGGAATTCTTGAGGCCATGGGGCCAGCTATGTTCAGTAACTGTTGAGTGATGTAGGTTTGAGAAGTCACAATGGATAAAGATTTCTATACAATAAATTTATTTTTTATTAAATATAAACATGAATATTGATTTCATGTAATGGGAAATCTAAATATTAATATGAAATTAAATTAATTAGATAAAAGACAGAAAATAGTTTTATTAAACAGAAATTTTAATTTTGTTCTAAAATCATGTTATATATATGACTTATATTCTCAAATAATATTTTAAAATAAATAATTATGATCCATATTTTATTACTAAATTGTTTTTAATCATATATGATATTCATAAAACAAGATAAAATTATGAAAATATTAAGTTTCATAAAAACATTAACTTTTGAATTCAAATCTATATTTCTTAATTAAAATTAAAAACTCCCCAAGTATATTTTCATATGATGAATTACATTTTTTTTTATTTTTATTAAATTAATATTCAAACAAATATCAATTAAATTAATATACATCATATAAATAAAATATATTTTATGCAAAATAACCCTCTTCAATATTAACCCATATTGGTTATTTATCATTAAAAGTTTTTACCAGTTAATTATTTGTCATAATAGTGTTTTCTATATCATTATTAATAATTTTATTCTAATATTTTGAGATTTATTTACATTGAGTACGTTGTTAAACACAATATATAATACATAATATCAGTTTTTACATGGTCTAAAATCTCACATATTTATATTCTACACCCCATAAATAAATTGTGTCTATAAAATTACAATTATTGATTATTAATAAATATATCATGGTACACTATAAATAAATATGTAAATTCTATTTATACGGCTACCTTATTATCTTAACATGAATCAAAAAATAAATATATTCCAAAACAAATTAGACAATCACATGCCAATATTTATACATGTCACTATCATATATTCTAATAATCATTTAATTTTGAAAATAACATACGCATCCCAGGAATAAATCTATAGATAATATAATTTATTCTTCAAAATAATTATATCTTCAATCCTAAAATGATAATAACCATTATCTCATAAAATCCCAAACTACCCTATATATTCCATTATCCTTAGCATAATCATTAATCAACTATGAATCCCAATTTCACAAATTCTATCTTACATTATAATAAAAAAAATTCTATCACCTCAAAATAAAGTATATATTTAACATATTTTTTCTCCCTACCCCAAATAATTTTTTAATTATTAGTTATTGTAATGACTACTGTTTTGTTATTTAAGGCTTCAGAATATTCCTTAGAATATTTCAAAAGCTAGGTGCTTAGTTGACATTTGAATCTGGGGCCCAGACTGCCTATGATCACTCATTTTAGTTATATTAAATATATTCTATCACATGCGTGATGTTTCAAATGAAAAGAAAAATAACTCCTAAACAAAGTCTAGGATTGTATTTCTAATCCTGTGAAAGAGTTCATAACATTGGGGTTTCTAATGGCACTACCTAATGTCATATATTCTTGGTGTTTTGGTTTGAGGTGAGTTAGCGGGGTGTTATGAGGTGGATTAATTAATTAATTTAAATTTAAATTACTTATAACCACAATAATTGTCCCCATATTTAATTTTTTGAATGAAACACCAATGGATAGACCTCAACTCAACTCATCTTCTCCCTTGGGAAAATAATGTAAATAAATCAAAATTGATGAATAAAGGTGTTGTCGATCCCCATTTTTTTACAGATCATCATCATATTGACAAGAAGCGTCATCTAGGCATATTTATTGACCAGATGCTTCATCATTTCTCCCATATGGAAGGTGGTTTTTCATTTTAGTTATAACCCTTATTTATGATTTATTTTATGGTTTTATGGCCATTATACAAATCCTAGAGATCCCTCCATGGTAGATTTATGAATTTTTGGGATAACTAAGGTGAATCAGGGTGTTTTTAAGTGATTCGATACTAAAATTGCAATCCACATGGTATATAGTCTAGAGATACATGTCATGTTGCCCTCCATAATTGAGGGATAATAATTGTGGTATCTACACACCTTGTAATCGGGTTACATTCCATCTAGTGACCCAACCCACGTTGTCTTGGTACATGGATTGAGAAGTCATGAGAAAACACACTATTGTGTACATTCACATTTCCAATGTACATGAAAATGGGGTAATGTACCAGGAAACATGAACATCATGTGGGATGTTGATCGTTTAGCCTTAATGGGCCATAGAGTATTGGATAAATAGTATGTAAGGGACATGGTTGACCGGTTTGTTTAGAAGAGGAACCCGACCAAGCGCCGGTTGAAGTGGGGAATTGATTGTATTGTATATAAACAAAATATACCCATACATGGGTTACTAAACCATTTAGATATAATACATGGATAGGTTCCCAAGAAATATCACACACTGTGTGTATCCCAGTGCACGTTGTTTACTCCTTGAGGATCTTCTTAATATCTCTAGGATTCCGTATATCTTTATCTGGAACTCATATTCAGACATGTGAGTAGCCTAATGTAATTGTTTTTTCATGTAGAATAGGGTGTAAACCCTTCTAGAGTCTTATGAATTATGATATGAAAAAATTCAATAATGATTCTTGTGAAATAGTGTTTAACCAATGTGGATGTTTGGTAGGGATTTTTCAAAGAGGTGATGGGATGGGTGCTCCCCTATTGCACTAGGTCATATTTTTCCCATACATATTTACTTTGTTAGAGACAATAATCCTTATTTATGGGAAGAATTTATTTTTACCATAGGTAGTTCACTCTGGTCTGGTTCCCCCCTAGTGGATTAGGGAAAAAGTTACCCAAGATGTTATCATAGTTCGGTAGTGCTTTGCTACTATGATTAGTTTTAGGCACTCCATACTCATTGGAAAAATAGATTTGGTACTCCCCTATTAGGCTAGGGTATGGTTTCTTTATTTGTGGAGTCGGTACTCACCTTCTATGTTAAGGTGTGGGGCCTATATATGTGACTTAACAATGGATTTTGTACTCCCCTATCATGTTACGATGTGGGTCCTTTATCATTAGAGTTAGAAAAACCCTTTCATCTGAGGGTATGATTCCTCCATAGGTGTTGTTCCCAAAATTCCATCACTCCACAATCATACCATAGAGTGAGTCATCTAGCTCGTGATGGTACTCCCTTGTCGATTTAGGGTGCAGTTACCCCATTGTAATCAAGCTGGTTGAGTAGTAGTCTCCCATTATACTGGGGTGTGGGTCCTCTTTCATCTGAGTTTCACTGAACAATCATTCCATAGTGGGGGTCCTCGTCTATAGAGTATTACTTCACCATGTCTAAGGGGTATTAGGGAGTAGGTCCTCTATTAGAGATATTCTCCCTTGTCTGTTGAACATGGTACGAGGAGCAGGCCTCCCCACTAGTTATATGGGATACCTACATAGGAGATAGTGATCCCTCGATGGATTGAGGTGTGGAAAACTCCAATCAAGAGTGATAATGGTTCTACAGGTTAGTTATGATCTTTTACTTCCTTGAATACAAGGAAGTGGAAAGATGTGGATCCCTCTATTTTCTCTTGATAGAGAAGATTCATGTGGTGCATTGTCTATATTATTGAACCCTCAACTAGGTGTAGTGGTGAGGATAGGGTCACTTCATATGGGATTCATTAACCTTTCATATGGTGTAGGTTAGTTATGGTAGGACATGTAGTGTAGGTCACTAGAG
This sequence comes from Viscum album, assembly GCA_963277665.1. Taxonomy (NCBI): domain Eukaryota; kingdom Viridiplantae; phylum Streptophyta; class Magnoliopsida; order Santalales; family Viscaceae; genus Viscum; species Viscum album. Next base: position 2,014,708,337 of record OY728135.1, read on the forward strand.
TTAGACCAGGTAGGTTTTTCTTAATGGAGTACGTTCGCTCAGACATACTGTTATGAATGGTAGGATCATTCTTAATGGATTACATCACTTGGAAGTGTTCCATCTGGGATAGAAGATATCATGGAGTGCGTTATACTGGTTTTTTATACCTTTACAACCTCAATTATTATCATTGATGCTCCATATGTGGTCAAAACCTCTTGATACTTGGATTCTTAGACGAGTATATCAAGGTGTTTCTAGGATTCCTTGTGGTGTTGTCGCATGTTGGGGTTGACACCCCTTGTGAACTGAGCTAACAATTCTTGTATATCCTGGGATGGTTTGATGTCGAGTATCACTTCTTATTGGGTATCCAATAACTAGGTCGAGTGGAATATTTCATTTCATTTTCTCCCATTTTTGTTAGATTTCTAGGGTTCCTACGAATTAATCTTATACTCACCCCTACATGGGATTTTTTACACATGTTTTGTTTTTTGCAGACCACTATCCATTCAATGGAGTCCTATAGGACCGGAAGAAGGTGGATCTTAGTAATATAGACTCACCGATGTGTTTACCAGAGTTGGTTTGAGGAGCTTTTTAGCAGTTTCATTTGATGGTGATCCCCTCCTTTTGAGTAGTTTGGACACTTTTACATTTTTATTTAGTGGGTGTTATCTTCCCTTTAGGCATAAAGTTCTGTTGTTGTACTCTGATTTCGTATATATGAATCTATGAATTTTATTTTTCCATATTTCAATATCTCATTGCTATTGTATTTAGGTGTTTTTGTGTACATGCATATAAGTACATAAGGAAAATACCTCTCATCTATGTGAATTTCCTACTCATTTCTAGTCACCTATCCCAAGCCTATTAGGAAGTGAGAATGGGGAGTTGCAGTGTGAGCCCCATCAGTTCGGGTCATGACTTATTGATATCAGAGATGGTTCATTCCATGGGAATTTGTTTGAACTTTTCTGATAAAAGGGATATTGTTATGCTACATCGGGAAATTGTTAGGATGTTTCATCTTCATCCATTAGTCCATTACTTCTAATGTTTGTGTGGTGGTCAATGTGTCCTTTCACCAGGACTCTGATACCCTTATTTTCTACTTGCAGAATTATAAAATGAAATGTAGGGGAAATAAATAGAATATACATCATATAAGACTGGGTTTTGTTTTTTATGTCCTCCTTGTGTCATCTCCCCGTATATACTCTTTGACTATGGTGAATCTTGATTCTATTTCACAATGCCCCCATGATGATAGATTGACCAGATTCTATGGTGTAATTGCGATGAAAAAATACCCTATAAAGAGGTTTTGGAGGAGGGAACTATTTTTTGAGGAATTACCTTCAACTGGTCTACCAGTAGTGCCACCACCCATTAACGAGTTAGTTGTATCGGCAGTTCAGGAAAAGGATTCATGCATGCTGAGTGTGTTCAATTAGATCTAGAGGATGTGAATTCTAAAGTACAAGGGTTATCTAGACCATCAAGGTAGGTGGTTTTGTTTTTTAGTCTTGATACCCTTGGTTGTGATTTTTATGGTTGTAGATCCCTTATTCCATTGTTAAAAATCCATTATTGGCAGATCTAGGAGTTTTGGGGATAATTATGTAAAATCATGGAATTTTCCAGGTGATTCCTGATTAAAATTTCCAACTGAAGGATATGTGGTCTAGAGAGACACATCATGTAGCCCTCCATATTCAAAAGATATAAATTTCGTGATATATATGGTGTGTATTGGGGTTCCACACCGTGTAGTGACCCAAACTATGTGGGCTTGTGACATGGCTTGGGAAGCTATGTGAAAACACATGGTAGTGTACAATCACATGGACATAGTACATTGACACGGGGTCTACTACATGGGTATAATAACACTACATAGTCAGGTTTTAATTTATCCTAAACATTCCATGTAGTAAGGGATACATGATGTGTAAGTTACATGGTTGGTCTATCTGTGAAGAAGAGAAACACAGTTAGGGGAGGGGTAAAGAGGGGCATGATTTATACCATATCTACACACCAATTACATCTACCTGGGTTGTTGAACAGTATCTATAGGATACATAGCCATGTTCTCAATTGGGCTCACATGTTTTGTGAACCCAAGTGCTAATTCTGCACTCCATGAGGAAATTCTTGAGATCTGTCACCTTCCATATCTCATTCTCTGGAACTCATATTTAGACTATTGAGTAGTATATCCTATGCATTTTTTCTATTAGAACATAATGGTTAACCTTATAGAGGCCTACATGATATGAAGAGTAAAAATTATATCATGAATCTTATGAAAAAATAGTTTAACTAATGTAGTAGTTTAGTGTGGTTCTTTTAGAGAGATGATGGGACGAGTTCTCCCCTGTGACATCAAGGTGCAGGTTTCCCTTAAGTTTATTCATTAGTGGAGATGTGACTTCCAAGTTGAAGGAATGGGTTCTTTTTACCTTTGGGTTTTTGTTTTGGGGTTGGATCTCCTAAATTGGATTAGGGCATGGGTTCCTCGTGATATTTGTTTAGTTGGATTTTGCTACCTTGGCTTGCCAAGGGACTATCCCTCCATACTCATTGTCCTGATAGAGTAGGTTTCCCCCTTTAGAACTAGATTATAGGTACTCTTTCCATGGAGTTGGTACACCCAAGACGTGTTAGGGTGAGGGTCCTCCTGACGCGACATAACTATGGAGTTGGTACTCCCATATCGTGTTAGGGTGTGGGTCATCTATCATTGGAGTCAGAACTCCCGCATCATTCAAGGGAATAGTTCCTCCATACACGTTTCACCATCATATTAGTTACTGTTCTATCATACCAAGGAGAGGTTCCTATAGCCTACTATTAGTACTCCCATATCAAGTTAGGGTGCAGGTACCCCATAATAATGAATCTAGTTAAGTATTACTCCAATGTCGACCAGGGTCTAGGTCCTTTATCCTATGAGTTTCACTGCCCTCTCATGCCAAGTTGTGGGTCCTCATCTATAGAATAGTACTCCCACATCTCTTAGAAGCACCAGGTAGAGGGTTCTCCAATGGAGTTTTTATTCCTCATATATTAAGTACAACATGAGGTGCATGACTCTCCCCTAGTTGTGTGTGATTCCTATGTAGAAGTAATTTCTCCCTCAATAGACTGTGGGGAGGGACACTACAATCAGGGGTGACAAAGGTTCCACATGTTATTTAGGAACTAGTACTCCCTTGACTGTTGGGTGGTGGCGAGGTGTGGGTCCCTCTATTTTATCCTTTTAGAGAATATTCAAATAGTGTATATATTTGGGTACTGCTCCCTCAAATGGGTGCAGTTGTGAGGAGCGGGCCTCTCCATGTGGGATTCATAACCTTTCATAGGGAACATGTTAGCGATGGTAGGACTGGTGGTGCTAGGAACAAGATCTGAACCTAATAGGTTGTTTCGGATGGAGCTCCTTCTGTAGGACGTACCATTAGGTATATTAGATTCATTACTATTGGAGTGTATCTATCAGAATGGGTTCTATATTGGATGGATAATCTCATGGAGTGTGTTGGTCTTTTTTTGTTCTACCTTTAGAGCCTCGAGTGTTATCATTTTTGATGGCTATGTGGTCAACATCCCATGAGACATGGATTCTAAGACAAGTATATCTGGTTGTTTCTAGTAGTCTGTGTGGTGTTGTCATGTTTTGGGGTTGAAACCCCTTTTGGACTGAGTTGACATGTCATGTATATCCAAGGATGGTTCAAGGTGGAGTTTCTCTCTCAATTGGGTTACCTATGGCTAGGTCAAGAAGATTGTAGTGTTTTTGTTACACCAATTTATTATTGTTTTTGGGGGATCTTACTATGTATTCTAATACTCAAACGTACATGGACTTCACCCACATGTGTTATGAATTTATCATACCACAATCCTTTTGATGGAATTAATAGAGGGCCCATATTAAGTGGATCTTAGTGAGCAAGACCAACAAAGGTGTTTACCGGAGATGGGCTGATGAGCTTTCTAGTAGTTTTATCTGATAGAGATCACCTCATTTTGATATGGTTGGACACTTTTAAATTTTTTATGGGTGTTATTATCCATGTACGATTTCATTCTTATGCTTTAATATAATTTGGGATTGTTGTATGAATTCATTTTAATTTCCATCTATTATATCTTTTGATTTTTTCATTTAGGAGCACGTGGTTGCGTGCATACAGGTACATAAGGAAAATTCATCCCATATTTCTGATATGCCATCCCGGTGCTAATCTCAATACACTTTAATATTAGAGGTTGTCTATGGATATTGTGGAACATGACCCATCGGGTCAGTCCGTGATTGTTATCCCCAAAAAATATAATCTATTCATAAGACCACATTTCAATGTTATGGATTCAATTTAATATTTGTTTCAAAACCCTCAATGTATAATTACTGGAGAATAATCCATATATTTTTCATATAACCCTCATTTAATTTAGAATACACTAGGATTCCAATTATAAATATCACACACTAATGAAAATCAACATGATTATAAAAAATTAAATTCAATTATTGTATCAACCTCGCTATGTTAGGTAATACTAAAAAACTCAGATTTTCCATTTTAATAAAAATATACTAACAAAATATAAAATTTAAGTATGAATAATTATTCAATTTAAGTGAATAGTGGTTTTTAGATACGTAAAATTATTAGCTTCATCTTCATGATCCCATTTCAACCAAATACTAATACAAAAATTGTTATGATAATATCCAAATGAATCAGTGGTTATGAATATTCAATCTCAATCATAAGATGTATTCTCCAATGAAACCATCATTTCATCCCATGATAGTTTTCTTTCACCAATTTCATAATTTATTAATCATACATATATCTTGGTTATTACTATGTAACTTTATGTTTTTCTATCTCATATTTATTAACAAATTCACCTTAAATAATTAAGAGATAAATCCTTCATAATTGTACATAATGAGAATGTCATTGACTAAAGAATATGCCTTTCAATTGTCTATGTAACAACATGGTTAATATTAATACTGAATAAATAACATTCCATATTAATATTCCTAAATTATATTTCATATTTCTTTATTCATTTTAATAATATTATATAATTTTTTACTCAAATGGAAAAAATGATTTATTTCATGTTTAATTATGTTTTCAGGGATTACATATTTTTATTTTAAAATATAAATTATTAATTTTTGGATTTTAATTTGAAAAAATGATCCTATTTTTTATTAATCTAATAAAAATTATCTTACGATGATGATTTTATTTTTTTGAAAAAATATAATTTTAAGCGAATACGGAGAAATAAATTTTTTTAGAAAACTATCATTTCATTTCATTAAAAAATGTAATTTAAAATTATCCTTTTATATTAATGTAACTCATTTTTATTTTAATAATGAATAATCTAATTAATTATATATTTTTAATCATTATACATTGTCTTGATATAAAATATTTTTTGGGATTAAAAACACATTTTTTTAGAAAAAGTTGTTCGTTATTTTTCTATATTTTATCTTAATTTAATTTCAAATAATTCTAGAAATTTAAATTTGAAAATAATCTAATTAAAATTTTCATAAACATGATCCTTTAAATTTTTTGATATTAAATTTTAATTTTTGTAAATATTTATGACCATGATATAGAAAATCGGATAACTCTAGTTAAAAAAATATAATTATGACTAAAAAACTCTATATATTGACATTAATCCATTCGGTGATTTCAGTATAACAATCCTTGTATCAGAATTTATGATTTTTAAAATTTTCTCCTTTTTCTTTAAAAATTAATTACATATTATTTTATGTAAATAAAAAAAATTTACACTCTCTTTATTAAAAATAACTCTTATATGTTTATAAAAGGATAAAAATATTTTTAATGATTAATAAAGGTTTTTATGATCATAATAAAAGTATTTCTGTTATGTTAATTTGTTGTTCAGTTTTTATTGGTTATATAATTAGCTTAAATGTTCAAACAATTCCAATATTTTGATTTGGAAAACAGTATAAAAATCAATTAAATGATATTAAAAACACTAAAAGTGATTTTTTAAATTGATTTATTATGTCCCCAAAAATTTAGAGATAGATAACATATAAAAGATTTGATAAGATTATATACTCTAATTCTATTTTTTTATTAATAACATTAATGGAAAATAAAATGAACTATTCCAGAAATTATATTAATGATAGTTTAAAAAAATATTTTATTAAATGATTTATAAATCATTAAAATCCAATATTTATATATGTGAAAGTTAAATGGTTTAAAATTTCTTCCATAGTAAATTTATGGATAAATTTTCCTTTTATAGTAACATTCCTGACCCCTTGAGAGTAAATAGCTTTGATATCCTGGTAATAATAAAAACGAAAAATTGGGGTTAAAATAATGTGATAAGGGTGAAAATATCATCAAAACATGTCAATAGAATTAGATGTGAATATTTTTACTAAGATTATTTATATATTCAAATAATATATATTTGGTTTCACTTTTATAAGAAAATCAATTTATATTATTTTAATATTTTTTGTAATATCTTGAGTTCCCCTCCGCTTACTAATAAAAGGGAACCTCTTATCCACTTTTCCTCACACCTGTCGGGAATAATAGTTTGTCTGATATCATAAATTTTCCCCTCTTAATATACCAAATATTGTTATATATGTATTATTATGGTAGAAATTCCATCCATATTGGGATTATGTTGTAATGAAATGGAGGTTTTCTAAAAAAGTGGTATAGATCTTAAAAGAATGTTTCCCTTTTATTTCTTATTCCACTTCATTAAAATATATTCTAATGTAAAGACCCGGAATTTACATGTAAGGTTTTTTAATATATGTGAATTTTACGAGTCCGTGAAAATTTACGGCGTGTGAATATGAGGCTCGGAGTGCCTGGAATGAATTTCTAAACTTTTTTTCGGGTACGTTTAGTAAATGTGAGTGTGGGTTTTTCTAACTTTTAAACCAGTGCTCGGAATTGAAATCTGAGGACATCGTTGAACTCTCAGCAAAGGTATTCACTTTAGAATACTTTCACCTTGACGAAAGTTGGTCAAGGGTGAAAATTAATTTTTGGGTTTTTTTGTGAAAAGAATAACATAGAATTTAATGGGTAAAATTTTATTTCATTTTGTTCTGAAACTCCCACGTGGAAGTTTCACAGGTGGGGACCACCTGAATTTACCACCCATGAGAGGTTATGGTGGTGGGGATAACCCGATCCTAACCTCCCAAGAGATTTTATGGTGGTGGGGACCACCCGAGGCATAAACCTCTTGAACTCTCCTCTTAATGAGGGAGAAACCTCTCAACTCCATCTTTAATTTGGAAGATCCTCTTGAGCTTCCTACACATTAATAGTGCCAACGCCATACATTAATTTTTTCCAACTTCTGTGTGTCTTCCAACTTAATTTATTCTTAAGTTAAATTATAATGGTACAGATTTTCCTTTCGGTTGGAAAAGGAGAGAAATCTTGGAGGATTACATTCTTCCAACGAATAACTTCTTCTCCGAATGAAGAACACCAACGAAGAACTTCTTCACAGAATGAAGAACACCAACGAAGAACTTCTTCTCAGAATTAAGAACTCCAATGAAGAAATTCTTCTCAGAATGAAGATTTCCATCGAAGAACATTCTTTAGAATCATGTAGGAAGATAACACATGAACCGACAACTGAGAAAAACACCGACAACACCAACATCTGTCTTTTCCCAATGATTCATCTTCTTCCTCGCGACCTCATTGATGTCATCAAGCAAATGAGGTAGGGGATTTTTATTAAATTATTGATTTATCTCATTTAATATTCATTGTTATTGGAAATCATGGCGAACGTGGATAAACTAAAATGAGTTGATCCATGATTGCTATTAAATTTAAGAGTTTATCATTCTTAACTACTAATTTTTGTTTGATTTTCTTGCTACTGATCTAACGCGGTGGGTGTGGGTGAAAAAAACATGGCCCAACCCTTTCGTCATTATTCCTTATTGTGTTCTTCGTGATAGAAGAAAGTGGCTTACACCACGACAACAAAATAAGTGAGAGGCCGGCTAAACCGGCTGCCTGCGATGGCACGGCGCCCTGCCGTCCATGGAACTAATGTCGCCCGAGCCGTCACCTCCGTTCGAGCAGCTACTGCCGCCTGTGGCCTCGCCGCCCGAGCTGACGCCCTTATCACATTCAACAAAATACAAATAGAAAAATCTTCCCACATCTGATTCATAGAAAAACATGTGAACAATTCTTTTCACTTCAAATTTTAGAAAAAATGTCGTGAAAAAATATTCCCTCATATCAATTACATAATATATAATCACTTTATGTCATGTGAATCCTTAACTGATGCATTATATAGATATATAACCCCACAAAACATTATCTATACATATGAGTTCCTCATAAAATCAAATGATCATCATGTCTTAAATAACCCAAGAAAAATTATTGGTTTCTAAAACCATTACAAAGACATCACATAAACATGATCATAATAAATCACAAGATATAGAAAAATAAATTTTTTAAAAAGGAAGAAAATAATATAATGTTTATAGGTTTATCAAATCATAACTTCAATATAGATAAAAAATATTGAAAATTAGGTGTGAAAATAAAAAAAATCAAAAACTTTTAAAAAATGTTATAAAATATTATGATTATGTTACATTAAAAAAAATAATTAGAATATAAAATAAAAAACATTTAAAAATCATTATATTTAAAAGTAATGTTCAGTGCTTGACACTTTAAGAAGATATAATGGTTTAAAAATGATGAATTTGAAATTCTTGGAAATATTTTTCTTTTAAAAATATTTATACAATTAAGAACATTGGAATGAAAAAAAAATTATCAAAAGGGAACATAGATTTTAACCTAAAATATTTTATTTTGAAATGATTGGAAGACTTCGTAATATTTTGAAGTTACTTCGACTATATTTCAATTCAATAAAAAAATATTCATAAATATATATTAGAAGAGGAGAGGTAAATAAAGAATAATATGACTCATAAAATATTTAGGATTCAAAATATAAAAAGAAATAATTTTTTGGAATAATGAACCTAAAAATAGAGGAGATAACATCTTTAAATGGAATAAAATTTTTCATTAAAAATGATTCACTACTTGATAAAGAAATTCATCTATAGAACAAATTTTTATTAAAAGAATAATCTTACAATGTCAAAAATGATTATACATATTTTGAAATGGAAAAAATATGGATTTATAAAACATTGAATAATGAAACTCAATTAATAACATTTTAACTGAGAGAAATGTAATTTTAGTTACTAAAATCACTTCAAAATGTCATAATTCAAAAACAAAGAAAAATTTGGAAAGGGGTTATGTTGTGAAAATTTAAATATCTTGAAAAATGTAAAATTACAACATAAAACAATCTGATGTAATATGTACCAAATATATATATAATAAAGTAAAAAATAATATTTATAACACAATAAATGGTAATTTAATTTCACAAAAACACTCATGATAATGGTAACATGTGAAAAAGTGGGTTACCATGAAATTGAAAATTAGGAATTATAAAATTCGAGATATTAATTAAACCTAATTTAATGATTATAGTGATTAAAAAATGTAAAATAAATTATGGGGTGAAATTTAAAATATTTCTCATGGATTTGAAAGTGAGATTAAGAGACCCATAAATTGAGTTTAATCTATTTTTAACTTGATCTCACATCCCTTATAATGAACATAAATAACTTAGTTAATTCATTGAGTACCTTATCCAAATTAATTAATCTTCCAAAATATCATTTATAATCATTTATTATAAATATATTACATAGTTATATTTATTTTCACTTATAAAATATTAAAGGATTTTGGTCTTTTTAAAATATCTGGAGAATAATGTATAATATTACTAATTGATCATGATTTATTCATTATAATATAATTTAATATATAATAATAATTTTTATTCCATTTATTACTAATGATTTATTTTCATTATGTGAATAAATTTAATACTGTTTGTAAAAATGAAAAATGTGATAAACTAGTTTCAGCATTCTTTACGATTGAAAGGTGGTCTATAATCAAACATTTGGAATATTATAAAAACATAAAAAATAATTGATCTTATTTGTTTAATTATTCTGAAATTGTTTTATGTTTATATGATAATCAATCAACATTAATGACAAAAGAATTATTATATCATTATCATAAATGGAAAAAACATACCTAAATGGTAATGTTTTGTAATTTTCTCATGAGTATGAGAATGTATATAAAAATGATAGTATTAAATAATAAGAAATAAAAAAATTTATTATTTTTCATATATAATTACTAATTCCATTGTTATTATGATCCAATATGGTTGGTGGTGGTAAATGACTTTCGTAATCTATGGATGTGGTAGTCTGTTGTACACATGATTAACATACCATTTCTCAAAGAACTGGTGGAATAATGGTATATTAAATATGATAATTTATTAATTGTAATTTTTAAAAATAACTTATAGTTATTAAGAAAATTCATTCTTGATACCAGCCTTAAATAATCCTCTTATTTTCATACATAAATAATTTATATTTTAGATGAATATTCTATACATTACAAAAGTACATGCTTGAGGACTATAATAGTTTTCTATCATTGGAGACATGGTAAAATAATATTCTAACTTGGATGTAGATCATCAACACATTCCATAAATATTTTCCCCTTTATTAATCTTCACAATCATACCCAATATAAAACCATTCATCATAACCTAGAAAAACTAAATATAATAAATGGTGAGCTCAAATGCTTAGAATGGGTAAACATGGAAGATAAAAAAGCATGACATGAGAATAAGGGTATGATAACATTATACTAAAAATTTAAAATAATGAAATGAATATAAAAGATCATAAACATGAATCATGAAATAATGATTCGTGATTCATAAGAAAAGAATCATTAAAAAATCAATAAAAATGAATCATGAGAGCATAAAATTGGATTAAGACAAAGGCTTGTGAAATACACATCATCTTATAACATTTTGAACATGTGTAATAAAAATAGGTTCACTCATTATGTCAAGGACAATAAATCCAGAACTCACATAAACATAGTGACATGCATCTTGGTCCCCTGATAACATTGTGAACATCTACTCAGGTTCACACATAACATTGTGAATCTATATTTAGGTTCATTTATAATAGGATTAACCTATTGGGGGTAAAACCCATCCCTATTGGTTTAAATTTCTTCATATATGAATTGGATCACTCCCAAAAATATCAAAGTAGTAATGATTCACACCCAATACTAGCATATCAGACAAAATCTTTTACAGAATTGAGTTCACTCCTCATTCCATCTATGACTTACTGAAATGGATTCCCTCCCCATTTATTTCATTTCTATCTCATAAGATAAATAGATATTTACCCAATTAATTTTAGGGAGATATAAGTCCCACCCATATCATAATTAAAATCCAATTTATGTATACCAGAAGATCATAAGAATTCTTCATATATTAATGCATGAACGTAAATGGGTATCATAAACACTTCATTCTATCAAAACCTACAAAAAAGTGATATATTTAATAATTATTTCATCATAACATGACATGTGAAAAAATTGGGACTCATAAGCAATTTAAAATGTAATTATCGATAAAAGAGATACTAGAATCATAAATCTCATTCCACTAAAATGTAAAATAATTTTTAAAGACTACATATGGAATTTCCTGAGGAAAAACATATTTTTTGGAAAATAAATTTGAAATACACTCAACATTTTCTTAAATAAATATTGAAAAATTTTCTTGATAACTTATATAAGAACCTTTTAAGAATCATTTAAAACATTTCTTGGGGTTAATATCATTTCCACATGGAATGATGATTTTTAAAATAGACAATAAAATAAAAAACCATTTTCTTTTAATATATCCATGAAAACATATAAATAATGATATTTAAAATAATTTCATAGAATTATTGAGGAAATATTCCATTCCACTTTGAAAATTTTTTTGAAAATAATTTTTTGAAAATAAATTTAATGAAATACATTAAAAAGGTTCTCAAATAATTATAATGTAAGAATCCAATAATTAATGGTCATGATAGAGAATAATTATATACTTTAAATAATTGTAAAATGAATATTTTTTTTCACTTGTAAAAGGGTTTGTAATGTTCTCTATTCTCAAAACAATAAAAAGATTCCATTCACATTTTCGGTAAAAAGATAAACATGAATTTTTTTAAAACAGCAAAATGTTCTATTGAAATTTTATTTAAAGATGGAAAATGGGTGAATAATTATTTGATAAATTATTTTTAAATGGTTAAAAATATATTTGAAAAAAAAATTCTAAAACAATCTATTGGAATAAAAATAGATTTCTGATCAAACAGACAAATGTGGATGGATTTTCAGGAAAAATATTTCTAAAACAATTAAAGATAAAAATATAACGTCTCGGATCTGGGTTCCATAAAACGGGTGCCCCGAACCTGGTTGGTCACATGACCTCAAGTGAATTTCCCCAAATTTAAGAGGCTACCGACTAGCAGCGAGGGCCTAGGACTAATAGTGGGGAAACAATGGCCTCATTTGTCAAAGTGTAGCGCAGCGGAAAAAAAATATAAACATACAAAAGAGGAAGTAGTTAACAATATACACCTAAAAAGGACAACAGAACTGAAAGAAAATATAACAATAGTCATGTATATATATATGATGATTCAACATGTCTCTAATTATAAGAAATCATCTAAAATAGGATACACTGCAATCTGATACAATACAGCACAAGATAAAAAGTACAACAAAACAAAACCAAAGCAGTGCAACAAGAATGCAGCAGCATCGCAAGCCTAAGCTTGGTCACATGCTCTCCTAATCCTATGAAACAATCATGTACATGTGTACAGACTCTTTCCCTTATCTATGCCTATAAAAATATAATCTATTTGGGCCCAAGACATAACCCAAATAGGGTGTGAGAAATAAATCCCAGTTGGAAACCACCAAAGGACCGTGACCAACTGTTAGTGAAAATGTGCAACAATAGTGTGAAATAATGAAATGAAGTAACTTGGATGTACTCAAAAGTAACTAGTTCTACCAGTTACATTGTCAATTTAATAATAATTTAACAATTCAATATATTTTAATTCTATGTTTTCCGAGACTCGGCCTCGACCGACAGTCTCCTATACCAGTGCCACAATAGAAACCAGAATAGGTTATCTAGCAAGTAAAAGATAAAAATAATACCAAGATTGTGATTTATCATGGTAGGTATAACAAAAGAAAATCATTATAGTGAATATTCAAAGTAAACATAGTCCTCGTATATCCAAGTCCTTACCCTCAGGCAAACAGAAATGAATGCCTAAGGTGACTGCCCTTAGGGATAGCGAATATTTCCCTTAGGCATATGAGATATCGCCGTCATGTGTAGAAGCTACTGCCCAGAGGCATAAGAAACGTTTCCCTCATGCTAAACAAAAATTTTCCCTCAAGCTAAACAAAACACTTCCCTCATGAATAAGAAATGTTTCCCCCGTGCTAAAAAAATCCTTTCCCTCAGGATAAACAAAACACTTCCCCGAGGCATAAGAAATGTTTCCCTTAGGCTAAACAAAACATTTCCCTCAGGCTAAACAAAACACTACCCTCGGGCATTCCATAGGAAAAGAAAATAATCGGGCCGAGCCCAACACATAAGAACGAAATTTATATATGTTTCCTCTCAAGAAAACTCCGAACATGCTATAATCACGGTATACCCATGGGTATCCTGGCCCAATGGATAAACAAGGGAAACACACCCTTGGGGTGGCCCTGGATCACCGCAATGATCTTAAATAGTAGTTTATACTTATTCGTTAGATTACCTATGCAATTATAGGTATCTCAACAGTCAAAATCTCAGCCATATGACACCCCAAAAATGGGTTTGTGGCACAACATTACACAAAATCAACTCAAATGTAGGAATTAAACACAAGTCCACTTACCTCGATCTCCTATGATCGTTATACATGAAAGATGCCTCTCGAAACAACCAAGAACAACGTAGATATAAGATAAAAATTACCCATTAAAACCTATATAACTTCCCTTAGGGAAATAATTGGAAGGAAAGATTCGAGAAGAGATAAGACATCACCCATGTTGTTCATACGAGACAGATAGTGGAAGAATTAGAGTCCCAGTGCGTGATCAGGAGTTCCTCCAAGTCTCGGCCTCCTCTTCCGCTACTCGTGGTGAAACCTCTGCCTCCTCTTCCAAATGAAAAGGCTATTGCCTATTTTTAACAAAAAAAACAATACTACACCATGTGTACTCTCAAGTACACGGTGTGTACTATCCTTTTTAACTGTTCCTTTGGCGGCTACTTTCTTCCGCCTCACTGTTCAACTGCTGACTGATTACACAACGTGTATTTTTATGTACACAGAGTGTAGTTAGTTTTTACGCACTTAATCGCCGACAAGCCTACACGCCATATATTCTCATCCCACATAGCCAAAGTATATGGCGTGTGTACACAAGTACCCAGCGTGTAGGTAGTTTTTACACCATTAGTCACTGACAAGCCTACATGCCTTATATTATCATCCCACACAGCCAAATTACACGGCATGTGTACAAATGTACATGTCGTGTACCCTTAAATTTGGGACATTTCCCACATTTCCCTTGTTTTCTCAAAAACACTTATGGAGAAGGAAAAGAACAAACTCGTACCTGAAGAATAAGAACCATGTTCTTACAAACTTCCCCCCTTAAAACAATTCGTACCCGAATTTACCTCCCAAGGGTGGTGAAGATAAAGCTGGGAACAATTATGTCCACTGAGCACAAACGTCGGTCTCCTGCTCCCAGGTTTCATCCTTCACATAGCCATGCTTCCAAAGCACATGTACGAGTGGAACTGACCAACCTAATAGAACCTTCGTGATCCAATTGAAAATACGAATTAGATTTTTCTCAAATGATGAAACAACATGAAGTTCAACCTCCTCAGGCTGAAAAAAGTGAGACGGGTTTGGGTGATAATGGCGCAACTGAGATACATGGAAGACTTCATGCATGGCCCGATACCTCTGTGATAAATGTAACTGATAGGCAACCGGCCCGACTCTCTCCAGAATCACAAACATCCCTACATACCTCGGTAAATGTTTACCCCATCTTCTGATATGTCTGTGTCCCAACCTTGGTGAAACATACAAGAAAACATGATCCCTGACCAAGAAGTCCATGGGTCATTTGCGGCGATCAACATAAGATTTTTGATGAGACTGTGTCATAGCCATCAACTTCTGAATCAACTGGACCTGCTCTGAAGTCTCCTGCATGAGACGTGGTCCCTGTAAAGCTGCCTCACCAACCACCAACCAGCACTAGGGTGATATACATAGCCTACCATATAAAGCCTCATAAGGTGTCATCTTAGTAGTTTCTTGAAGACTATTATTATAGGAATACTCGGACAAGGGTATGTGATTCTACCAAGAGCCCCCAAAGTCTCGGATGCATGCATGCAGCATGTCCTCTAGCACCTATATTGTACGCTCTAAATGGCAATCAGTCTATGGGTGGTAAGCTGTGCTTAGATGCACCTGTGTACCGAGTGCCCTCTAAAAACCCTGCTAAAATGATATGTAAAACATGCATCCTTATATGAAACAATAGAATGAGGGACCCCATGATGATGTACTAACTCTCTGATATAAAACATCCTGAGCTCATCAACACCAAAGGTCTCCTTGATCGAAAAAATGTGAGATACCTTCATATGTTTGTCCACAACAACCGATACAACATCATTTCATCGAGGTGACCTCAAAAACCCAGTCACAAAGTACATCGTGACATCATCCCATTTCTACTCTAGAATGGGTAACTGTTGTAACAGTCTGACTGTCCTCTGATGCATCACCTTCACCTTCTAATAGGTGAAACATCTCGTAACAAGACCAGCTACCTCTCCTTTCATACCTAGCCACCAATACAAACATCTCAAGTCATGGTACATTTTTGTAACTCCAGGATGCTCTACCCAGGTTTACCAAAAAAAACTACTTGCATCAACTCCTCCCGTATATCCCCTGGAACCCACACTCGTCCTTGGATAGTAGTAACTCATCATCGCCTATCGTCCAACCAAGAGGAGGGTCCTCACTTGACACTGAATCCCATAGAACAAGGCCTTCTAAATCTGATAGTTGTCTCATCCTCGCACTGTCTAGGAAGCTAGAAGTCACATCTATGGATGAAAGATAGGTTCACCCTTGACTATCGTTCACCTCCAAATGCATCTCAAAGAACAAATCCATATGCTTACACTCACCACTGGCCTCTTACACTGCCTGTATCTGAGTCTTCCTACTCAGTGCATCAGCTACTGCGTTACACTTACTAGGTGTATAGGAAAGATCAAAGTCGAAGGACTAAAGGTATTCAACCCACCTTCATTGTCTCAAATTCAAGTCTCGCTGGGTAATGACATATTGGAGACTTTTTTGGTCCGTAAACACCAAAAATTGTTCCCCCAATAGATAATATCTCCAACGGTGTAATGCATTAACAAATGCCACCAACTCAAGATCATGTGTCGGGTAACTCCTCTCATGTGGCTTCAACTGCAGAGACCCGTACACAACTACTTGATTTCCCTACAACCACACTACTCCCAACCCAATACCAGATGAATCATAGTAAACTATATAAATCTTCCCTTGTTATGGATGTTTCAGGACTAGTGCTGATGTCAACCATCCCTTCAGCTCTTGAAAGGCTATCTTACAATCTTCCGACCAAACGAACATCATACCCTTCTTAGTCAAACCCATCAACAGCGCTAATAAGTTATAGAAGTCATGTATAAAGCACCTATTGTAGCCAGCTATCCCTGCGAAACACTATATTTCAAACACATTCTTAGGCTGATCCCACAAAACCACTTCTCTCACTTTCTCTAGGTCTACCGCAACACCTGCCTCTGAGATAATATGACCCAGGAAGTGAATCTGGTCCATCCAAAATTGGAACTTTGAGAGCTTATCATATATCTAATGCTCTCTCAGTGTACTCCACACAATATTTAGATGGGTGGCATGGTCGTGTTGAATATGAGAGTACACAATGATATCATCCACAAATACCACCACAAAATAATCCATGTACGGATGGAACACACTATTCATCAGAGCCATCAAAACTGCTAGCGCGTTTGTGAGTCCAAACGGCATGACAAAGTACTTGTATATACCATATCTTCTCCAAAAGGCTGTAAGAAGTATGCCTGATGGTCTAACATGCATATGATGATATCTGGATCCCCAATCAATCTTTAAGAGCACTTTTCCTCCTCAATGTTGATGAAAAATATCATTAATCCTCAGTAAGGGATATCTGTTCTTAACCCTCAACTAGTTCAGTTTCCAATAATCCATGCAGAGTTTGAGGGAACCATCTTCCATCTTAGTGAAAAGGACATGCAAACCCCAGGGAGAAATACTGGGTCAGATGAACCCCTTGGCTTGTAACTCCTCTAACTACCTCTTGAGCTCTTGTATTTCGGGCGTAGCCATCCTATAGGGAGTAATGGACACCGGTGCTTCTCCTAGAACAAGATCAATAGAAAAATACACCTCTCACTTCAAAGGTATACCTGAAAAGTCATCTGAGAAGACAACCCTAAAATGATTAACCACTAGAGGGAAATCCTTCTGACATGTTCCCTGGTAATCTAGATATAAACTCACAATCTGGGTTTTCACTCCATCTCACCAACGATGCTCAAGTCCAGCTCAACTCACGTGGACATCTCATTTTCCCTTGTATAGAAACACTCCACCCTCTGGTGATGTGAAACTCACCCTGTGATGATTGAAATCTACAAAGGATCGAAAGGGTACCAACCAGTCCATCCCAAGAATGACATCATAGGATGTCATCTCTAAGACATAGAGGTCTCATAGAAAGTGACACCCACCTACCTCTAGGGGCACTCTTTGCACTGACACTCACTTTCCATTCTAATTCAAAATGAAGTGTCTAGCATCATAATAACAAAAGAAGAAGAAGAAACACATAGTCCAAGTCTCTCCACAATGAGCATAGATATAAAGATATGTGTAGCACTAGTATCAAAAAGTAAAGAAGATAAAATAGAAGAAACTAGAATAGTACCTCTAACAGTGGAAGGTCGGAGATCCTGCTCATGATAGGACTGTTGCACTGCATATGTCTGCCCAGTGCTACAACCCTGCGACATAGCCTGGATACCGTGAGCTGACACGCCCTGTTGTCTCATAGATCCTGGTGTTTTGCTACTACGACCATGACCACCACCCTAGCCAGAACGTCCTAACATATTCCAATTACCTGGATGGTAAGAAGCTACTAGCCCTGCTCCTGTACGTGGAGTCTGCACAAAACCCCTCTTACTAGTCACCGGTGGAAACGCCCTGCAAAAACACTGAAGATAACCCCTCTTATCGCAAGATCAGCACTCCACTGTGTCACATGGACACTGAGGTCTCTTTTTCCCTATTAAACACACTGGTAGCACATTACCTGGCCACCTGAATAATTCTATTGTCTAGTACTTACACCTTGAGAGAAAGTTGTCAATCTCCTCTTCTTGCTGGTATAAATAGTACCAGAGACCGGTACCGAACCTCCCTGGTCTACGCCACTAGCTTCCCAGAGGTTTCGCTCAGTAATCAAATCTTGGTTCACAATAGCATGCACTGTAGGCTACTTGAAAACATTCACCAACACTCTGATGTAATATCGAAGACCATCCCAAAAACGTCTACACATCAACTTCTCATCACCCACCAGAACAGATGCAAAATTATATAGCTTAGTGAAGTGGGAATAATAGTCCATCACTGATATGGCACCCTGATGTAGATTCATGAACTCTCATGCTCGATCTTCCTGCAGCATCTCAGGAAATAAAAGGTCATAGAAGACTGCCAGAAAATATTCCCACGCCATATCTTGGTGATGCTCAGTCTGGGTGGTAACATCCCACCAACTCTTGGTGGCATCATGCAGCATGTAAGCAATGAGTGTGTCCCTCCTCCCAAGAGGAATCTATAGATTCTCAAAGATCATATGCATAGAACCCATCCATGACATCATAGCCTATGGTCCGCCAACCCCTGAAAACGTAGGTGTATGTTACTTCTGGAATATAGGTTTCAGCTCTTCCATAGATGTGGCAACCGGCGGTGCTCCCTGGAAGGCTTGTAAGAACCACATGAAGCCTTCACAGAACTGCTCATCTGTGCCTGCGTCCGGTATAACAGATGGCACCACATCTGGGACTATTGGAGGATCCATCGGTAGCCCACGGTCTACCATCTATAGAGTATAATCATTGCCACTCTCTTGGAGAACAACTCGTGGTCCTGTCGGTGGAATGACTCTACAAGGTAAAACACACACCTTAGATTAATGTACTCATGAGGTTTCTTTTGTCCGGTTAATATTTCCAATGAAAAGTGGAAAGATCCACAAGTACTGGAAAAAAGAGACTACACGGCGTGTATATGTTCTACAGGGTGAGTACCCTAAATCCCTTACATGGTCGTGTTCGGATGTCGGTCTGGGCATGTCTCAACCCTAGGTTCAGGGTGTGTTACACCCTCACACGGCGTGTACACCACCCTGTTTCCCCAGCCAGATGGCCAAGTCCACACAGTCTCTCACCGGTCAAGACAACACTGTGTGTCCCATAGGTACATGGAGTTTTCTTTGTAAAATCTAGAAGACATGTGTTCCCTCCCACACGGACGGTTACACGGCCTTATACTACACAGCGTGTCACTAGTGCAGAAAACGTTATTTACGTCACCAATTTTTACGTCGGTAAAATATAACCGACGTGATAATCTGTGAAACGTGGTTTTTTACGTTGGTTATCTTATAACCGATGTAGAAAATGCGGTGAGTAGATTTTTAACATTGGTTATTAAAATAACTGACGTTACAAATCGCGCACGTTCGTTTTTTACGTCAGTTATAAATTAAACGACGTAAAAAAACAAAAGCACGGGGGTTTTACGTCGGTTATATGATAACCAACATAAAAAAGAATATATCTACGAGTTTTTTACATTAGTTATAAAATTATCGACGTAAAAAACCAAATCGCGGGGGGGTTTTAGGTTGGTTATTTGATAACCGACGTAAACAAATGCGCATTTTGAGCCTTTTTGACGTCAGTTATTTTATATCCGATGTAACAAAACAACCCATATGAGTTTTTTACATCGGTTATACAATAACCGACTTTAAAAATTGTGATTTCTGATGTATTTCTTACGTTGGTTATAGAATAACAGGCGGAAAAAACCAACACGCGGATTTTTTACGTCGGTTATAAAATAACCGACATAAAAAAAGTCGTATCTGATACATTTATAATGTCAGTTATTATAATAACTGATGTTGTTAATGTAAAAAATAGTTTATAAAGTCGGTTATTAAATAACCGACATTATAAAACATTTAGAAAATTAACAAGCCTCGTGGATTGTCATTTACGATTTTTCGATCGACAGTCCAGCAGCTTGTCTCTCTCGCGTGGTAAACCCTAATCAACTCATTGATTTTGCCGCGTTAAACTCATTTTTCCTTTATTGTTTATCTTCTTTACTCTCCTCGGATCTATCATCTCAACTCGCATCACTCAAGTAAGCCTTCCACGAATTTATTTCATTCTTTTTTTCGGATAGTCTATATTTATGTTTTGATATTTTTGTGTTTAAACTAGGTAAGATTCATTGATTTTGAACCCTCTTACATAATTTTTCCATCATCATCTTATTTATCATACCTAGATCTATTAGATCGACTCAAAAAATTAATGTAAGATTCAACTACTTCTATTTAGTTTGTTTTTGTTTCGCGAATGCCCGACATTGATGGTAGTTTTTGTTGTCTTTGACAACTAATGATCTCATTCACCTATATTACTGCATAGAATGGTTATTGATTAAATGTACGAATTTGGAAATGATATTTCATGTGGTTTTGATGCCTATGTTTATCCTCTTTTATATGAGAATCTGTTAGGTATATAATTTAATGGTTGTTGACCTCTATGTCCCATCGATGCATCGCTATGTCTCATGATTCCAAAGAAAAATGGGTTCTGCTGAGGGCTTACCATGGTATTTTTTAAGGCCTTTCACAAGGACTCAACAATATGTTTTAGTTTTCTAGAATTATCCATTACCCCATTATGATATTAGTTATCAAGAAAACATGTGATCATTTGACTGGTTGAATATAAATGGTTATTTTTAATTATCATACGATCATTTAATTAGCCATATTTAATATTATTTAATTCAATCTATTTCATGCTGAAGTTTATATTAAATTCATGTGTTTTTAGTTGTCCACCATGCCTAGTTTTTATATGTAAACCATTGTTTGGGGGGTTTTCCGGGGGTGGGGGCTATCCAGAGGGTTGGGGTGTCCAGGGGGGTGTCCAAGGGGGTGGGTGTGTGTGGGGGTTGTCCAATGGGGTGGAGGCCTGTCCAGAGAGTTTTGGGGGTTGTCCGGGAGGTGGGGGCTGTTCAGAGGGTTGGGGGTGTCCATGGGGTGTTCAAGGGGGTCGGGGTGGGGGTGGTGTCCAGGAGGGGTGGGGGTGCTGTCTGGAGAGGTGGGGTGCCGTCCAGGGTGTGGGGGGCTGACCAAAGGGTTGGGGGTGTCCAGCGGGGTGTCTATGGGGTAGGGGGTTGGGTGTGGTGTCCAGGAGGGGTGGGGGTGCTGTCTAGAGGGGTGGGGGTTGTCCAGAGGGTTGGGGGTGTCCAAGGGGTGTCCAAGGGGGTGGGTGGGTGTTGGGGGTTGTCCAAGGGGGTGGGGGTCTGTCTAGAGTGTTTTGGGGGTTGTCCTGGGTGGGGGCTGTCCAGAGGGTTGGGGGTGTCCAGGGGGTGTCCAAGGGGGTGGGTGTGTGTGTGGGGGGGGGGGTGTGCATGGGGGTGGGGCCCTGTCTAGAAGGTTTTGGGGGGTTTTCGGGGGGTGAGGGCTGTCCAGAGGGTTGGGGGGTGTCCAGGGGGTGTCCAAGAGGGTAGTGGGTGGGGGGTGGTGTCCAAGAGGGGTGGGGTGTTGTCGAGAGGGGTGGGGTGTTGTCCAGGGGGTGGGGGTGGGGTTGTCCAAAGGGTTGGGGGTGTCCGGGGGGGGGGGGTTCCAAGGGGTTGGGTGGGTGTGGGTTACTGTCCACGGGGGTGGGGGCCTATCCAGAGGGTTTTGGGGGTTTTCTGGGGGGTGGGGGATATCCAAAGGGTTGGGGGTGTCCAGGGGGATTGACAAATGAATCTTGGTTTCTGAGATTATGACATGATGATTATGTTGTGATGATTGGATTTAAATTGTGATTTTCTCCATCTGAATTTTTATTTTAAATATGATTTGATTCTCAGGTTTACTCCATTTTCTCCAATTTTCTATCAACCATGTAGGCTCCATGGTTTTCTTTTATTCAATTGAATTTAAAACTATTATATCTAACTATATTTTGTTTTAATAATAATATTCAAGCATATTAATTTAAATACACATAGATTTTTTTAAATTAAAAAAAAATTAGATTCAAATTATGATTTTTTTCATATAAACTTATATTTGTCTTAACATAAAAAAATATATATTTTTGATATTTGTTATTGGTAATAATGAGTCGAATTTGGATTATAGAAAATCGAATGAGCAATGAATATAAGGAAGGTGATGGTGCCTTTTTGGAATTTTCGAAACGAAATGTTCCAAGTAGTGACATTTTTTTCTGTCCATGCCTGAAATGTTTGAATATGAAGAAGTTGAAAAGTAGAGAGATAAAATATCATCTGATATGTCATGGTTTTAATCTATGTTATATCCCTTGGATTTGGCATGGTGAAACTGGACGAAATGTCACTGATGATGATTCACAAGATGGTAACTCCGATGGAATTGAAGAAATGATTTGCGATATTGTAGCAGAACAAATTGAGATAGAACCATAAGTTGTGTGTCTATATGGTGATGCTGAA
Organism: Viscum album; assembly: GCA_963277665.1. NCBI lineage: Eukaryota > Viridiplantae > Streptophyta > Magnoliopsida > Santalales > Viscaceae > Viscum > Viscum album. Next base: position 2,014,731,465 of record OY728135.1, read on the forward strand.
AAACCATTATATCTTGGTTGTACAGATTTTACGGTTTTATCGGTGGTGTTAAGATTGATTATCCTGAATGCGAAACATGGATGGAGTGACAGAAGTTTTACAAAGCTGCTACAATTAATGAAAGACATTCTTCCAAATGATAACGATCTTCTAGATTAACATTACAAGGCCATGAAAATATTATTCCCAATGGGATTAGGATACAAGAAAATACATGCCTATCCGAATGACTGGATTATATATAGGAAGGAATATGAATTTCTGTCAGAGTGTCCTAAATGTGGACATCATGGTATAAGGTGAAAGAAAAATCACAGGATGATGTAGAGATTACAAAGATCCCTTCAAAGGTATTTTGGTATCTACCTATAATTTATCATTTCAAATGTTTATTTGCTAATTCACATGATGAAAAAAGGTTAAGATGGCGTGCTGATGAGCGGGTATGTGATAGAAGAATACGTCATCCAGCTGATTGTCCTCAATGGAAGAAAATTTATGCGCAGTATTCTACACTTGGAAATGAAATTAGAAATCTCATACTATAGTTGTGCACAGATGGAATGAATCCATATCGAACCCTCAGTATCACAAATAGTTCATGGCTTGTTTTAATGGTAATTTAAAAACTCTCTCATGAAGTTTGTATAAAGCGCAAATATTTCATGTTGAGTATAATGATCTCTGGTCCAAAGAAACCCGGCAATGATATTGATGTTTACTTTTCACCATTGATTGATGATTTGAAACTGTTGTGGGCTTATGGTATTAGGGTGTATGAATCTTATAAAATAGAATATTTTCAACTGCATGCAGTACTTCTATTCACTATAAATGACTTCCTAGAATACGGAGATTTGTTTGGATATAGTGTTAAAAGGCATAAAGCATGTCCAATTTGCGAACAACAGACGTCATATTTTCAATTGCATCATGGGAGGAAAACAGAGTACATGGGTTATCGAAAGTTTTTGCCTAAGGATCACCCTTATTGAAGACTAAAAAAGGAATTCAATGGCTCACAAGAATTTGATACTGCTCCAAAACCTTTATCCCCAGATCTATATTTTGAGAAGGTGAAAAACCTTGATGTGACATTGGGAAAGACACAGAAATATGGTAATGATTGATATATTTGGATGAAAAGTTCAATATTTTTTGAGCTACCATATAGGAGGTATCATGAAGTTAACCATAATATTGATGTCATGAACGTGGAAAAGATTATATGTGATTGTTTGATTGGAACATTGTTATATATTAAAGGAATGACTAATTATAGGTTGAATGCAAGATTAGACTTACTATCAATGTGAAAACGTTTGGAGTTAGCTCCCACTCCTAAAGTAATAAGAACATTTCTTCCCTCGGATTTCCATACATTATCGAAGAGGGAGAAAATTAGATTTTGTTAGTGGCTTCATGATATCAAAGTGCCTCATGGTTATTCTTCAAATGTAAAAAATTTTGTTGCATTGAAGGACTTGAAGTTGATACGTATAAAATCACATGATTGTCACATCATGGTGCAACAAATTCTACCAGTTTCATTGCGTGGAATATTACCCATTCGTGTCAGAAAGACTATGATGAAGTTGTGTTATGTTTACAATTCAATTTGTAACAAGTCGATTGATGTGAATGCTTTGAACATTTTGGAAAAGGATGCAATTTTTATACATTGTCAATTTGAAATGTATTTTCCTACAACTTTTTTTGATATAATGGTGCTTTTAATGACTCATATGGTTTGAGAAATAATGCTCTGTGGACCTGTATATCTTCATTGGATGTATCCTTTTGAAATGTATATGAAAATATTAAAGGGGTATGTTAAAAATCCACATCATCCTAAAGCCTCCATTATTGAAAAGTATATTTCTGATGAGGTAGCAGAGTTTTGTATAAGCTACTTGGATGCAGCGCAACACATAGGTTTGCCTCCATCTCACCATGAATGAGTTAATAATGAGGGAAAGGGGATTCGTGGCATGAAAGTCAAATCATTTTCAGCTGAACAGATGAAGAAGATAGAATCATATATCTTGAATAACATAACTGATGCTCAACCGTATATCAAATTTCATATTAATGAGTTGAAACAATGTCATCCAAAGAAGAATGAAATGTGGATTTTGAATGAGCACAAAAAAAAAATTTTGTCATGGATTAAAAACACATTGCATGGTAGATCAGATGTATCAGAGACATTAAAATAGATAGTGGGTGGTCCATGTATAAATGTTATAACATGTTCCAGTTATCAAATTAATGGCTATACATTTCATATGAAACATTAGGACAATAGAAGTGCAGTTCAGAATAGTGGTGTATTGGTGTTTGCAGAAGCAATGCATTTTTCGAGTGATAAGGACAAAAACCCAATTTCGGCTTTATGTGCATACTATGGAGTGATTGAAGACATATGGGAGGTTTATTAATTTAAAACTAAAGTTCTGTTTTTAACTATAAATGTTTTATCGGTAACAACATTGTCAGACACGATGAATTTGGAATGACACTTGTTAATCTGAATAGATTTGAAGACAGAACTGATTCTTTTATAATGGAAACACATGCAAAAAAAATTATATGTAGTAGATCAATTAGATATGCAGTGGGATGTTGTTTTACAAGGGAAAAACAATATTTTGGTGAGGATGAAGTTGATGAATATGATAATTTATGTGAGATCCCTACTTCCATGGAAAGATGTTCATAACATAATGATGAGCATGTTGAAGACATGGTTTGTGCCATAAGGAATGATCACGACGAAGTAATTTCGTAAAACAATCCATTTTTATATTCCAAAAATTACAGGTAACATAGGTTTATTTCTTGTTTACATTAATTTTTTTCATAAATGTTAGATATTTTAAGTTTTTTATTTATTAAAACATGTTTTAAAACAAAATAAGTATAAGTTTTTGTTTGTTTCATGTTTGTTTAGTTTACTTTATCATGTTTACAATTACATGAATTATATATCTATTATTTTTGTTCTGTGACAATTACTTCACCATTTTTACCCGGTTTACCATGTTTACCATGTTTAACATCTTTACTATCTTTACCATCTTTACCATTTTTTAACATAATTACCATATTACCAATGTTTACTATTACGTAACTTAGTCCAATTTCTATTTTCTGATTACAATAGTATTAAAATATTTGAATTTGTATATATTTTAACTAAGGTTTCTTTTTTGATTTGAATGATAATGACAGATCATTCAGTTGATCAACCACATGATTCTGGAGATGAGCATATTGGTCATACCTCTGGGGAGGAACATTCACATGCTCCTATTATGGAAAATATTTCAAAGGTTGGTAAACGTGGGTGCACACGTTTACCAAAATGTTCACTTTCTCGTATGTAGGATCAGAGGATAGTCATTGAATTTGATGATGATGATATTCCTAGCGGTCCAAATGTAAAATATTTTAAGAGTTTTGTAGCAACTCAGGCTAAGAGCAAAGTAAGCATTCTGTATGATGACTGGAGAAGTGTGGATAAAGCGATAATCTCTCAGTTTTGGGAGACAATTTTAGTATGATCTTTTTCTATTGTTTGAATATTATTTAAATGTTTATAGTATATATAATATTTTTAACCTCTTCTTTATAAGAATACATTTGATATTCATGATACTAGAGGAGTTAGAAGGAAATGCTTATCGTTCGCTTCTAGGAGATGGAGGGATTTCAAATCAACCCTCTCGTCTGATTTCATTTATGATCATATAATTCATGACATTCCATGTCGTATATATACTTTTATAGATGAAGACACATGGATACAGTTTTTTGGAATTAGAAGAAAAGAGTCATTTATGTTAAGGGTAGTGTAAACTTTTACAAGCTTTCTTATATAAATGATCTTATTAACGTTTTGTTAATGATTTCTTATTCTTAATTTACAACAAACAAGGAAATATCATTAGGATATCCAATCCAAAACTGTATACCCTCATAATTTATCTTGGGGAGGGTATGCAATTTTGGAAGAACAAATGGTGGCAGAAAAATTTCAACAACTAAGAGCTGAGTCTTCAAGATCTGGAGAGGTGGCCCATCCATCCCCTCTATCAAGACATGAAAAATGGAAGAGATCTCTGGAGGAAAAAAAGGGAAATATCTTTCGGAAGTATCGAGAATCATAGATGAGAGGATTTCAAGATATCTATATTATTTATTTAAGTTAACCATTTTCTTCGTATAATTTCAATCATTAACGAAATGTTCAATTAATTAATATAGGACTATCTTGAGGAGCCAAGTTCACAGGGGACATTTACAGCTACTGGGAGGGATGATATTTTATCTGTAGCATTGGGAAGGCCTGAACATCCTGGTCGTGTAAGAGGATATCTGGCAGGTGTATCGGTATGAAAAGTGTTTCCATGTTCATTAACTACAAAAGTTGAGGGGGTTTATAAAAAAATAGAATCCTTGGAGACTGAAGTTCATAATATTAATGCAACGATGGAGGAAAAGATTAGTGCGTCGGTGTAGTCTATGTTTGCAGACATGAAAAGACATTTTGAAACTACAACTCTCACTCCTCCACCTCCCCCTGTAGACCCCATTATTTATCCTCCACCTCTGCCAGTAGCTCCCACTGCCCCACCTCAGCCCGAAGACCCCAATTTTTTCCTACTCCTCCGCAACAGCTTTATACTTATTGCGAGTTGTATGTTGATGATTATCAACATCATATAGTAGCATATGGGTTGGTATATTGTATAGGAGATACATTTCATCATCAATAATTAAGGGTAGAGAATAGAGGGTCACTGTATAGGATATTAATGATAGATCAGCTCGGGTACCATTACCAACAGATGAGGTGGCGACAGTTGTACATAGTATCAGCCATTTTTTAATTTAGCCATCCATACTTCTTCGAATCATTACCATAGAGGTATGAATGTTATATATTTTATTTTATTTTATTTTATTAAAGTTGTTTTATCATTTGAAAACTAATATATTTTTCAATTTATTTTTATAGGAATACTTCAAAGATAAAGAAATACTGTATAGACAACAACAATGACAAATGGCTATGACATCAGATACAGATTCTAGTAGTCTTGACAGATTTTCAAGATATTCAAATTTGTTGGTGGGTCATTTTGAGTTTCCAAATGAAGCTCAGGTTTGTGGATGTGAAATAAATGTGGTGATTATGAAAACTGATATCATGGAGCTTGTTACTGTAGATAAGTTGGGCATCAACGTGGGGAAAATTTTTTCCATGTAAGTCTTAACACCTTTTCCCTGCGTTATATTTATTAAACATGTATACTTATGTCTGTTTTGTATTCGGTATCTTTATAAAATTTGTGAGAGGAATGAGCTGATTGATGTATATGGATTCATGGACCCGCAATTGATTTCCCATGAAGCATCTGCATTGGATGAGGAAAAAAGAATTCTTTATATTGCTGAAATACTTGAAAAGAATATAGTAACACAATTTTTGATGATGACTTTTTGTGAGAGGTATGAAACATATCTCTCTCAAAGAGTTAATTATCTTTTAACATAAAAAACCACTTATGTTAAATTTCCTTTTATCAGTGATCATTGCATGTTAGAGGTGTTTTTTCCAAGGGAGAAAGTACTTTATTGGATATGCTCTGTCCATGATGATGTGCGGTAAAGTTTTTAGAATATATTGGAAAAGTAAGTTTCAATTTCTCAATAGTCTTATATATTATAACGAATTTTAAATTTACCCCATTAGTATTATTTTCTAACAGGGCATGGGCCTACTTTTGAAAAAACACAAAGAAAAGGAATGCAAAGATCAAATATGTAAATGCAAAGGTAAATATCCATTTATAATATGTACTTTTTGATTTATTATATAAAAATAATATATTGAATTTACACTCATTCAAATAGAATTGTCTTGAACAACAAGGTGTCATCGAATGCGGATATTATATGTTAAGATTTATGTATGAAATAATAACAACTGGGACAGTTGTGAATTTTGACCTGGTAAGATTTCCTCTTATACTTTTCCATAATATTTAAATTTGATTTATTCATTATACACGTTAACTACTATCCTTTTCATTTGTACCTTTTTGATGACCCTCAACCCTATACTTCTAAAGACATCAAACACTTACAATTGGAGTGGTCAAATTATTTTACAGGTTTGATTAAATTTTACTTGTTCGTAATGTAAAATGTAATTTTGAATATTTTCATTGTAATTGTGTATTTGGTAGTCATTTAGGATGGATTTAGTTTTTTTTGAAGTTGACAGTGTAAGTTTTTAATGTTATATATGTGAATGTTTAATATTTATCTACTTCTTATTTTGGTCTAATTATGATGGTTTTTCTTGTATGGATTACTGTCTGGGGGGGAGGGGTTCCAAGGGTGTGGGGGGTGTTCAGTGGGGTTGGGGGTGTCCATGGGTCTGGGAGGGATGTCCGGTGGGGTGGGGGCAGTATAGGGGTGGGAGGGCTGTCCAGGTGTGTGAGAGGGCTGTCCAGGGGGTGGGGGGTATACATCAGGGTGTGGGGTTGTCGAGGGGTGTTTGGGGCTGCTCATGGGGTTGGGGGAGTCAAGGGGTGTGGTGGGGGCTCTAATGGGATGGGGGAGGGCTGTCCGGGGTGTGGGGGTGTATACATGAGGATAGGAGGTTGTCCTAGGGTGTTTGGAGTTGTCCAGGGGGTCAGGGGGCAGTCCAGGGGTGTGGTGTGGGTTGTCAAGTGGGGTGAGGGGTGAGGGGGTGCTGTTCAGGAGGGCGGGGGGTTGTAGGGGGGTTTTTCAGGCTGTCCAGGGGTCGGGGGGGGGAAGTCTAGGGGTGTGGTGTGGGCTCCAATGGGATGGGGGCTGTCAAGTGGGGTGAGGGGGTGCTATTCAGGAGGGTGGGGGCAGTTCGGGGGTGTGGTGGGGGCACCAATGGGGTGGGGAGGGCTGTATAGGGTGTGGGGGGTATACATGAGGGTAGGGGGGTTGTCCCAAGGTGTTTGGAGCTGGACAGGGGGTCGGGGCAGTCTTGGGGTGTGGTAGGGGCTGTCAAGTGGGGTGAGGGGGTGAGGGGGTGCTGTTCAGGAGGGAGGGGGGTAGTCAAGGGGTGTTTAGGGCTGTCTAGGGGGTTGGGGGGCAGTCTAGGGGTGTGGTGGGGGGCTATCAAGGGGGGTGAGGGGTGAGGGGGTGCTGTTCAGGAGGGTTGGGGTTTTTGAGGGGTGTTTAGGGATGTCCAGGGGGTCGGGGGGCAGTCAAGTGGTGTGGTGGGGGCTGTCAAGTGGGGTGAGGGGGTGATGGGGTGCTTTTCAGGAGGGTGGGGGTTATCGTGGGGTGTTTGGGGCTGTCCAAGGGGTTGGGGGGCTGTCTAGGGGTGTGGTGGGGGCTCCAATGGGGTACGGGAGGGCTGTCCAGGGGGTATACATGAGGGTGGGGGCTATCAAGTGGGGTATGTTTTATATGTTATAAATGTAAATGCATAAATTTTCATTAGTTCATGTTTTTATCTCCTTCTGTTTTTGTGGTAAGTATTATTGATTTGTTTTCTAGTTGATTCTGAGGGAGATCGGAGGAATGCCGTCGATTTTTTTTTAAAAAAAAATTCTTCAACATCGGCTATTTTATAACTGACATGATAAAGAAATTGAAAAGGGTTTATCACATTGGTTTTTTTCATAACTGATGTGATAAACACCTGTGGCATGGATTATCACGTTGGTTATTTAATAACCGATGTGATAAACCCCCCGGACTTGTTTAGCACTTCAGTTATTATATAACGGATATGATAAACAATTGCCCAGCAGTTTATCATGTCGGTTATTAAATAACTGACGTGATAAACTCCCCCGCACGTGTTTATAATGTGGTTTATTGTATAACCAAAGTGATAAAGCCCCCCCTACCCGATTTATCACAGCGGGTATAGAATAACCGATGTTATAACCCCCCCCCCCCCCGGGTTTTTTCACGTCAGTTATTAATTAACCGACATGATAAACACCGCGATGTTAGGTTTGTTACGTCGTTTTTTAAATAACCAATGTAAAGACGTTATTTATAATGTTGTCTTTATTAACGTCAGCTAAAAACTGACGAAAAAAATGAAAAATAATGGATGTAAATAACGTTTTCTGCACTAGTGTGTACATATAAGTACACGACATGTACTTAAAAATTTTCATTTCTTCCCAAACAGACCAGTACATGGCATGTAGTCAAAACTACATGACGTGTATTCTAGGTTTTTCCAGAGAGTAAGCCATAGAATCTACTCTGGAGCCTAGAAAAACACTGAAATAAACACCAAAGTTCCAAATTCTGATTCATGAGGGCCCATACTACCTGAGAATCAAATCTTGACATCTTATACATGTTATAAACAAGGTAAACAAGTCAATGATCCACCAAATTCCTGTCAATGAGTTCCCATAACACCTCAAGAACTAATGTTTTGGTGTTCATTTAAAAAAAACCTCAGATAAACAATACCCCATCAAACAAAAAGAATTTTTATCAAGGAAACTATCACAACATCATGCATTTTTTAGCACAACGTCTATCACAAAAACATGAAATTTCTAATGCACCTACATGGCATGGAAACTATGACTGAAATGTGATTATAACATATGCTTAAATGATGCATGAGATTTCATACCCTCATCTCTTTGGTTTTCAACTAAATATAACACAAGTATATTAAAATATAAACAGCACACAACAAGTGTGTCACCCAATGGTGAAAATCAAATCAACTGTAAAATTGAAAAACCATAAAAATTGGAATTAAACGAGGTAGATTGGATTTCCCCTGTACACGGGTTAGCTACTCCCGAGCACATCTTATTACCAAGTACCAATTTCCTTCCTATCCCTATCTATAGGCTCAAAACAGTAAGTCAATGAAAAGAAACCTCTCTAATACCACTTTTCAACATCCCGGATCCAGGTGCCACACAACGAGTGCCCCGAACCCGATTGGTCACATGACCTCAAGCGCATTTCCCCAACTTCTAGAGGCTTAAAACTAGTAGTGATGGCCTAATACTGAGAGTGGTGAAAAAATGCCCTCATTTGTCAAAGTGTGGCGCAGCGGAAAAAAATATAATCATACAAAAGCAGAAGTAGTTAAAAATATAGACCAGAAATTGACAACGGAATTGAAGTAAAAGATAGGTGAAAATCATATATATATTATGATGCAACATGTCTCTAATTCTAATAAAGAAACCAAAATAGGATACACTTCAATTTGATACAATACAACACAAGGTACAAAGTATAGAAAAACAAAACCAAAGGAGTGCAACAGGAACGTAGCAGCATTGAAATCCTAAACTCTGTCATATGATCTCCTACTGATCTACAACAATCATGTACCTGTGTAGGGAATCTTTCCCTTATCGAAACCTGCAGTAATATAATCTTTTTGGGCCCAAGACATTACCCAAACAGGGTGTGAGAAATAAATCCCAGTCGGCAACCACCAAAGTCCCGTGCCCAACTGTCCGTGAAGATGTGCAACAGTAGTGTGCAATAATGAAATGCAGTAACTAGGAAGTACTCAACAGTAATTAGTTATACCAATTACATTTTTATTTTAATAATAATTTAACAATTAAATATAATTGAATTTTGAGTTTTTTGACACTCGGGCTCGACTGACAATCTCTTATACTAGTACCATAACAGAAACCACAACTGGCTATCAAATAAGTAAAAGAAAAAAATAATGCCAAGCCTGTGTTTTAGCTTGGAAGGTACAACATAAGAAAATCACCATTGTGAATATTCAAAGTAAACATTGTCCTTAGAAATTATATTTCTTACCCTCATGAAAACAGAAATGAAACCCTTAGGTGACTACCCTCAAGAATAACGAATATTGCCCTCAGGCATACGAGATATCGCCCCCAGGCACAAAAGCTACTACCCACAGGCATAAGAAACATTTCCCTCAGGCTAATCAAACCCATGCTCTTAGGCTAAACAAAACACTACCCTCAGGCATAAGAAAAATTTCCCTCGGGATAAACAAAACCTTGCCCTCAGGCTAAACAAAACACTGCCCTCCGGTATAAGAAACATCGCCCTGAGGCTAAAAAAACCCTTGCCCTCAGGCTAAACAAAACACTGCCCTCGGCATTCCTTAGGAAAAGAAAATAACCAGCCCAAGCCCAATGTATAAGAATGAAATTTATATATGTTTCCTCTCATGAAAACTCAAAACATGCTATAATCATGGAATACCCATAGGTATCCAGGCCAAACGACTAAACAAGGGAAACACACCCTTAGGGTGGCCCTGGATCAAAGAAATGATCTCAAACTGCAGTTTATACTTATTCATTAGAATACATATGCAATTATAGGTATCTCAACAGTCAAATTATCAGCCATACGACACCCCAAACATGGGAGCGTGGCACAACGATGCACAAAATCAACTCGAAAGTTGGAATTAAACACAAGACCACCTACATCAATCTCTTATGATCTATATATGTGAAAGGAGCCTCCCAAAACAACCAAGAACAACATTGATCTGAGATAAAGGATTACCCGTTAATCCTAAATAACATCCCTTGGTAAAATAATTGTAATTAAAGATTCAAGATGATAGAAGACCTCACCCTCATGGTTCAAACGAGACCGACGACGGAAGAATCAAAGTCCCAGTGCACGATCGGGATCTCCTTTAATTCTCGGCCTCCTCTTTCCCTACTCCTGGTGACCCCTCTGCCTCCTCTTCTGAATGAGGAGGCTATTACCTGTTTTTAATAGAAAAACATAACTACACATCATGTACTATCAAGTACACGGCGTGTACTATCCTTTTTAACCATTCCTTTGGAGACTAATTTCCAGCGCCTCACTGTTCACCTACCTACTGATTACATGAAATATATTATTAAGTACATGGAGTGTAGTTAGTTTTTACACCCTTAATCACTGACAAGCCTACATGCCATGTATTCTCATCCCACACAGCCAAAGTACACGGTGTGTGTACACAAGTACACAACATGTAGTTAGTTTTTACACCGTTAATCACCAACAAGCATACACGCCCTGTATTCTCATCCAACACATCCAAAGTACATGGAATGTACCCATAAATTTGGTATTTTTTCCACATTTTCCTTTTTTCTCAAAAAACACATAAGGAAAAGGAAAATAAGAAACCCATACCTCAAGAATAAGACCCAGTTAATACAAAAACGATTGATAAAATGGTAATATTACTTGAAAATATTATACATTACCATATTATGAGACCAATAATGATACTTATTGTGATATATGTCATAATATTTTATATTTTTAAGAAAAATCATAAAAAATCCAATAAACCAGGACATAGTTACATAAAATCATTACCACTTTTGTAACCATTGATCATAAGCCCCAAAAAAGGATAACATAAAAGGGAAACTAAAATCTCATGATGATAAATAAAATTTTGATATGGCATGTAAAATTTGTCTTACATATGCCTCGTTAATGAATATAGGTGCATAACATAACATACGTCTCATAGAAGGAAAAATATGACAAAAAACCCTTACTGGTTTGGTAAGTTATTAGCTGTAAACCGAATGAAAGTGATATCCTCAAATAGATATGTAAATAATAATAAATGTAAATATAATAATTATAAAATATATAAATTTTCATTAAATTCACCACCTAATAGAAACATGTGGTGAATACTCTATTTGTCTCACATAAAAAATGGTTGATGAAAATCATTTACCTTAAGTCTTGACTTCTGTCGTACTCATTAAAACTTATTTATAATAAATATATTTTAATTATAAATATACTATAGAAACATGTATATATATATATATTAATATCATACAAAATATTAATTTCATTGTACATTTTATTGCCAATTTATTAATAATATTATATTAAAGTCATCATTCGGGTAATAACTGATTTGTTTTTGTATATGTTTTGATTTTTATTTTTTTCCTGAAATTATGATAAAGATTTATCTTTTCAAGAATTAAAATAATGATATAAATATATTATATTTACATTATATATTAATTTACTGTAATCCATATAATTTATTAAGAGGAAATGAAGTACACCTTTCATGGAGACAGTAGGTTGGACGAACACATGAACATTGTTCCCATTTTCTTATTGTATTGAATGAATGAAGGATAGATGATATATATATATATATATTATAGTTTAATTTTTATTTCATATATATAAAATATGTTTATTTAACCCATCTTTAATACATTCCATTTAAAGAGTGAACTAATCACATAGCTTTGCGAGGTGGTAGTCTATCGTACACATGAACGACATTACCGTATTCCCATAAAATAAAAAGCACGAAGGTATGCATGGTATTATAATTAAATAAGAATAATATCACAATAAAGATCATATATGTCATATTTATACTATAAATCCATCATTATTCTCAACTGTTCATGGTGGTAATGGAAAAAAAAAAGACATCAATTTGTGAGAATGTATTATATCGTACACATGAACGATTATTCCATAACCTAATTGATGGAAGTGTGTGTGGTTTTAGGTTTTAAACATAACATAAATAAATTTAAAATTATTTAATGTAAATATGTTATTATACAATCATGATATAATAATAATTGAAGAAGGTGGGAAAGGAAATAATATAATGATTCTCATTGAAGAACAATACCTCTTCTTTAGGTATTCTCTTTATGATTGCTCTAAATACATACTAGGGTGTATTTTTAAAAAAAAAATTAAGGGATATAGGTTATGTTAATTTAATTTGGGAGTTTCTTTTCAGGGGGTTTTTATGCAAATTTCAAGATAGGATTGGATAAGGTAGGTTACTGAGTACCCTTTAATAAGTTAGGTGTGTGGATTTATTATAAAAATCCAACAGTGTTCACTATTGGGAGGAATCACTTAACTAACGTGGATAAAAAATTGATTAATAATGGATGTGAGATATTAATTAGTCATTAAATACCTCCACCACACTAAAAATTCAATTTTTCATCATTTTAATCTTTAGTTCTTTGGTTTAATCAATTTTATCTGAATAGTTTACACCATTATACCTTGTATATTTTTTTATTATAAATGTAATATATGATTTTAAAATAATATCAAATGAGAATTATTTTTGTAATTTTTTAATAATGATTCTAAATATTAAATAAATTTTATTAAAAACATAAGGGTGTGAAAAGTAAAATTTAACACAGACTCAAGTAATGAATAAAACATATTATTAACGATAATCATAATAATTGGTTTTAACTATTTTCACTAATTATCATGGTTAAAAATTAATTAGACATAATTTAATAATATATGTATTAATAATATATTTTTGGAATCCATTTTATAAAATTCAATTCATAGAAGTGGTGGAGTTTATTTATAATAAATCCTATAGACGTGACAAGAAAGCTTTTTTATACAGTGAAAATTGTCCATATTTTACAAAGTTTTTATATACAATTTCAAATTAAATTTGATTAAAATGGCATAAATTTGATTAATACTTGTAAAATTAAATTAAATATACTTAAAAACAATTAATCATATAATTTAATTTTATAAAAAAATTAAATGAAAATCTATTTTTTAATTAAAATTCTATATTTTTCATTACTCCATAAAAATGAATCATTATAGAAATAACAAAAAATTAACACTAAGTTAATTTTGGTATACCATTTCAAAAAAATAATTATTATTTAATAAATTTAATGTTATAATAGTTTCAATTTTTTTTTAAATAAGTGTTCCATAAAAGGGGACAAAGCTTCTTTTTATTATAATACTATTTTTTAGTGTAGAATTGGATTTTATATATATTGTTTAAAAACACATAAGAGGAATGTTAATTATTTTGAATATATAACATAAAAAATTTACTAAATTCATTAACCAATGATATTTGTTGAATTTATTTATAGAAAAAAATCTCTGTGAATAAAAATTGTTTTTTCATAGAAATATTTTATTTTATTTTTAAAAAGGTTTTATTTTCATTTCTAATTATTTGGTTACCAAAATTTAATTTTATGAACATGTCTAAAACATATTTTAATAATTTTTTATGTTATTCATACTTAATATTCTAATATCTAGGTGGTTAATATAATAATAAATAACAATATTTTCATAGTACGACACATTTCGTATAAAAGAAGTGTTGAATGTAATCACTACTAGAATTTTACACTTTACCAATGGTTCAAAACTATTGGTAAATGCCTTAAAAACGTTATTATATAGTATACCAATGGTTACCTCAACCGTGGCCAATTAAGCTATGAAAATATGCTTATACCAATAGTTCTTGGAAAAGTTTTGGTATAGGTGTCAAAATAGAAGGTATACCAATGGTTTGCTACAAATAGTTTGCATATGTGTGTTAAAGTATAACATATACATACGGTTTGTCCAATCATTGTTATATGTCTTTTAAACTTATACCAATGGTTTACAACTGTTGGTATAGTTGGAATATGTCAAGCCATAAGGATATACAAATGGTTTTTTTTAACCGTTGGTATAAACATATACCAACGGTTATAAAAGACTGTTGGTATAGTTATATTATTGAATTTATACCAACGGTTTTGAAAACCATTGCTATAAATTTTCTCAACTCCCTAGTAGCAGGACCCTCTCCCCTTTCCAGACCTGCACCAACACAGCTACATAGCAACACACCTCCCCCTCTCCAGACCTGCAACAACACCAATACAAAATTTCCATCCAAAGTATAAAAAATTTAAAATTCACTCCAAAATTTAGGAATTTAGTTATTTAGAAATTCAAATACAATAACACCCATAAAATAAAAAGTCTACATGTTATAGGAAATGCAATAACACCCATAAGAGTATTCCAAATTTATAATTCATTCCTCACTCAAATCACAACACCAACACAAATAAGAGTATTCATAATTTATAATTCATTCCCCACTCAAACCACAACACCAATACACACAAGAGAAAAAACCTACATGTTATAAGAAGCACATGGTATTTTTAGTCATGGTCTTGGGTTGAGAATCTCAAAACCAACAGAAAAACATGGGTAGTGTGGATAGGGATCATGATTCCCATAAGATAGACAATGGTATTGGTCATGTGATTAGACCTAGGATGAGTTATAGGAAGCACATGGGATGTTTATATTCCTATAATTATTATGTATCCATGTATAAATGGTTACTGATGTGTTAGTGGGAATCATTTTCCAATATTGACATATGATATGGGTTACCGAAACAGACTACATTTTTTTCATAGACGTTTCAATTAGAATATGGGGGTATGTGGCTAATTGTAATTTGATCTCCAGGGTGTGATGTGAGATGAATCCCCATCATGGGTAGTGGGTATGAATATTTAATTATGTATTTGGTATTGGGTTCCCAAAATGACTTTGGTTTGGTCCTAGAACCCACTGTTTGAGGATGGGATTGAGCTGATCCATGGAGTTATGGTGTCACCATATGTATTCCTCGCCATTGGGGTATTTTTATGATATTTTGAAACTTCTTTTTCAAGAATTTATGTGAAGCCTTGTTGACCAATTTGTTATACGGTATGCTTGAGTGTTCATAGGTTTCATATGAAATCACTATATGATATTTATTTGTTGTGTGTTATTGTATAGAATGAACATACCATGATTGAGAATTAAAACATGAGTGTTGCTGCATGTTCATGATGGGATGTCGAGAATCATTCCAAATATAATTCATGTTTTTTTATATCTACTATGACCCATTGTGTTTCAATATATTCCTTTTAAATATTTCCTTCTAATAAATAATGTCTACTAGAACATATTTTATTTTTTATCCCTTAATTTCAAGAATCTATGTGTAGCCTTGTGAAGATTTTTCGTATTCCAGTTTTTCTTTTCACTTAAAATGTTGTCCATTTCAAACAAAAGTGAGACACTTTTGAGGGATACGAGTCACACCATGCCTCGGAATGAGGCAGGTTTAACTTTTACCCATCACAAATTATCAATTTATCGTTGTGATAAAGTATCAACACAATCCGAATGTGTTTGTTTAGTTTTCTGTACGCCAATTGTTGTTTTCACTTAAAATCCTGTCCATTTCAATCAAAAGTGAGACAATTTGAGTGGTACCTATCACTCCATGCCTTGGATTGAGGCAATGTTGACTCGTACATGTCAGAATGGCCCATGTATTGTTTTCCTAAAGTATTAACACATTACGAATGCGTTTGATCAGTTTTCCATATTCCAGTTTTTTATTTCACTTAAAATGCCCTCCATTCCAAATAAATGAGAGACACATTGAGTGATACCAGTCACACCGTAACTTGGATTGAGGTGAGTTTGACTCATACACATCACAAATGACCCATGGATCATTGTTATAAAGTATCAACACAATTCGAATACGTTTGGTCAGGTTTTTTTAAGTCAGTTTTTTTGACATAAAATGTTGTCTATTTTAAACAAAAGTGATACATTTTGAGTGGTATGAGCCACAAATTTCCTCATATTGAGACAGAGTTGACTCGTAAACATCAGAAATGACCCATGTATTTTTTTCCTTCTGTATCAACACAATCCGAAAGTGTTTGACCGGTTTTCCGTATGCCATTTGTGGTTTTCACTAAAAATGTTGTCCATTCCAAACAAAAGTGAGACACATTGAGTGATACCGGTCACACCATGTCTCAAATTTAGGTGAGGTTAACTCTTACCCTTCACAAAAGATCCATGGATCGTTTTAATAAAATATCAACAAAATCTGAATGCTTTTGGTTGGTTTTCCGTATGCCGATTGTTGTTTTCACTTAAAATCTCGTCCATTTAAAATAAATATGAGACACTTTGAGTGTTACCGGCCACACCGTGCCTTGAATTGATTCGAGGTTGACTCATACACGTCCAAAATGACCCATGGATTTTTTTCCTAATGTATCAACACAATCCAAATGCAATTTATTAGTTTTCTATATGAGAGTTGTTGATTTCACATTAAATGTTGTCCATTTCAAATAAAAGAGATACACTTTGAGTGATACCAGTCACATAGTGCCTCAGATTAAGGCAGGGTTGATTCTTACATGTCACAAATGACTCATGTAGCGTTGTGAAAAAAATATCAACACAATTAGAATATGTTTGGTTAGTTTTCTGTATGTCAGTTGTTTTGACTTAAAATGTTGTCCATTATAAACAAAAGAGAGACACATAGGGTGATACCAACCACACCGTGCCTCGGATTGAGGAAAGGTTGACTCTAACACATCACAAATGACCCATGGATCATTTTCCTAAAGTATCAAGACAATATGAAATCATTTTCTCGGTTTTCTGTATGCAAGTTATTGTTTTCACATAAAATCATGTCTATTTCAAATAAAAGTGAGACATTTTGAGTGGTACCAGCCACACCATACCTCGGATTGAGGGGGTTTGAATCATAGACATCAAAAATGATCCATAGATCATTTTCCTAAAGTATTAACACAATCCGTATGTGTTTGGTAGGTTTTACATGTGCTAGTTGTTGTTTTCACTTAAAATGTTGTCCATCTCAAACAAAAGTGAGACACTTTGATTGATACCGGTCATACCATGCCTCAGATTTAGGTAGGGTTGACTCGTAACCGTCAAAAATTATCCATCTATCATTTTTATAAATTATCAACAAAATACGAATGTGTTTGGTTGGTTTTCCATATGTCATTTGTTGTTTTCACTTAAAATGATGCCCATTTCAAATAAATGTGAGACACTTTGAGTGGTACCGGCCACACCGTGCCTCGGATTGAGGCGGGGTTGACTCTTACACATCACAAATGACACGTGGATCGTTTTCTTAAAGTATTAATACAATCTAAAAGTGTATGGTCATTTTTCCATATGAAAGTTATTGTTTTCACTTAAAATCATGTCCATTTCAAATAAAAGGGAGATATTTTGAGTGGTATCGGCGACACCGTGACTCGATATGATATATTAACTACATAAAATGAGTGGATATGAAGAATTAAAATCAATTTGATTAATATAATCATGAAACATGAATTGTAGGATGAAAATAGAAAACAAATCAAACTGTAATTATTGGGTATGTCATGACACACACGGCACCACCTTGTATAAGTCAAACGAAAAGAGAAAAAACAATAGTAGATGAAAAATATTAAAACTAAGTTAAGACTTAGTGATTTGGAGTATAGAAATAAAAAATTTATTGACTTCATATTGATCTATATGGAGGAAGGATTTCCCAGCCTAGGTAAAGAGAGAGGGATCTAGTTTAGACCAAATCAAAACAGAAAATAAAAAAATTGATGAATAACATTAGGACTTACATATTATAACTAAATAATTGATTTATTGAAGAGATTGAAAAAATTTCAAACATTGGGAGTTTGGAAACATATATGGGGAGTTTCCTACCAAATCAAAACATAAAATAAAAAAAATTGGTGAATAACATTAGTACTTGCAAAATAAAACTACATAATTGATTGATTGAAGTGGCTGGATGAGTTTTAAAAACAAGATGAGGATTTTTAGCTTCTCGGATGGAAGAGCACAGGAGGGGTTTGGGTTTCAGCCAAGTGGATGGGAGATTTGGGCTGTTTTAGGATATTTGGGGGAAACATTTCCCCAATGATTTTTAAAAACTGTTAGAAAAGTAGGTCGTTACCAACAGTTTCACCAAATCGTTAGTAAATCACTCACCAAATCACCCTTTACCAATGGTTTCTTGAAGCCATATGATTTCAAATCCTCAAACCTTTACATGTGGGGGGGATTCTCTGGCCGGGGGTGGGGGCTGTCTGGGGGGTTGGGGGGATCCCTAGGGTGGGGGCGGTCCGGGGTGGGGGGTTGTTCAGGGTGAGGGGGAGTTTCTCGAGGGGGGATGGGAGTTGTTTAGGGGGTGGGGGCAACCTAGGGTGAGGGGGGATGTCCGTGGGTGGGGGGGGGGGCTGTCCGGTTGGTGCAGGGGGTTGTCGGTGGGTGGGGGCTGTCTGGGTGGTGTGGGGGATGTACGGGGTTGGGGGGCTATCTGGGGTGAATAGGGGGGAAATTTAGGGGTGGGGGTTGTCTGAGGGGTGGGGGCCGTCCGGGGTGAGGGGGGGCTGTCCGGTGGGTTGGGGGCTGTCCAGGGGGTGGGGGCATTTGGGGTGAGGGGGGGCTATCTGGTGGTGAGGGGGTTTTCCGAGGTGACGGGGGGGAGGGGGGGTTCTGGGGTGGGGGACTATCTGGGGTGGTGGGGCTGTCCGGGGGGGAGGGGGGTTGGGTGTGGATCTCCGGGGTGAGGGGGTTGTCCGGGGGTGGGTGTTATCTCAGGGGCTGTCCGGGGGTTGAGGGGTTGTATGGGTGTTGGGGGCTGTCCGAGGGTTGGGCAGGCTATTCGGGGGTGGGGGGGACTTTTCGGGGGGTGGGGGCTGTCTGGCCGGGGGTGGGGGTTTACTAGGGGTTGGGGGCTGTTCAGGGTGGGGGGATATCCGGGGTGAGGGGGGCTGTCCGGGGGTTGAGGGGGTTGTCCGGGGGGAGGGGGTTGTCCGGGGTGAGGGGGGTTATCCGGGGGTGGGGGGTTTTCTGGGTGGTGCGTGGGGCTTTTCGGGTGGCGTAGTGGGCTGTCCGGGGGTGGGGGGTTGTCCGGGGGGTGGGGGTCATCTTATGTAAGGGGGGATGTCCGGGGGGTTGGGGGCTGTCAGGGGGGTGGGTGGTCGTCCGGGGTCATGGGGGTTGTTGTCCGGTGGGGTAGGGGCTGTCTGGTGGGGGGCTGTCTGGGGTGGGTAGGCTGTTCGGGGGTGCGGGGGGCTATCCGGGGGTGGGGGGGGGGGCTGTCTAGGGTGGGAGGGGGGGGGGGGTTGTCCGGGGTGAGGGGGGCTGTCTGGGGGGTTGGGGGGCTGTGAGGGGGTGGGGTACTATAAGAGGGGTGGGGGAGACCTTGTACACCTCATGAGAAATAATTAGGGGGTTTTTGTGTGATTTCAAGTCATTCTGATGTCGTTCGGTATGTATTTGTCCGTAAAACGCATGTTCTGTCCATTTACGACATGGAGAGTGTTTTTTTGGCCACCACAGTCACATGAGACCTCCGATTGATGTGTCGTCTGGCCTACCATTTCATAATTCACCCACCCTTTGTTGTTGTCCGATTTCATGGTATTTTGAGGTCGTTCGGCCGATTTTGACCACCCCACGCACACTTTTCAAGCATGTGAAACCCCTAAACAACACATATTCTATCTTTTCACACAAACGGCGCATCCTAATGACGTGTAATCTTTTTTAAACCTCATGAATAATAATTAGGGTGTTTTCACTTGATTTGAAGTCATTCTGATGTCGTTCGGTATGCATTTGAGCGTTAAACGCATGTTTTTCCATTTACGACACGTGGGGTGCGTTTTCGGCCACTGTGGTCACATGAAACCTCTAATTGATGTGCCATATTGCTGACCAGTTCATAGTTCACCCACCCATTGTTTTCTTCTGATTTCTTGGCATTCTGAGGTAGTTCGGCCAGTTTTGACCACCACATGCATGCTTTTCAAGAACGCTAAACACCTAAAAAACACATATTCAGTAATGTCATGCAAACCATGCATCTGAATGATGTGTCGTATTTTCGTACACCTCAAGAATAATAATTAGGGTGTTTTAATGTGATTTCAATTCATCTTGATGTTGTTGATTATGTATTTGACCGTAAAACACATGTTTTGGCCATTTACGGCAAGGGGAGTGTGTTTTCGGCCACCGCGGTCACACGACACCCCCGATTGATGTGTCGCTTGGCTGACCATTTCACAAGTCAGCCATACTTTTTGGTCATCCGATTTCATTGCACTCTGAGGCCATTCAGTTTGTTTTGACCACCCCACGCACGCTTTTCAAGCGCACCAAACTCCTAAAAAATATATATTCAGTTGTGGTGCACAAACCACATGTCTGAATGACGTGTTTTCTCCTATTACACCTCAAAAATAATAATTAGTGTGTTTTCATGTGATTTCAAGTAATTCTGATGTCATTCGACATGTATTTGACTGTTAAACACATGTTTTTTCCATTTATAACATGTGGAGTGCGTTTTCAGCCACCACGGTCACACGACACCTGTGATTGATGTGACGTCTGGCCGACCATTTCAAAATTCACCCACCTATTGTTGTCATCCAATTTCATGGAATTCAGAGGTCGTTTGGACAGTTTTTACCACCCCTGCATGCTTTTTAAGCACACCAATCACCTAAAAAACACATATTCTACCATGCTGTGCATACCGCACTTTCAAATGACGTGTCGTGTTTTCTTACACCTCACGAATAATAATTAGGGTGTTTTCGTGTGATTTTAAGTCATTCCAACATCATTCGTTATTTATTTGACTGTAAATCGCATGTTTTGGTCATTTACGACACGCGGAGTATGTTTTTTGTCACCCTGGTCACACAAAACCTCTGATTGATGTGTCATCTACCCGAGAATTTCATAATTAACCCACCCTTTGTTGTCGTCCGATTTCATTGTATTCCGAGGTCGTTATGCCGGTTTTGACCACCCTACTCATGATTTTCAAGCGCGCCAAACACCTAAAAAACATATCCAGTTATTCCATGAAAACCACACCTTCGAAGGAAATTTCATCTCCTCTTACACTCACAAAAATAATTAGGATGTTTTCGTATGATTTCAAGTTATTTTGATGTCGTTTGGCATGCATTTGACCGTTAAACGCATGTTTTGGCCATTTACGACACGCGGAGCATGTTTTTGGAAACCGCGGTCACATGACACCTCTGATTGATGTGAAATCAGAAAAACCATTTCACAATTCACCCAAACTTTTTTGGCGTCCGATTTCATGGAATATTGAGGTCGTTCGGCTGGTTTTGACCACCCCACGCACGCTTTTCTAGCGCGCCAAACACCTAGAAACACATATATCGTTGTGCCATGCAAAACGCACGTCTGATTCACATGAATTCTCCTCATACACCTCACTAATAATAATTATGGTGTTTTTGTGTTATTTCAAGTCATTATGTTGTTGTTCGGCATGCATTTGACCGTTAAATGCATGTTTTGGCCATTTACAAACATGTGGAGTGCGTTCTCGGCCACCACGGTCACACAAAACCTCTGATTGGTGTGACGTCTGGCTAACCATTTCAAAATTTACCCACCCTTTGTTTTTTCCAATTTCATGTCATTCTGAGGTCGTTCGGCCAGTTTTAACAACCCCACGCATGCTTTTCAAGCGCGCCAAACACCTAAAAACACATATTCTACCATGCTGTGCAAACCACGCATCCGAATGACGATTCTTCTTTTTGAAAACCTCAAAAATATTAATTAGGGTTTTTTGTGTGATTTCAAGTCATTATGATATTGTTCAGTATGTATTTGACCGTAAAATGCATGTTTAGTCATTTAAGACACACATAGTGTGTTTTCAGCCATCGTGGTCACACGACACCTTTGATTGATGTGTCTTCTGCCCGACCATTTCACAATTCACCCACCCTTTGCTTTCATCCAATTTCATGGTATTCCGATGTGTTTCTTCCAGGTTTGACCACCACACGTATGCTTTTCAAGTGCGCGAAACACCTAAAAAACACATATTCTACTGTTTCACGCAAACCGTGCATCCCAATGATGTGTCGTCTTTTCATACACCTCATGAATAATAATTAGGATGTTTTCATGTGAGTTAAATTAATTCTAATGTCGTTCGGTATGAATTTGAGCATTAAACGCATGTTTTGTCCATTTAGGACTTGCGGTGTGCGTTTTCAGCCACCGCGGTCACACGACACCTCTAATTGATGTGTCGTCTGGCCGACCATTTCACAATTCAAACACCCATTTTCGTTCAATTTGATGTAATTAAAAGGTTTTTCATCTAGTGTAGAACACCCCATGAAAACTTTTCAAGATCACCAATCACCTAAAACCACATATTTAGTCATGCCGTAAAAATGGGTAAGGCAGAGATGGATTTAGCTGTTGTCACTAATCAGTATGTTTCTCAATTAGTAAAAGAACTGAATGGAATCTATTTTTGGTAGGTTATACGAGAATATTCTCCCAGGGAGCTTCTAATTATTTCTTATGTTAAGGCTGTAATATGATGTTATTCCATGTTTGGTATGCTAGAACTGAGATGAAGTGGTAATGGAAATAGAAGTATGAAAGTTGTTTGTTTGGTAGTACGAAATTCTCTAATCTAAAATTCTCTAACTACTTTCACATTCACTTTGATCAAAATCACTTCCAGCGTACCAAACAAAGTATTAAAGGTTCCTATTCTCATGTTTGGCATCCACAGGAATAAGAATACGTAGAAGATGCGACACTCTGCAAATTCTACAGAATTGGGACGTAGATGAATATTGATGAGATTAATGAAACTCTGTTGCCACTCTATGATGATCTGACCTTGGTGCCTATACAAATCAATGTCCTTGATTATCTCTCGGGGGGTAACCATATTTTATTTAATTATCTGACTGTTCCCAACCTCGGATATCCCCCAGCCCCGGAAATCCCCCCCACTGCCCGGACAACCCCCCTCACCACCCAAAGAGCCCCCCCTGCACCACCCGGATAGACCAACAACACCCCGGGCAGCCCCCACTCAACCCGGACAGCCCCAATCCACCGGACTTCCCCCCCCCCGACCCCCCGAATAGCCACCCCCACCCCGGATATCCCTTACCCCCCGGACAGCCCCCCCAACCCCCGGACATCCCCCACCCCCCAGATATACCCCCCCCCCCACCCCAGACAACCACCCCCCCAAAAGCCCACCCCCTCAGACTACCCCCCCCCCCCCGCTCCACCCAGATAGCCCCCTCGCCCCACCCGGACTGCCCAACCACCCCCGGAAAGCTCCCCCTCAACCCGGACATCCCCCCAACACCCAGACAGCCCCCACCATCCCCCTGGACAACCCCCCTCACCCCGGATAACCCCCTCACCCCGGAAATCCCCCCAACCCCTGAACATCTTCTCCCCCACCCCGGACATCCCCCCCACCTCGGACAGCCCCCACCCCCGGAAATCCCCCCACCCTCGGACAACCCCCTGCACCACCCCGACAGCCCCCTCACCACCCTAACAGCCCAACCACCCCCAGATATCCCCCCCTCAACCCGAACAGCCCCCCACCCCCTGGACAGCCCCCAACTCCCTGGACAACCCCCCCCCCACCCGTGGTCGGACATCTCCCCCAACCCCGGAGAACCCCCACCCCAGACATCCCCCCAACACCTCGGAATCCCCCCCCCACCCCCACCCCCGACTGAACAGCTCCCCCACCCCCGGAAAGCCCCCCACCCCCCGGACAGCCCCCCACCCTAGACAGGCCCCCAAAAACACATACTTAGAAAATATGGAATCCAACTGCAACAAATCTAAGATGTTTCAGCTCCAATGGAGGGTGAATCATTTAATTATTTAAATGGATCTGATGGGATGGAGAAAATCTAGGTTAAATCAAAAGAGGAAAAAACTATACACATCAAAATAAAAACACCAAACTAAAATATAATATGAATAAAAATAATAATAAGGTAAAACTTAAAGATTTTATGTATAGAAAGAAGAAAATACCTGATTTGAGATGGATCTAATAGAGATTTTGCAGTTTGGATGCTGGAAGTCGAGCAAGTATGGCCTCCTGCTACTACACATTCAGTTATATTCACAAATGAGGGGGGGCTGCTAATTGAGGAAAACATGTCCCAACGGTTTTTAAAAACCACTGGGAAAGAGAGCCTATTCTAAAGTTTTATATAGAACTGTTGGTAAAATCCACTAAAAATAAGATTTTCCCAACTGTTCTACAGAACCATTGGTAAAGACTCCAACAAGAAAGATTTTCCCAACGGTTCTCTAGAACCATTGGTAAAGGCTCCTACAAATTGTCCTAAAAGAACAGTTTTGTTAAACTGTTGGTATAGCCTCCCTTTCCCAATGGTTTTTGTAAACTGTTGGGATAAAAGCATTGGAAAAACATCCATTTACGGTATAGAATGCAAGATACACTCAAAATTGTGTATAACACATGAAAAACCTATTATTACATGTAACACATGATAAACTCAATGATTCATGTATTGTAAAATATTTATGTGATTAAATATTTTATTTTATTCACAAATTTTTGGGTTTTGACATTAAACCACCCCATAAAATGATTTCTATCCTAAAAATTATTCTCATATATAAAATGTTTGTCATTTGAAAATTTATTTATTGAAACACAGAAGATATAAATGAATGATGAAACATCCTTTAAAAATGTAATGTTGGAAACGTAATAGTTACCAAATGTAACTCATAACTGTGTTTCCACATAGCATAACATAAATGGAATGTGAAGATGTTTATATAGGATAAATGTATATATAATTATAAAGAGTGACAAAGATCACTGATCATAAGAATGTGGGTGATCAAGATAATGTAAACAACCACATAACCAAAAAATCTATGATTATTTATGGGACAATTTGATTCATTAAAAATGTAGGTACATGGATAATATTTTCCATTCAAAATCATTTTCCTGAGAAATTTCATAAGAAGGTATTATTTCATGATTTCATTCAATTTACTAAGAACAATCTCACCCTTGGGTTTTCCTTGATCAATTTTCACTCTATATATTACTCCAATAAATGAAGGTGGATTTTTTTTATAAAGGAAAAATACATCAAGAATCAATAAATATAATGACAAGTCATTACACATATCCTTAGTAATCATAAATGAATAATTGATAGCACATTTTATGCATAAATGTTTTTATGTTGAAAAAACACATTAATATCTGAGGGTGGATCATGTTTTTAACTTTAACCGTTTCATAAATAGTTATCCTTATGAACCTTCCAAAAGATTAAAATCCAATAAATGAGAATGACGATGACCAAATTTATCAAAATATACCTCACATTGATCCCCCATATATAATAAAGTAGCTCTTGATTACAACATAGAAAACATTTTAATACCCCCATAATGTATTCTCTTCAATCATTGTAACAACTTGAATTACAATAAAACCATATTGAAAAAATACATAATTATTAATTAGTTACATATAACATAAATTGTTAGATATATTCCATAAATCAAAATATTCTTTGAACTCCATCCATGAGATCATAAACCACATTGTCAAAAAAAATAGTCTCTTCCAATGTAATTAGTATTATCCAATTTAATATTTTTCTTATTAAACATACCTTTATCTTAAATAATCAATATTATATCAGTATCAAATATATTTTCAGGGCTAAATTCTCTTAATAGTGTGTTTTCCAAAAAATTTACATTTTCAATAAATCATTTTTCCCGTTCGTCGAAATCATTCAATATATTTATTCAAATAATTAATGACAAACGTATACTAAAAAATAATCATAAATTTCATAATTAATGAATCCCAATACAAAAATACATTAACAACACCTCTTTCGTCTAAAAATATTAACGAATATTATTACATATATTCATTTATACCTCTTTCATTTAAAATATCATTTTTAGTCTATTCATCATCAGCTATATAACCATTACACATACAACCTTTCTAATTTTATCTATGATATTTTCCCCTATGAAATAAATTTATATTATGACCATAATTTACACATTTAAAAAATCCAATAGTTGATGATATCTTATGGAGACCAATATTCACATACATCACGTTAACAGAACATTTCATTCTCCCTTTTTAGTTACATGCTTTTTGTTCTTTTTTCCACAGTGAAAACCTGTTCTTATTCCTCTAATACATTCATTTGGGTTCACCATACCACATTCCTGATATACATAATACACATTCTTTTTTACTTTGTGGTTACAACAACCTAATATCTCATGGATCACTTTCCTTCCCCTCTTTGGTGAGTTTTAGAGTTAGTTAAGGTACACATTTTTTATCATGTTTCTTGAAAATGGTTTGCAATAATCAAAAAAATCTTAACTCCAGTCATCATCTCATTTGGATATTCATTAGAAAATTGGATATCAGATTCAATGTTAACACGGTTACTTCTAGATCTGTCCACTGACTAAAACAATAATTATTGTGTGAGAAACAATAATCATTGTGTAAAACCACAGAATTAGGATAATTCACTTATAAGATGTCTAAATCGTGAAACACTATTTAATATATGTCATCATAGTTTTATAGTAGGACATTCATTGTCACCATCCATTTATGTACTTTATGATGGGTTATAAAGAGTTTGTGAATTTCAAAAGAATGTCCCCCAGTAGTCAATCACAAGTTCTCTATTGAGTCAATCAAAATATGTTGTTTTCAAGGTTTATAACACTATTTAAATCTCTACCAAAGCAACATCCTCCTATAATATCCAAATAGGAATGTAATTGATTTGAATCCACTCAATATACCCTTTACCAAAATTCTATGAAATTTTACAGTACATTGTCTTATTCTTAGACTTATCCTTAGATATATCTGTCAACATATCCTTATTAATATCCATAAGGATCTCACTAATTATTTCACATCCTAGGTTACAATGGTTAAGTAATCCTTTCCTTTGATACTATCTATAGAGACCCAGTATTTTCATAAATAAGTATTTCATATTTTTATATTAATATAAAATACATTAAAAAGTATATTCATAATTATCATAATAGTTTTGTGTATGTAGAGACTACGTACACATTATTATAACTTGTTGAATGATCTTCAAAATCTCCCAAAATGATCTTCCCCTTTAAAATTATTCACCAACATACCCTACTTAAAACATTTCATAATAACTGTGGGAATGGAATCATATGAAAGGGTGAGATAAAATTCTTAGTATGGGAAAACTAGGAAGATATGTACATACGAAATGACAATAAGGGTACAATAACATTATATTGAAATTGAGAAACTATACCCAATATATCTAATATTATAAACACAAATAATTTCATAATTATTAGTAGTTCATAAAACATGAATCCAAATAAAATCAAAGAACTTTAGTCATGGGATAATAACCTTGGAAACTTACATAGTCTTGGGTCATACACATCAAATTATAACATTGTGAACATGTTTATATAAATAAAACATCACTAATTATGTTAAGGAAAAGAAATTGTGCACTCACATAAACATATGAACATTCATCCATGTACATTCATAACAATATGATGAAGTAATTAGGATCAGACATCAAAATTATAAAAAAGTAATTAGGTTAATTCATAGGTAACAATGCCTCCTTAGTGGGAAACACCACCATCCTTAGTGGTATACCTTTACACATACTAGAATGGGTTCGCTCCCAAAACCATCATAGTTTTCAAAGTTCAATCCCTAGACCATCATATTAGGAAAATTCATTTAGTAAACTGAGTTCAATACTCATTATTTATGTTTCTTAATAATTTGGGTTCACTCCTTTTTCCATCCATGTCTATCTCATGAGATATATAAATCATTAACCTATTAATTTTATAGAGATATAGGTCCTTCAAATTTTATAATGAAAAAGATGTTTATGTGTGCTACGAGATAATAAAAATTCATTATATTATAACCCCTAAAATGAAATGGGTATCATAAACATTTTATCATATCATAGACTATGAAAAAAGATAAATTTCATGATTATTTCATCATTGTATAACCCATTAAAATAAATAAGTTTCATAAGTATTTTTCCATGGTATAACCCATATAAGAGAAACTGGTTTCATAATAATCATTCCATAAAAATTATAAACCATTTAAATAAAGAATATGAATGGTATCCTGATATCATATCCCATGAAAGTATTAGTAACCTCAAATAATTTAATCTTAGATGGAAAATAATTTTAAAAGACTACTTGGGGGATTTCTTTGGAAAAATATATTTTCATTGAAAATAAACATTCCAAATGTAAAACTTCTTGAAAAAAATGTTATTTTAAAATTTTTATAAAACATATAAATTAATATTTTAAAAATAATTTAAATCATTTCATGAGGAGAATATAATTTTATATTTTAAATCAATATTTTTAAAAAAAACGTTTTTTATTGAAAAGAAACATGAAAAATTTTTATGGAGGATTTTAAAAATCATCTAAAATGATTTGTGAGGAAGCCATGTTTCAGACATAAAAAAACACATTGAAAATCCTTTAATTGAAAATCACTTTTAAAAATAATTTTCATTAAAAATATCTTTATGAAAATTAAATATATTCTTGCAAGAAATTACATTCATGATGGTCGGTAATTCCACACATGTTCTAAAAGATAAAATACCATTTATTTTTAACTATTAAAAAAGGTAGAAAAGTGTCTTTTTTAGAATATGAAAAGAATATTCCTTTTATATTTTAGTTAAAATTCAAACAGAAATTGTTGTGAAAATGTCATAATATTCTATTAAAAATTTTAAATATTCAAAATTGGTGAAAATTATGTTTCGAAATCATTTTCAAATGATTAAAAACATATTTTAAAACATTTTGACTGGATATACTTTTGGAGGAAATCATATTTCCATCCGAATAGAGAAATGAAGTAATATTTTCATAAAAATTGATAAAATATGAATTAACATAGTTTAAAAAAATTCACAATTACCTGAAAGTATCATAAATGACTATTTTAGAATAAAATTAAATAGAATTATTGAATGTTAGGTTATAATATTTTATCATTGGAAGAATAATCACAAATAATCCTGATAAATGATGAGATTGTAACATAAAATCATTACAATTTGATAACCTTGAATTGTAATCTCCATGAAGAAACAATAAATAATTGAACATAAAATTTCATGAGTATATATAAATTCATGATTTCAAATGTTTAATTGGTTTTATATACAACTCATGAAATAATATAGGTGAAGAACATAACAAACATCTTAAAGAAGGAAAATTGAAATAACAATATCTTTCGGATTTGGAAACATTTTAATTATAAAATCTATGAAAGATTAATCCTACAATGTATTTTTAAATACCAATGTTTTTTTATAAATTAATTATAAAATAAATTCATTGGAATTATATAAACCGCAAAAAAAGAAACATGTGGTGAATATGGCATTTGCCTCATAGAAAATAAAATTGAAACTAAAATCCCTTACCTCAACGCTTTAATTACAATGTACTCATCAAAAATTCAAGAATAATAAATATAATTTTATTCTAAATATTATATATATATCATACCATATATTATTTTATTATGACCCTTTTATTACATGTTTATTAACTATTTCATGTTAACATCACGTTCCGTTTAATAACAACTTTGTTTTTTGATATGTTTTGAGATGTTATAATTATTGTTATTATTATTATTATTATTTCATACCTTATAGAATTTAAAACATGATATAGATATCATATATACAATATTTATATATATTTTGAGTTATTCGTAAAATATAGTGATAGAAAATTGAGTACCCCGTTAATAAAGATTATAAGACATACGTACGCATAAATGGTGTTTTAATTTTCCTGTTCTATTTAAATAAATAAAGATAAAGAATATATATATATTATCATTCTAATTAAATTTTTTTCATATATATCACATTTTTTTATAAAACCCATCCATAAATCATTCTATGTAAAGCATGAATGAATCACGTCACTTTGTGAGGTGGTAGTCCACCATCCACACAAACGATGTTATAGTAGTGAAACAAAATGGAAAGAATAAAATTATATATGTGATATACCAATTAAAAAAAACTTAATACCATCATAAATATAATATTTATCATATATAAACTAAAAATTCATCATTTTCCAACCCTTAAGGTTGATAATGGAAAAAAAACATCAATAGTTCATGAGGTGATAGTCCATCGTACACTTGAATGATGATTTAATATTCTATTTGATTGAAGTGTTTGTGGATATAGGTGGTACCCATAACATTAAAAAATTATCATATATAAGATACATAGATTATAATATAATCTAGTTATAATAATAATTGAAGAAGGTGGTGGTGGGAATAAAAGAAAATATGCTCGTTGAAGAAGGTTAGTCTTCTTAGGGTATTCTCTTTAATATTGAACCAAAGTATTACTAGGAAGTATTTACACACAAAATAAAACATATAGGATGAGAAAATGGAATTTTCTATGTATATTTTTGGGGTTTCTATGATCTAAATGTCCAAAGAGGTGTGAATAGTGGAGGGTAGGGAGTTCCATTTTATAATTGAGGAGGCATATCATTCTTGAAAATACAAAAAAGTGTTCAATATTGGTAGGTCTAATTTTTCTAATATGGAAAAAATGGATAAATAATGGATGGTATATATGAATTCATTGACAAAAACATCAAACACAAAATGAAAAAAAATCCAGTTATTCCTTAGTCCGTATGTTTACTAAATTTTTCCCTTATTATTTCTACCAATGTAACTTGTACCCTTTTATTTACCTAGGAAATGGATCATTTAAGATTAATATTAAAATATTTTTAATAAATAATTTATACTTAATTATTATGAATATAAAATCTAATTAACTAAATAAAAATGACATAGTTTTGTAAAATTAATTTTAATACAAACACATGTAACGCACAAACACCAGTTTTAATCTTAGTCACACTAATTAATTTTAACTATTTTCAAAAATTATTTCAAAAATAGAATTCACATTATTTGATAATATGAATAATTATGATTCCAAATATGGGATATAGTTTTCCAAATTTCCATTCATAGAAGTGGCAGACATTAATTTAAAATAAATATTTCCTACGTGATGAGAAAGCGTGTTTTAAAAGAAAAAATATTCCTATGTTTATAATGTTTTTCTATTAAATGTCAATATTAAATTGATTAAAATGACGAAATTTGTATGAATCTATGTATAATTGAAAAACATTTCTGTAAAAATAATTTAAAACATAATTTATCATTTCAAATAAATTAAACAAAAAATATTTTCGACTAAAAATCAATATTTTTCACTATTAATCAAAAAAAACTTTTTTGAAAAATACCAAAAATTTAGACTATAATAATTTTGGAATTATGATCTAAAAATATAATTTTATTTTATTAAATAATATTATCAAGGTGGGAAATTTTATTTTTTTAAAATAAGTTCTATTTAAAAATAAGACAATACTACTTTCTAGAAATATAAAATTTTATGCCTAAAATTTGATTTCTTCTTATATCATGTCAAGAAAACAAATAAGACGAATCTTAATAATTGTATTTAATATATAAACTTTTTTATTCATTATTATAATTATTCAAAAGTTATTTGGTAAATTTGTAGGTAAAAAACACTTTTTTCCTTGAAAATAGTTCATTTCAGTGAAAGGTTTCCTTTTATTTTCAAAATAGTTTTATTTTCATTTCTAATTATCTGGTCACCAATGACATAATTTAAATTTCATGGGTAAACCATATTTCTATTATTTAATTAATAATCTTCATACCATCCATTCCAAAGGCTAAATGATAAATATCACATTAAATAATAATATTTTTATAGTATTTCATGTTTCATTTAAACTCGGTATTGCATGTAACGAAAGCTAAACAAAAAATTGTGTATAAAAGAAGAAAAAATTATTTTCAAATATAAGGAAATATCAACTTGATGTTTCACTTATCATAAAATATCAATGATATTAAATATATTCTAAAAATATATAAAAACCCTGATGTATTTCAATCCTTGAAAGGTGGTGATGAAAAGATAACATCATCACTTAAGGGAGGTAGTAATATGAGTGTACACATAATCTCAATAATTTTATTTTCATCATAGATATAAATGATATGATAATTTTATTGTAATTTGTATAATGAAATTTAAGTATACTAGTTATACTTATTTCATTATATTAATATGTTTAGATAAGTTTTAGATAATAGAAATTACGAAGGATACCCTAAGAAGAAGAGGACACTCAAGTCAGGGAATTTAATATATGCTATAATTTGCCATTTAAAATGAAGTTATGATGATTAATAATAGTGACCATAGTCTTTTAGAAGTGGGATATTGTTCATGGAAGAAACAATATTCAAATTTTCAAAGATTATTTGGAATATCACATGAGTTTTGATATAGGGGAAGTGTTATCTTTTTATAAAAAAGGGAAGGGTAGTTTTGGAGTTTATTTTATCTTTTTCAATAGTGTAAAGTTACCATTCAAGCATAAATGAAAAAAAGATTAAAATTAATTATGTAATGTGTTCTTGGGTCACAAGTTACCTCAAAAAAGAATTTGAAAACCTATTTTAAACTTGTCTTGGACTTTTTCCGCTTAGTGAAAGGATATTTACCTTCTTTACATTTTACCATGGTAAAAAGTTTGATGTCACGGTTATTAATTTTAATGTAATAATTTAAAATTAACCATATTACATTATTTAAACCTTATTATTTAAATTTTCAGTTTCATATTATCATATATGATTTTAAATTGTGTAGAAATTTAATTTAAAAATAAATGCACTTAATCATGTAAAAACATATTTTTTAGAAAAAAAATTTTCTTAAAATTATGTATATGCTAAAATTTTCATGTTTAATATTTTCCAAAGAATAAATTGATTTATTATAAAAATATAAAAAAAATTATTTCATTGAATGAAAAAACTGAATCTCACTTTAAAATCACATGATTAAAATAATAGATAAAAAATACTTTTTATTAAATTAAAATTATAATTTAGTTCGAAAAATATTATACATATGACTTATACAATAAATGAATATAGTAAAATTTATAATAATATTATATAATTTTTTAAAAAAATGTTTTTTAATCATCTAGTATATTCTTTCACAATCATAAAATCCTAAAAATTATAATTAGTGGAAAAAAGATTATTTAAAAACTAAAAATCATTCTTTTTTTAAAAAAAAAATCAAAACTACTGAATATGTAAATTAGGATATCATGAATTGAAAAATATGTTTTATTTTTTCTAATAATGTTATTTTTTTAAAAATATCATTTATGGGTAAATAAAAAATAAAATGAAATTGGATTTTATTGAA
Organism: Viscum album; assembly: GCA_963277665.1. Lineage (NCBI taxonomy): Eukaryota > Viridiplantae > Streptophyta > Magnoliopsida > Santalales > Viscaceae > Viscum > Viscum album. The sequence continues at coordinate 2,014,765,559 of OY728135.1, forward strand.
AATTAACCCTTTCAATATTAATACACATTAATTATATTTCTTTCGAAGGTAAAAAAATTAATTATTACCATCTAAGTGTTTATTATAGATTTTTAATATTTTAATAAAAATTTATTGAAGTTTTTTACATTTGTTTTATCATTCAAGATGTGTTATGAAGAAGAACTTGAGTTTTTATGATGTTTAGAATTTTAGGTCAATACAATCATGGACCAGTCTAAACCAATACTCAGATTTCACAATCTAGGATCCATTGGTGAACTATGTATAAGTAATCCAACAACATTATGTTATGAATTTATTGATTCCCTCATCTGGGGATCATTGTATGTTTAGTGATCATTTTAAATCTTATGATTCTATATATAGTTGAAACTCTTTTGTGCATGGGGAATTGATTTTATTGTGTGATTTCCACCCAATTAGAGATTTTTCTATTTTATTTTGAGTTTGGAGTAAATTTTGAAGTGGGTGGAATAGATATCCACTTCAAAACAATTGGACTAATGTTTCCATTTAATTATACAAGAAGTATACTATTGTCCAATTTTTAGTTCCTAGGTTCACAATACTGATACATGTACCAATTTTGACAAATTTGTGATACAATGTTTCTTAATAAAATGTGGGATGAAATATAATATAGAAAAACTATACCATCCATAATAAATTGTTAAAATTAATGAATATAATGAAAAAAATTAAAATTCTTGAAAGGATTGTGAATGTTATAAAAATTATTGGGAATTGTATCTTGGTGATGCTTTATGTGCTTATAGAATAACTTAAAAGAATTTTTTAGGAATTTCACCATTATAGTTGGTATAGGGAAGTATTTCGGTTAGGAGGTTTAGCTCCAACGTGGTGTTTAATTGGTTGTGAAGGAACCAAATTTGAATTTCAAAATAATCAAGTAAAAAATAATTTATCATCTGATTTAAATTTATGAAATCTACTATGAGGAATATAAAATTGACATTGTTTATATGGAGAAGAAAAAGGGTTCCCTTCATTACATGATTTTTGTAACATCCCGACTCGGGTACCACTAGGCCAATTCCATGATCTATTATGTTATGTTACCTCAGGTGCACATTCACATATTCCAAGAGCATCCAACTAGTAATGAGGGTGAAATAAGACACTTGGGGATACTAAACCTTCTTTACCAGAGAAGAAAAATAATGAAAAAAAATAAAAAATAATAATTAACTAATAATCCATAAATAAATTATCATATAATCAATTTCCAAAATTATGTAAATTCCCACAACCAAATATAGTAACATGATTCCTCATAATAGTATCATGGCACAATGTAACCCAAATTAAAGACATGAAAAAATTACTCTAAATAGCTCTTGGCATCAATCCATCCTCCTCATCCATTCTCCATCCAAAAATTTAAACTCACCCATATATCATTTCCAATTTTCAATTATCTTGCCCTAGAACAATGGAATAATCCTAGGTACCGACAACATCCAGAGAAAGGTGTGAGTACAAGTAAATAGGAAACCCCCAATGGTGTATAATGCAATATGTATTCTAGTAACAGTGTGTGTAGAAGTCAAAAATAATCAATAGAAATTATATATAATAAATATTTTCATTATTAAATAATTATCATTAATTCCCCATGTATGTTGTGTTCCACATTAACACCCAACACACCAAAATATCTTCATTCCACACCAAAATACTAAACCATATACCACGATGGGTTAAAAACATTAAAGCATGTGGTAATTCATCAATTAATTCTATATAAATTATTTCACCTATAATCCTCATTCCAGGTACCCATACCATGTCCAACCATGTGATAATGGATCATTAGTTCAGTATCCAAACCATGATAGGCATTGGTGGGTCCTAGCGTATCAATCTACCATAGACCATTAAATACATTGGTTGTACCTAGAATATTAGTCTTTCTAACCCCATGTATAAGGATCCTAAATCCAATATCCAATCATACCATTAATTCTAATTTCCAAGGTTCATCATCAGTTTCATTTTCATAAAAAAATAAAAAAAAACTATACACCTTTTCAATTACCATCATTTTCTGGGATCATTATATTACACACCATTAGTTTAATTCTTATACAGGTCCACCAAACCATTGCATCAAAATCCAAGAAATTATAAATTATATTTACCCATTTATGAAAAAAATAATTCCCTAATAATATTTTTTCACATTTACATTTAATAATCTCATAGCCTATTACATTTTCCATGTTTAGATAAATAGCCCCTTTCTCCAATCTTGTATATAAAACATCATGTGAAGCTATTTTAGTCCCATAAACCCACCTTTTTATCAATTTAAAACGCATCTCACAATTTATAAAGGTTTGAAATTCCCCATGGGTGTTCTTAAGTAATGTATAACAGTCATTAAAAAATCCAACGGGGTTTCTAAAGGGTCTCAAACATCAAATTAAGGCTCAAATTACCTTCTACTATTGAAGAAAAAAATCTGGAAGGTAGTGTAAGGGAAACACCATATACTAAAGGAAGAATAACAAGAATATGGGAGAAATATTCTAGGATACAAACCAAAATCTCATAGAAAATCACTCCTCCAACATCTTTCCTCTTTTTGAACAAAATAAACTTGTAAATCCAAAGTAAATGATTCTCCCAAAAAGTATTTTTTGATATCTTAATAGGATGATAAAAAACCAAACAAATTGTTTTCCAGAAAATAGAAGGATGTTTACTCGTAGAATTACTGAAAGGATCGATTCACACTAAATGAAACTCCAAACAGCCAATAATTAAAGTAGAAGCATCTTTTGAGAAGGAATGATCTCTGGGATCCCACTAATAGTTCCTAAAGAAACATGTGGAAAAAATAGTTTAAGAGACATTTAATATCAAGAGTGAAAATTGGTAATGTAACCTCTTTCTAAGAGGCAAATAGTTTGGCTACGTATATTTACAAATCATGCACAAACTATGCCATTTTTAATGTCCAAGAAGAAACCGAGAACCACAGTCAATCTGGACACCAACATGGAATTAAAAATCATTTGGTCACCATGGGGTTTTCTTTTTCCAAGGGGAACAATAATAATGATCTATTGGACCAACATGCAAGGTTTTTTAGCCATGTTTTTTCCCATTCTTCCCCACATGGTTAGAGCACAAAATTAGTTCAAATTGTTTTACAACCATTCACTATGAACTAGATGGCATATTTTCAACCATTTTTGTATCATAAAACCCTAATGTGAACTTCTGACCATAATTACGTCATGGAATTATTTCATTAATCAACTTGATATATCTTAACTAAAATTTGGAACAAAAACAAACCACTTCCTATTTTGGGTATATACATCCTCCCCACTTTATAATATCTCATCATCAGGATTCAGTATTGTGAATTTTTAAGCCTATATGGTAAATTTATTTGGGAACTAGGCCCATATATAGTCTTCCCTCTCCATTTTTTCTTCATGAACATGACCATACTTCCATAAAAATCACACAAAATGTATGTTCTTACCTCACTAAATCATCTCACTATGATAAACAATACTAATTAAATACCCATCAAATATGCATCTAGACTCATGATAAATACCTTTAAAATCAATATCATTGGAGGGTTCAAGATTATATTTTTTAAGCTATGTCATATGAAAAAAAAATTAATACCACCAAACTTTTTTGGAAGAGAATTTTGATGAACTATCTTAAAAATCCACTCTATAATATCAAATGGTCTCACATGCCTAGGTTCCAAAATACCCTATTTTTCAAATAAGAAGGTGAACCAATATAAATGAAATATATATAAGTAGATGTTAATCCACTATAAACATGAGTAGTTGATTATTTCGATAGGAATAAAACATTTATCTACAATGGGATATAGCCATATGCTTCTAGATCAATTGAACATTATTTGATAACTCCTACACAAGTCTAATTCCCAAAAACTCTAATTCTCTCACATATATCAAACACAACAGTGATCTAAATGAAATATCATATAGTGCCCTTTATTTTCCCATTGAAATAGTAATCAAATAACTATTATTATAGGTGAAATCAACAAGAGCTAAATTATTCACCCCTATCCTGTAAAATTCTTGGATACATGCTCTCATCATGTCCTCTAAAACAAGGTTAGTAAATTATGAATTCCCACCCTTCTATCGGTGAAATGTTGTACTAAAAAGTTCCAAGATACCAATAAATTATTCAACCAATTACAAAATTGAGTGGAAAATATAGAGAGCATTTTGAAATGATACTCACAGACACCCCATAAAAAGACACTATCTCTTTTACATATTGTTTTCTAAATTATTCGATGGTTAATTTCTCCACAATTTGTAAAGAATGGGATACCATTTTTAACTGAACAAAAATCACCCATATCAAATAATTATTATAAGGAGTCCTCCGAAGACATACTATAAAGACATTGGTAACATCATACAGATTAATTTTTGGAAATTTTAATGGTTCTAATATACAATTATGTCTCTAATAATCTAACATCACATGCATATAGGTGTAGAAATGATTCAAAAAACATTCAAGTTTCCTTTTTCATTCCCTGACACCAATATGATATATGATAATCATGTTACATTTTTCTCAATCTACGGTATATCTCCAACTTTGTGTCCTGAATCTTACACATAATCTTCTCATGAATACATCTGAGGAATACTACATGGACATGTATGTAAATTATCTCATCATCCAAGATAGTTAAATATATATGGAACTTGTTTTCTTCAAGGCTTTCCCTCAATTCCTCACACTCTGAGTCCTTAAAATTCGTCCTTTTTACCCAGATCAGAATAGTGGCCATGAAAAATAAATACATGAGTGTATTCTTTTCTTAATCCTCATGAAAATCTATATGAATCTCGATGTAAAAGTCCATACTATTTCACTCATAATTATATTCATTGATTACTTGAGTTTTTTTACTTCTAGTTCAATGTGTATATAACATTATTTTCTTTTCCTAGTGTATATGTTGGATCAATTTCCAAGGACTATATATAATGAACCCCAATATTTAATTGGATATTTAAATATAACTGAGATAAGAAATATTTGAGGATATAATAATGAGTATAAATTTTAAACTTGTCACCTCTGAGATAAGATCATCAATATTTTAAGGTTTGAACCACCATGGCTAACTTATGGTTTTGTATAGTATTTCTAGAATCATATGTTCTAAACTATCATAATCCATAAAACAAAATTTGGTCACTCTGTAGGAAATGATGAATCTTAATCATCTATTTTGGGAATTACCGGCTTGTTTGGTGAAAGAAAAATGTCATTTTTCAGAGGGGAAATGCTGGTTTGGTGATCCCTATGGAGGTCTGAAGTAGCTTCTAGTGGGAAGGATGTGGCTAGATCTCATTCCTTTAAGGAAGTCCTGGTGGGGGTGGCCAATTCAATAGGGTCTTCCCAGCATTCCTCTAGTCTTGGATTCCACCGTTGCATATTTCAGGTCGATGGGTGTCCTGTTGTTAACTTTTCATTAGAGGAATTTAATGACGCTACAACATTCCACAACTGGACAATAGTGGCCTCATTTGGCCAGGAAAACCCTATCTTTCCATCTTCAAGAGTTTTTTGGATTCTTGGGGTACCTCATTAAAATATGCGTTTTCTATCTTTACCATTTTTTTCTTTTGTATTCACATGTACTCTTGGGAGGACATTTTTAAGGCTTGGTTTAGATAAGGGAGGTGATGTGGTTCTTGGATATTTTCATTATCTCACATTCCATGGGACTCTCACTGAGAGAGGTAGTCCATCTAGTGGCAGTCTATGTCAGGTTTCTGGGCTTACCTATCCCGCTCAAGAATCATGAATTTTTTCATTTAGTGGGGAATGTTAGGGGACTGGGTTTAAGGTAGAAAACTCTCTTCATATTCAATGAAGGTAGTCATCTATAGGTCTTTTTATGGAGATTGTTAAACCAAAAAAATTGGTTGAATGCATTGATATATTTGTGAAGTGTATGTTGTTCCATTATTAATTCAATTCCTTCCCCTACAATTATAACATGTGGGTGTTTTGGAAACTTCAATTTGTGTTAGAATGGGTCTAATCATCATAAAATTAAGTCACTAACAAATATAAAATGGGGGACTTGTAGATTTTTGTGTATTTTGTCAATGCGAGCTATGAGGATAATGGAATGAGGGGGTTATTGTGGGCCCTCAACAAATTTTGTGCAAGGAACTTAACCTGGTTTGTGGCTTGTGATTTTAATATGATTTTAGATGCTTAGGATAAAAAGGATAGTATAGAAGAATCTTGTGTAGAAATGAAATATCTCATTTCCTTCATGGAGGACAATGACCGAGTAGATCTGTGTTTCACAGGTGGCCGCATTACCTTGTGTAACAATAGAAGGGGTAGTAGGTGTATATGGAGTAGACTCAATCCCAACATGGGTAATCCTGAGTGTTTGGATTCCATTCACTTGTTGACTATTAATAATATGTCGTGGTATCGGTCAGAAAATTATTCGTTAGTCATGAGTTTCCAAAAAGAAAATAAAGGGCCTGATTATTTCTTTGACTCATGGTATTAAGAGATAGTTGAGGGGTTTATGAAAAAGTTTCATGACTCTTGGTTGTATCGAATTAATGTTGGCTATTTCTTCATCTTAACAGCACTATTAAAGTGTTTATGGAGAGACATTCAGTATTATAATCAAAATATGAATATTAGTGACACTCCTAAAAGGGTTATTTTTTAGGAGATGGGAAGACATGAAATGAGGCTTCATCAAGATTGTGAGAATGATTTTTTTTTGTGTAACTAAAAGATAGGAAAAGCCTGAATGCTATGAAAATTCATGAAATAGAATTGGTATTCATGAAAAAATAATGGGCTATGTGGTTAAAGGAGGGGGATAAGAACTCAAACTATAATCAAGATTGCATCATGGAGAGACAGGTTAACCGAAAAATTAATCTCAAACATCCAGATGGTTCAATCATATATGATTTTTAAATTGCATGGGGTTTAGCTCTGGATCACATAATAACACTCTTATCATATCCTAGTGAATGGAGTGTTCATAGCTCAGAGGATGAGGCCTCAAGGTTATAAAAATTCATTCCTAACATGATCGGGGATGAGGATAATGGAAATATGGTGGGATTTTCTGCAGAGGAAGAGAATAAATAAGTTATTGTGTATATGAATGCAGACAGTCTGCCAGGACCTGATAGGTTTCTTGGATCATTCTTTCTTTATTCTTAGGAAATCATTGGGTCACAAATTACGGATGTATTGTGACATATTTTTAGGGTTCCTTCTCTCGAGAGCAGGATGTGCCTCAAAAGTATGCCTAGTCACATAGTTTAAATAACCTAAATCCATAATGCAATTTTGGCCTATATGTTTATGTAACTTTGTTTACAAAATTCTGTATAGCATTGTGAAGAGGAGACTCAACCGGATTACTCCAAGGATAGTTTCGGAAGAGAAACATGGCTTCATTCAAGGGATGGGCATCCAAGGAGAGCAGGGGATCCCCCAAAAAATAATGGATGATATTAATAAAAAATCAGGGGGATCTAACTTTATTATTAATGTTAAAATGGACAAGGCGTATCATAAACTTGATTGGAGTTACATAATACATGTCCTGAGAAGATTAGTTTTTTTCCTGAATGGGCGTATAAAAATAACATTTAGATTATTTTCTTCTCTATGGATATATATTTACTTCATGGGGAGGAACTTTGTCTTCTTCAAAATGGTATGTGGCTTAAGACATGGGGACCCCTTTTCTTCTATACTTTTCATCATTGCGCAGGATGTGATTTCATGGAATATGAAGAGATACATGGGGGAGGGGTCTATTATCCCCTATAAAAATACGGAGTGGAACAAAATTATTTTATACTTAATGTTTTTTGATGATATTCTCTTCTTTATCAATGGTAAGAAGTGGTCTATCGGTGGATGGAATAAACTAATAAGATAATATGGCAAGCAAAGTGTAAAAAAGATTATTCTAGATAAGGGAACTATTTAAATCTCTGAAAGGTGTTTGAATTTATGATCCATGTAAATTTAAAATAATCTAGGTATGGAAGACAAAAGGATCCCTTTGATATACTTGGGTGTCCTAATTTAAAATGGAAGGGTTAAAAGTGATTGTTTGAGGGGATCCTGAAGAACATATCTAGACAAATATGGAACTGGAAAAACATTTTTTTTCTTTTACTGGCTGAACTTCCTTGAAAAATAGTGTGCTCTACTCCATGGTTATGCATGTAATATCTATCATCAGTGCTCCAAAAAGAACCATTGATCAACTGGAAAAGTTAATGAATATATTTCTATGGGACACAAATTATAATGGACGATATAATTGGGTGAGCTAGAAATGAATGGAAAAAATCGAGGAAGGGGGTATCAACATGTGGTGTATCCCAAATATAATACAATCCATCCAAGGAAAATTAGCATGGGAAATCATATAAGGTAAGACTCTCTAGGTGAGGTTTACAAGTCATTAATATGGGGAAAAATGAGTGAGTGGGATGTTAGTTCTAGGAAATTGTGGAAACTGAATTGAATCATAGTGGAACTCCATGAGACTCTGGAGGATAAAATTCAATGGGTCATGGGATGAGGTGAGATAAAATATTGGAAAGATAATTGGTGTGGTAACCCCCTCTTCTTAATATGTTTTCTGGATCCAAATATTCTCTTCAAGGAGGCCTCTAGTAAAATGGCATTAACCATTTCCACACTTGATCACCATCAATTGGGACTGTTTGAGAATCTATTGTCGGTGGATTCACCAAATAAATATGTGAAATCTACCTCAATATCTAGGGATTTCAGTTAAAAATATCTCTATAAGTTTCATTATGTCTATTTCAATACTGATTAATGGGAGATTACTTTCCATGGAACATGGAGTCCAATGAAATAAAAATTCTTCATTCGGACACCGAGGAACCAAGATCTTCGAATAGAAGATCATATACAAAAAAATCATCACCCTAGTATCCCAATTCTGGTGTTACTCCTATCCTTGTCGTGAATCTAGTTTTCATATTTTATTCTAGAGTGAATTATCATTGAGGATATGGAGTACACATGAAGAATGTATGGGTGTCATAGGGAGCTGGGACTTACTGATGGAGTTCTTATTGACGTGGTTCCATGGATGTAATTTCATTCTCTCATGCATTCATATGCGTTCAGATTCTATTTTTGGTGACTGAATTTGGTGGTCTCTAGGCCCATGGGTATACCTCACTGTTGTTGAGGATTCTCATTCCAAGGGGTTGTTGTAAGGAATGAAGACAGATTCATTGGATTGTGGGTGCAATGGAGTCCTCCCATTGATGGACTTAAACTAAATGTGGATAGATCATGTGTAAAGGGGCTCATTAGAGGATGATGGATTTTAAGTGATGGAAGGGGATATGTGCTTTTGGGTTTTAGTGCCTTCTATAGAGCTATAAACTCTCTAGAATATGAATTCAGAGCAATGGTTAGTGGCCTAAATCTTTTCATGTTATACAACATGATTCTCTCTGAAGAGGATATGGACTCAAAAACCATGGTAGGTTTGATGCAAGGTATTCTTAATCCCCCATGGGAGATGTGCAATTTTAGTCGATAGGGAAGGAAGATGTTAAACTGAGACACTATTCTTGATCCCACATGAAGGGAGGGGAACATTGGAGATGATTCCTTAACATGTATAGGTTGTCCTGGTGAGATGATATTCATTTACTTTAGTTTATGATCTCTTACTAAGAAATGTAATGTCATTATTAGTGGTGATACCCTTTTCCTCCACAATTTTTTTCCACCTTAATTGTTGTTTGTTTTCCCATTTCCCATCATTTACCAATAATAAAAAGAAAAAAAATTAGTCACTCTCTCTATATCAACACTACCCCATGTCCAATCCTAGATTAATCACAATATTTAGTATACTATTTAATCAACTTAGGTAAGACCATAGTTGATATTATGGTAAAAAATAATTTACTCTTTGATAAGAATTGTTTCATGCTTCAAAGAATCCCAATGTTATTCCCATCCTGGTCCAGCCTAAGAGTGGTGCTACTAAGAGTGAAAAGCCATTGATGAACATTTGGTAAAACCCAACTAAACCAAAAAAAATTGTATAAAAACAAATTTGGGTATACTCTTAAGAAATAGTTGCATGATCATCCTTAAGGTCCAATAACAGACCTTCCTCATAGATGATGTGACTAAAAAAGTTCACCTTATTGATCATGAAATGACACTTAGATAGATTGGAGTGTATCCTATAATCTATTACAACACATATGATGATGTTAGGATTTTTTTCTTGATAATCAAGCGTATTGAAATACACCAAGATATCGTTATTGAATAAGTCCATGAACTGATGTTATTATTGATGAATGATTTAGTTCGTCAATTCAATAATCACAAAAGGATTGTTCATCCACATTGACAGAATCATGAGAAACTCATATAAGACATACCTATTTACAATATAGTACAATGTATATCTAAAGGTCTTACAATAATATTATGAAACCTTAATCTCATATAATTCTTTCAAAACATAATGGTCAAACTCATCTAGTCAAAAAGATCATCAATTCACGGTAAAATATAACTATTCTTGATCATCAACTATTTTAATGTATGATAATAAACACATAAATTTTATGTCAGATAATCCTCTTTGCAATAAAAACCCAAAGAGACCCATGGTGACATACATAGATGAATGAACCATTTATCCTCTAAATCCTCCATCTGAGTGTTATTATCTTAAATATCTACCTGTACCATTATATATTAAGTTATATAAACTGGATTTTATCCCATAATTAGTTTAATAGTACACTCATTGTTCCCCTCAAGCGGAAACACTGATAACCCCTCAGAAAACACATCCTGAAATTGATCCACTACATGAGGTAAGGAATAACACAATACCCCCCATAATAATTAAAAAGACTCACAATAATGTCTCTGAGAATAACTAGTTACTAAAAAACTATCCCTATACATCCTGCCTGCATATCTCATTACCCATAAAAATAATACGTGTTTCCCTCAAGAGACGTGATGTTCCTAGTTCTACAGTAACAAAAAAAATGAGCTCGATAGGATGAAAAGTAGTTCATTCCTAATACCAGGTCAAAAAGTGAAATCTCAATCATTTACAAGCTCAAAGTGTAGAAATACCGACCAACCTCAGTTGAAAACTCTTCACAAAGATAAATGTCATAAAATCTCACCACCAACAAAATGTAAATTGATATAAATCCAAACAAGAATACCAATTTAATTACTAGACCATTCACAATCAAGGAATTTATAAAATAATGAAGGCCTCCTCTATCATGTAATGTTATAGATGGAATCAAATCTATAAGAATCCTACCATAGATAATCAATGGTGTAGAATCGCTACCTATAAGGGTATTATGAACTACATGCAACTAATGTGTTCATATACATTGAGATCCTTTATGGGTAACATATGTTGAACTATCTATCTTTGGTAGTTGTTATTATCTTGAATTACAATGTCCTCCACCATGACCTGTAGAGATGAGGTAACTCAAACTATCATATTGATATTAGGTAGAAGGTAATGATCAAAACCTATCTAGTCCATTCCATTTCTAAAATATGGTGTTTGAGGTGTTTTTAGAGGTCAAGGTGAATCATCCCCAACATTTTTCCAAATTTCCTGTTCTGTGAACACTGATTCATGAATGGAGAGTCTATAGTGTTTCTTGAATGGAGAGTCTACAGTGTTTCTAGATCGGTGATTCTATAGTGTTTCTAGAATGGTGAGACATCTAATAGTGAGACTACAATATTTCCAGAATAGTGAGTCTATAATGTTTCTAGAACAGTGAGTCTATAGTGTTTCGAAAATGGTGAGTCTACAGTGTTTCCAAAATGGTAAGTCTATAGTGATTCTAGAACGATGAGTCTATAATGTTTCAAGAATGGCGAGTCTATAGTGTTTTTAGAAAGGTGAGACATCTTACGATGAGCATAAAATGTTTCCAAAATGGTGATTCTACATTGTGTCCAGAAAAGCGAGTCTATAGTGTTTCTCGAATTTTGAGGCATCTAACGACTAGTCTACAGTGTTTACATAATGGTGAGTCTAAATTTATTCAATATTGGTGAGTCATTTTTCTTTTCTAAACATCAAGATTTTTCCAGATTTCCAACAATTTTGCTAGTTTGAATTTTACTTTGAAGTATATTGACATTTAATCATTTTTTAATGGTATTTAAGGCCAAATAATATCCTTTAACTCCTATAATAATTTTATTAATGGTTAGGAAGACATTACTCTTTCAAAACACGTGATCTTTAACAGATCTGATATTACTGGAAAATACAGTGTATCTTAAACCACTACTCTGTTGAATCTTATTAATGGATGATAGATCTTCTTCCACTGTTATTCAATATTTTTTTCTAGTGAGAGGGAATCAAAACATTCCATCAATCCTATAGGATTCATACGATCAATCATCCCTCCTTAGATTGATTCCCCTTGAATTTATTCATACAGCTTGCACACCCCCTATTTAGGTGAAATCAAGAATTTTTTATCCATATTTCATATAATATATGATATGTCTTCATTATTCTGTGTTTCTCTCGCTTTTATTCTCCTTTCCCTATTATAGCATGCTTTTTACATGTTCCGAATATATTTTCTTGAATGTTGGCTGGTGTGGTGGTGTATCCACATCCTCGGGCGGATGATGTCATCCAGCAGGGGTGGTCGTGATATGTTTTGTTGGATTGTTCTCATGCAAAGAGAATCAGAAACATTTTGAGGTATGGGATATATGGTATCTCTATCCTTTTGCATGGAAATTTTGTGTTATCATGTTTTATCCCACTTGATCACAATGGAGTTTACATAATAAATATTTAAACTAGATAAATAAATTATTTTTGATCGTATGTTATTACCTTTTGTTTTTTCTAGATTGTATAATATCTATGATTTTCTTGTTATCAAGTTGTTCTTGATGAAATTGGTAATGAACATAAAGCTGTAATTAATTGACAGTTATTTGGACAAATATAAAGGGGACGTTAAATGAATCTGGTTTTTGTTTTGGTAATTTGATGTTAGTCAAATTGATGTAGTAAGCATGTTTAATTATTTGTGATGGATATGATATCCTTCTATTTAGGTTCCCATAGTTGGAACCTACTAATGATGAACTAATTAATTCATGGTGGATTAATTTACTGGTTTTTTGATAAATGATAAATCCTCATAGGGTTCTATGTTACCCTCTTGCTTGTAAAGGCCAATTGCCTTATGCTTAGACTAGTGAGAGCATGTTTCCTGTGAATTAAGAATGCCTTATTTAGGGCCAAATTCCAAGTTTCTATGTTATTTCCTACTACTTGTGATGTGTTATGAGATTGTATTAATTTTTTTAAATGTGGGGGTAGGGAGGCCCATTGTTTGTGGCAACATTTAACACTTAGAGTGGCGAGATGCATCGTTTTATGCTTATGGGTGTCGGGGAGGAATCTAGAGGTGATGAAACCGGTTGGATATAAATATTGGATGCTTGCGGAATCATATTAGTTGTTTATCTTCATTACATTCTCAACTACTCAAGGTAGCTAGTTTTTCTACCCTTCTTCCAAAAATAGGAGAACACATGTGGGGTATTCTACATGATTTCCATGTTTATCTTTTTGAGGGAGGTTGGGCCTACACTAAAATTGTAGGTGGAAAAGACATTACGGGTAGTTCATCTACTCAGTGTATTAATCCCCCTTATGTGTGGTACATTTGAATGTTTTTCTAGAATGGTTAGTAATATAGGAATGTAATAATTCTGTTAATAAATGAATGAATAAATGATGTTATCCCATAGGATTTCTGATTTCTGGGAAGCAGTGCTCAGGTTTCAATTTAAAGGGATAGTGGACTTTGGGTGTGATGCTAATGAAATATAATACAGAATTTATAATGATTAATTAACTATTAAAAAATTAATAAAAATAATGTAAAACTGATTAAAATGGATAAATTAAATCTAATGTAGCTCTTTAAATGGTTTTTTTCTTATTGGATACGTAGCCTTAGTCGTGGGAGTAGGGAGTTTGAGAGACATTATCTGCAGTTGATTCTAAGACTAGGTTATGCCCATAGCGTGGTTTTGAGATATTGTATATTCTATAAATTTTGTGTTTATATATTCTACTCCAACCAATCAGTTAGGAAAACTGAAACCCCATGTATTCTATGCCCTAGGGGTGTTTTCCCCAACATTATGGTGGGAGGATGTATGGATGACTACCCCCTTTTTCCCCACTCTCTTTTCTTGGTAGTCACTTGTTCTGCTAGGCACAATGGTTAGTTTTCCCCATATATTTTTCCAGTTGGCTGTAATGGATTGTGGTTATTCACGCACATATATTCTGGATTTAGTTTCCTATGGACTACTATAGTTGTAACATGTATAGGCTATGATGGTTTAAGTATCCTTACTCGATGTATGGGCTATAATGGTTTGAGGTATAATGCCTAACGTATGATACACATTATGCAAGATATAGTGGATCTTAGAAACATTTTGGTTACTTTTTTTACAATGAAGTGGTGGTTGTGCTAGATGGGGTTCATGTTGTGGTGCTTCTCCTATGTGTCTGTGGGCAAGCCATTTTAGAGAGAGATTCTTAGGATGTGTGATGTTGGGGAAAAGTGGAAAACCAGTGGAGAAGTAATAGTTGGGTACGCTTGATATTACTTATTATATGATATACTCTTATATGTGATACATGGTGAGATTATCCATGTGAAGGCTGGAAAAATAGTATACATGTTTAGCTGAAAAGTTAGTTTCACTTGTTGTTCACTAGGAATTAGCATGCTTTCCTAACTTTTCAATGAGAGGCTCTAGGGAGGATCCTACTAAGTATACCACTATACTCACCCTACATATATATAAACACTTTCAGGTCACCTAGAGTAGGTTAGAGACTATTTGTTTTTTAATATCTTGGGGCTGCAAGAGCTATTTTTGTTTCGTGGTCGCTACTGTTTTTACACTTCTATGGACCTTGCTAGTTTCCTTTCCATTTTTAGTAGTTTTTCATCAAATTACACATGTGTACTTGGGATTTATTTTATATTGTAGTATGAGTTGGATTCGATTGATGAGTGTCTTATCTCTCTCTTTTTCATGTGTTCTCTTAGAGTGTAATGTCTCTCATTTGTGTGGTTACTATTCCCTTGGTGCAAGTCTACAACCAGGAGCCTATTATAGGCAGAACTCAATGACCACTATCTCCCTTCTCACAATTCTGTCCCAGGAGGGTGACACCTTATGGGGAGGGTGTTGGGACGGTTTTGTATCAAATGTCTGGTTGGGTGATAGGATGGAGTTTGGAGTTAGACACATGTGAGGTTGCATGGATTGGTAGGGAAACAATGTTAAAAAAGTATAAAATGTTATGTAAGAATTAGAGACAGGTTCAAACATAGGAGTTTAGGACCACCTTTGATTTGATGAATGAACCATTAATTATACAATGGCTAGTAAATGAGGTGATACTTGTTGCAGGGTAGAGGCCTAGGAGAATATAATGCATCATTATTCTTTTCCTCATTGTTTGAATGGGTAGACCTTGGGATAGGTTAACATAAAATGAAGAAAAGAGTGAAATTGATTAATTAATATTATGTATCCCATATTCTAGGTTTAGGAGCTCTAAATTTTTTCTATTTTTCAGGTATAGGTCATTGTAAACATCCTCATCATGTTTGTGCATAATATTTCCAGGAGGTTATTCCATCAGATCACCATAGGGTAAAACACTTAGAGGAGGACCCTCTGAGAATTTCAATTCTTGAGTATTCTATAGTATGAGTGCTCTATTTTAGATGCAGTCACAGAAGACTAGTTGGAGGAGGATGAGATAGCTTTCAGATTGATCCATACTCGGAATGAGAACTAGATGACATTTGTTGTGATGATGCTGTGTGGGGTAGCAATCCAATGGTGGTTCTTGTTCCTCATGTATGAAAAGGAGTTGGTGATATCATGGGAGGGGTTTCGAGACAAGTTCTATGAAGTTTTTCTTTCTTTGATCATGAAAGGAATCTAGTCACCTAGTGCTAATTACCCTTTGATAGGGGAGATCTAGTGTGTGTGCATTTGGAATCTATTTCAGGAACATTTTATGATATAGTTCTGAACTATTTCCTGATGAGGAGTCAAGGGTCAGTAATTTTGAGGAGGCTTTATGTTATGAGATTTATCTCTAGGTCACCCTGTTTATACTGAATACATATATTGAGGTGCTAGATATGGTATAGGTTGTTGAGAGGACATTAGCAGAACTGGATCTTCATGAGAGGGGAGTTTTCAGGCTTCCTCACGATGTAGAGATCTAGTTGTGGGTTCCTGTTTTTCAAGGCAGATGAGTTTCTATTTTTCCTGAGGTAGGTCTCATCCATCACCATCTCATTTCTATGGGGCAGCATCTCTGTGTCCTATACCAAGGGATCAGGTGCTAATTTTTCTTGTAGAGGATGAGGTCCTCAGTAGTGAGAGTCTCGAACATTCAGAATAGTCAGTGTGCATCGGGTTTTCCACTCTAGGTTTCTCCATTGAGGTAGTTCCAGGTGAGGTACCAGTAGCTGGTTGCAACAGCTTTAGATTAGCAAATTGAAGATGGGGCCGGCAGAGGACATCCCTGCGATGTTCCTCTTCCTTAAAGTGAAGAGTGCCGCTATGGTGATGGTTTTTATCCAGGTTAGAGAGGATGTGGAGAAGGACGTGGTCAGCTACATGTTTTAGCTTTTCTAGCTCCAGGAAATCCATATGTTGTTTGAGGTACCCTTTGATTGTTGTATACTTGGGTGTATGAATTTTCTGTTTGAGGAGTGACACACTCCTTCATATCACATTCCCTTGTCCATGCTTTGGGACATGAGGTAGAGAGGCTTCCAGTTCCCTTGTAATTTACTATGATAGTTATAGGTTGAGCGAACTTGTTCGAAGTATGTAGAGATTGTGAGATACATTTGGGGTAGCACCACTCTTGGAGAGATTTTATTTTTTTACATATACAACCACATGATGTCATCCATGGCATGGATTTGCTATATTTAGTGCAGGATATCATGGATTTCTTCAAGAGGTAGTTGGTGTTCTTCGATGCTGATGGAGATCCCGCAGTGTTTTTTGGTGAGTGAGACCCTCAGATGGGTTAGAAGTGTGTTTCGTCCTTATCATCCATGATGGCTAAGCTGATGCTATGTTTTTCCAAGGTTTTGAAGTTGGAATTTCATAGTGTTGTAGAACAGTACACCGGTTTTTTTTTCATAAGAGGTTGTAACATTACCCCTCTCAATGAGTGATTGAGTTTGGGATCGAGCTATAGGATAGAGTATCTCATATCTTTATGTCTCCATATAGGATGGCCTCTTCTGAGTTACAGGATCTTCGTATACAACTCGATTGTCTGTTATAGTGCAGTTTTGTTTGGCTGAGTGTGTCACCATGTGGTGCACTCATTTAGTTTTTTAAGAAGGATAATAATAGTTTTTGGTAGTATATTGATTATCATTTATTTAACAAAGTTATAGTGAAGAATCACTGTCATCTTATATATATATTTATTATTTATGCAATAAACAAAGGGTGAATGTTGGTTCTTGAAGATCAACTTTCTGTTATGATATCCTCAGATTCATGTGAAGGATGAGGATATCCCGAAGGCTACTATCTATTTATGTCATTGGGATTTTGCGTTTATTGTAATTTTGTTTGGTGTGATTAATTCCCCAGCTGTGTTCATGGGATTGATGAACCATATAGGTAGAATATGTGGATCCACTAAAGATAAAATTATAATTTGTGGATCCATTGAAGATAAAAGAAGTTTTGTATTGGGAATCCCCCAAGACAGTATAAGCGGGGTGATGTTTCCATGGTCTCGCCAGCTACTATAGGAGGATTGAATCCAATTTATCTCATGTTATGACCCCTCTAACAGCATTGAACAATAAGAATCAGGCATTCATTTGGACTGATCAGTGTTTGGTAGATTTTGAGTATCTGATGGAGAAGTTGGTAAGTGCTCCAGTTCTTTGTCTCCTAGAAGAGGGAGTTTACTGTCATGTTCTCTACAATGCTTCACATCTTGTGTTAGTATTTTTTCTTAAGCATCATATATTGGTCATTTTTTATGGGTCTCAGTAGTTACTCCCCCTTGAAAATATTTATTCCACCCATGATCTCGAGTTGGTGCCCTAGGTGTTGGATATGATGTTGTAGAGAAATTACCGCATTGGTGAGTGATTTGTGGTTTTCAATGATCATAAGATCATGAGGTAGGTTTTATCCCATGTGACATGAAATTGTAATAACATCGGTGGATAGATTTCTTATAGAAATACGACTTTGAAATCTCATATACAGTTGGGAATGGGAATGTTGTAGTTGATGCGCTGAGTAGGAAGTCATATAGTGATCTAGTGTTTGAATCTGTTGATTCCTGGAGAGTGATGGAAGAACTTTCTGCATTACATCTCTATATAGGATATGTTGGGGGCTTAGGCTGTCTTTTATAGATAATAGTTCAGTCATATCTTGTGCATAAAGTGTAAGAGAACCAATTGGAGGGTCTATATGTGGAGGTCTAGAGAGACCGCATTATTTGTGGTAAGGCCCTTGATGGTTGGTATGAGGTTGAAAAATGATAATTGGTGTATCAAGGAAGGGTTTTCATTCCTTTGGTTATTTGTTAGATAGTTAATATAGAGTTCCATAGTTCCCCCTTATAAGTGCATCCTGGTGTGACAAAGATGTACCAAGCCTTCAAGAGTCAGTTTTGGTTGTCTAGGCTCAAGTGTGATATTGTGGAGTATGTGTCTCGATGTTTAGTCTGCCCAAAGGTGAAGTCCGTGTACCTTGTCCCCAGTAGTTTTCTCAAGCCATTAGATGTTCCTCAGTAGAAGTGGGGGGACATCTCAATGGACTTTGTTACCAGTTTACCTCGAGCTCAGGGATTCCATGATTTTATATGGGTTGTAGTGGATCATTTGACAAAATAGGCCACATTATAGAAACCGAGTAATCGATCTCAGTATCTGTAATAGGTGGTGAGACACCATTGAGTCTTGAGGATGATCATTTCCAATCAAGATCCTTGTTTACCTCTAAGGTGTGCAGAGGTCTCCAGCATGCTTTCGGTTCCTAGTTATGCCTTATCACTGCTTTTCATCCATAGAAGGGCAGTCAAATTGAGTAAACCAACCAGAATCTTGAAGGCATGTTGTGCTCTTATTTATTTTATATTGGAGGTTCGTGGATGAGGCACTTACCCTTGGTGGGGCTTTCTTAAAACAATAGATTTCACTCCACCATCGACATAAAGACACTTAAAGCCTTGTGTGGCCTACCATCCCATTCCTTATTGTGATGGACTAGGGTTTGAGAGTTCGCAATTTTTAGACAGTAACTAGTGTAAAATACGGTAGAGCTGGATCAGGTTATTTGTAAAAGGATTGAGGCCGCACATGATCATCAGAAATAATATGCTGATCAAAGGAGGATACATTTAGAGTATGATGCTGGGGATCAAATGTTTCTAATGGTGACCCCCCAGTCTTAAGAAGTGAAGGTATGGTCATGGGTGTAAGCTTTATCCTTGGTTTTCTAGGCCTTTCAAGGTGTTGAATCATGTTGAATTTATGGCGTATAAGGTTACACTTCCCCCATATATGAGCCAGATAAACTATGCTTTTCATGTGCCGCAGTCCCATCATTATCTTTATGATGACTCTAACACCATCGATTATGGAGAGATGGATGTTGACGATGGTGAGACATTCGAGGAGTAACTTGTAGAGATCCATGACCACAAGGACAAGTTGTTGTGTGGGTATTCTATTCCATTGGTTCATGTATTATGGGGATACAGTGGCGTGGAAGAGTGTTCTTCGTAATGTGAGTCATAGATACACTCCTAGTACCCTGAGTTGTTTGATGTTTATCTCTTTTATTATAATGAAGTTTGTTTTAGGGTTTTAGACATTTTTTTGTTATGATATGGATTTATTTTTTTGTTTGATGTGTCTTGACCTCTATGAGAGTTATCCCCCACGGGTGATAGTTTAGAATCTGATTGTGGTTTTCGTGTGGTTTCACATGTTCCTTTTTGAAGTAGTTGAGCTCCTTTAGTGGTGAGATCCTTGAATGGTATCTCAATGAGTGATTCCTCAAACACCTTTTTCTATTTCCTATCTCGGTTGCTTTTGGATCCTCGAGGATGATAATTTATTTGATGTTTCTAATTTAATGGTTTGGAACTATCTAGTCCATTCTCTTGCTGAAATCTGGGGCTTGTGGTGTTCTAGGAGGTCAAGGGGACTCATCCCCAACACTTTAAAAAAATTCAATTTTGTGAATAGTGTTTCTAGAATGGTGAGTCCACAATGTTTCGAGAATGGTGAGTCTATAGTTTTTTCAGAATAGTGAGTCTATAGTGTTTCCATAATGGTGATACATCTAATAGTGAGTCTACAATGTTTCCAGAACAGTGAGTCTATAGTGTTTCTATAGCGATAAGTCTAATGTGTTTCTAGATCGGTAAGTCTATGTTGTTTCATGAATGGTGATTCTACTGTATTTCCAAATCATTGATTCTATAATGTTTCCAGAATTGTGAGGCATCTAATGTTGAGTCAACAGTGTTTCCAGAACGGTGAGTCTACAACATTTCCAGAATGGTTTTCCTATAGTGTTTCCAAAATGGTGCGTCTATAATGTTTATAAAATGGTTAGTCTATAGTGTTTCCAAAATGGTGATTCTATAGTGTTTCCAAAATGGTGTGACTAAAATGTTTATAAAATAGTGAGTCTATAGTGTTTCTATAATGGTGATACATCTAACGGCGAGCCTATAGTGTTCATAACATGGCGAGTCTGCAGTGTTTCCAAAACGGTGAGTCATTTTCCTTTTCCAAATCTCCAGATTTTTCTAGATTTCCTACATTTTTGCATGTTTGACGTTTCATTTGACATAATATGCATTCAAAACATTTTTTTTAAAGGATTTAACTATGATTCAAAGCCCATAAATCCTATCTTAATTTATCCAATTTTCGAGAAGCCTTTACTCTCTCAAAACACATGATCTTTGACAAATCTGATCTTAATGGAAAATACAATGTATCTTTAACAATTGCTCAGTAGAACCTTTATAAGGGATGAGAGATCTTCCTCCCTTAATCTTAAATATTGTTTCCTCATGTGATATGCTTTAACCTTTCCTTCATTCTCATAGGAGTCATAAAATCAAACATTCCTCTTTGGATTGGTTCCCCTAGAAGTTCTTCCCGCTGCATGCACACCCCCGGTTTCAGTGCAATCAAGAATTCATTCTCCATCTTCCATATAATTTATTCTCTATAATCATTCTTCTTGGTTCCTATACTTATATTTCTCCTTTATTATTATGTAATGATATATAAATGTTAATAAAAGAGTTTTCTTGGCTGTTGGTTGGTGTGGTGATGTCTCTGCATCCTTGGGTGGATGCACTCCTCCAGGTGAGGTGATCATGATCTATTTTGTTGGACTCTTATCGTGAAAAGAGTATCAGAAACCTTTTGAGGCAGGGGATTCATGGATACTATATCCTTTTACAAGAAACTATTGGTTATTCATGTTTTATCCCACAGGATCACAAAGGAATTGTCATAATAAATACTTTAACCAGATAAATTAATTGGTGTCGATCATACTTTATTGCCTCTTGTTTTTTCCAGATATTATGATATCTAGGATTTTCTGGTTAGCATGTCCTTCTTGATGAAATTGGTAAAGAACATAACAAAACAATTTATTGGTTATAAATTGGACTATGATAAATAGTAATGTAAATGAATCTTGATTTGGTTGTGGTAATTTGATGTTAATCAAATTGATGCAGTAACCGAGTTTAATTATTCTGGATAGATATGATAGATTTTATTTTGGTTTCTTATTGTTGTAACATAAAAAAATGAACTGGTTAATTAAATATGGACTAATGAACTAGTTGTTTGATAAAATATAACGCCTCATAGGATTCTGAGTTACCCTTTTACTTGTAAAGGCCAAGAGCCTTATAAAAGCAGCTATGAGAGCTCGTTGTGTGTGATGTCAGAATGCCTTATTTAGGGCCAAGAGAACATTTTATATGTCATTTCATGCAACTTGTGATGTGTTATGGGACCAAATGAATGTTGTGAGATTTTTGGGTAGGGTGTCCCATCGGTTGTGGTAGTAGTTTATGCCTAGAGTGGTGAGATTCATCATTTTATGCATGTGGGTATCAAAGAGGTCACCAGAGGTGTTGAAATGAGTTGGATATGAACATTGGATTCATGATTAATCTTATAGGTTCTTTATAGTATTTAATTTACCCACTTATCAAGGCATATATTTTTGCTTATATCCTTCAAAAAATGAGATGAAGATGCATGGGGTATGCCACATGCTTTCTGGGTTTAGATTCTCGAGGGAGTATGTTCCATCTCTCCTGCTATATGTGTCAAATACATGATTGGTAGTTTATATACTCACCTTGTTGAGACCCCTTATGTTTGGTTGCTTATAATGTTTTTCTAGAGTGTCTAGGAATATGGGAATGTAATAATTCTATTAATAAATGATAGAATAAATGATGTTAGCCCATGGGATTAGAGCTTTCTGGGATGCAATAATGAGGTTGCAATTTAAAAGGATAGTGTACTTTATGTGTGATTCTAATGAAATGTAATTCAGGATTGATAATGGTTAATTAATGGTTAAGGAATTAGTAAACAAATACCAAAATGGATAAAAAGTGATAAATTAAATCTAATGTAGCTCTTTAAATGTTCGCCTTTTTATAGGATACATAGTCTTAGTAGTATAATTCAGGAGTCCGAGAGATGTTAGCTGCAGTTGAGTTTAAGACTAGGTTATGACCATAGTGTGGTTGTGATCTATTTTATATTTTTACTTTCACTGTTTCTATAGCCTAATCCACCCCATCAATTAGGGAAACTAACACCCCAGGGATTCTGAGCCCTGGGGGTGTCTTCCACAACATTCTGGTGGAAGGATGGATGGATGACTACCCCCTTTTCCCCACTCTATTATATTGAGAGATACTTGTGCTAGTAAGAACATCAGTTAGTTTTACTAATATATTTTTTAGGGGGCTACAATGGACTGTGGTTATTCACACACATATATTCTACATATTGTTTCATATGAACTACTAGATGTGAAATTTGTATAGGCTGTGATGGCTTGAGGATCCTTACTCAGTGTATGGGCTATAATGGGTTGAGGTATAACTCCCAACATTTGATACACGTTATGCGAGTTTTGGTGGATCCCAGAAACTACCTAGTTACTTTGGTTACATGGACATGGTGGTTGTGCTGCACGAGATGCATGTTGCGCTGCTTCACCCTGTTGTCTGTAGGAAATCCTTTTTTGAGTGACAATCTTAGGACGTGCGCCTTTGGGGAAAAGAGGAAAACAAATGGTAAAGTAGTAGTAGGGTACCCTTGATATTTCATATTATATAATATATAATTTTATGGGATACATAGTTAGAGTTTCCATGCTGAGGCTGATACATAGTATACCTATTTAGATGACTAGATAGTATCACTTGTTGTTCATTATGCTTTATCATGCTTTCATTACATTTGCACGAGAGGATCTGGGTGGGATCCTACTGAGTATACTGTTAAAGTAACCCTAGGTTTTTATAAACTACTTTTAGGTCACTTGGAGCCACTTGGTGATTAGGATAATTACTACTAGCTTGGGGTTGCGGGACTTTTTCGGGATTCGGGGTCACTATTGTTTTTTACTTTCCATTGGTACTTGCAGTTTTACATTCAAGTTGTTGTAGTTTTTCATGACATTGCATATGTGTAATTGGGATTTATTTTTTATTGTAGACTAATTTGGAGTTTGTTGGTTTCTGTCATATCTCTCTCTTTCTCATGTGTTATTTTATAGGGTAATGCCTCCCATTTGTGTGGTTACTATACCCTTAGTGTTAATCGCCAACTAGGGGCCTGCTAAAGGCAGGACTCAGGGTTCACTATATCCCTTCTCACCTTTCCGGCCCTGGAGGGGTACACCCTATGGGGATGGGGTCGGAACATAGATGTTTCCCTTCCAATGTTAGGCATTGTACTAGGTACTCTATCACTACACACATATAGAGGGTTACTGCAGAACCTCTATACATGTACCATCCTACCTCAATCTTTTCACTCCACTATTTGTTCATTAGAATAACCACATATGTGACCTAGAAATTCACATTGATAAAATAACAATCAATCACAACCCATATAACCCAATACTCTCCCTTAGATTCTCTATCCACCACTCCCCTAGTGAAATATCTCAAAAAAGACTTCCTACTCTAAAGAGATGGACAACATGAACACCCAACTAATCCCATATACTACAATTAAAAACCAACATCAGAATTACATTTAAAATGTTATCCTTATTCAATACCTTAGCGACCTTATTCAAAATGAAATATATTTAGGTGGTAATTGATCCCTTATCTAATCCCATCTTTAAATATATTGGCCGTAGTTCCCTCATCTCCATTCTATGTCAGAATAAAATGATATAAATCGGTAAGGAAACTATCATAATATATCACTGATATCCTACTTCAAATTCACTAAAAATGTTATCAATATTCACCAACTTAGTCACCTTCTTCAAATAAAATATATTTATGTGGAAATTTATCTAAAATATAATTTCTTCTATAAAAAATGCCAATATTTCCCACATCTCCTATCAGTTTCTGAAAAAAATACTACAAATCATTAAGGAATCCAGCATAATCTATAACTAAAAAGGTACACTGAGTCAATCACAAAAAAATTTCAATGGAATATTTCATTAGGTACTTGGGGTAATGTCTTACTTATAATATTTCATATAATCCTTTAATCACCATTCCCTTCAACTACCCGTCATGATCTTGAATGTCCCGCATGCTCTTCCATGGTCCGTGTAGAATGTAAGCTATTATCTTCACTCCATTTTCTATAGGATTCCCTAAGTGATAAAAAATTATCCGGATATACTCAATCTAGAACTCAAAAGATTCAAGACCATCCTCTCTGGAAAATGGTGGAGGATGTCGTAGCTGAAACTCCCTAGTCTAATAAAATATACTCAGTGCAACATAACCCGGATCTCCCTTTAAAAAACGTTAAATAATCTTATATTCTCATAGATCCTCCATTTTTTCCTATCCCCAAAACAAACGAGGTATTTTTTCCCACTACTAGAGTTTTATTCATTGTAATGGAATCATTTATACCTACTATAATCCATTATTTTTGTGGAATATATCAAGAATTCCTAATGCACATTTTCATATCATAATTCATAGTTACACAATTACACATTGGATAGATCAAAACTAGCAATAAACATGTCACTTTTCATGCACTATCTAAAATAGTCACAACCTAAAAACTTCCACTACACTCAACTATCCCCAACCTTGGCCATGGATAAATCAGGGTAAACTAATCATCCAAATTTTGAATATCACATTAGACACTATTTAACATATTTAAATTTGAGACCATTATAATGTACGCATTAAACATTTGAATTTAAAATTTTCAAAATCAAATAAATATCAACTTCTTCATTAGAAAACAAATATTTTAAATTTTAAAGAAATAGAAAAGAATTTTATTTCCCATAACCCGCATTCTATCCCATGTGTTCCAAATAGGTTGCATGTCAAAAAAATCCATGGGTGCATGAAATGATGCATACATACACAATCCCATTCATGCCTACCCATGAGTGAAACCTCCAAAACAAAAACATCACACATCACGTGTTTCAAGGAAGGTGAAATAACAGTTCAAATATAATAATAAAACCATTGAAATAGAAATGCCACCCTTGAAATGTGGGTTTTCCCCCATATATGGGTTACATACTCCCAGGTATGAATTCATTCCCAAGGCTAGACACAACCTATTCTTTTTACTATCATTCCCAATCAACATAGAAACAAATGTAAAATAAATTTGATACCACTTTATCACTTTGGAGACCGGGTTCTAATAGATTAGTTCCCCAAGCCAGTTCATCACCATAACATAGGAACAAGTCCCCATATGCTATTGGTTTTCACCTAGAATCCACTGTCTAATAGGATATTAGTGGAGACTATATGCTATTTATGATAGTAATATAATAGAATCAATTAAAATAAATAATAACTAAATTGTTAATAGCCAATTACCATGCATCTAGTAATGAACTTCAAAAACATAGAAAATTCCCAAAACCAAATACAGTAACACCCCTTTCATTATTGTGTTATGTACCCAATGTAACAGAAAAAGAAGACAGAGTAAAAATCCACAAAAAAATCATATCATCAGTCTAGTCCCTTCATCTACTCTCTATACCAAAATTATTAATCAACCATCTGTAATTATTTATTTTCCATTATCCTTTCTTGTATGCATGGAATTTTCTTAGTTACCAAGGGTGACCCAATAACGGTGTGAGTAAAAATTTTCATTCTACCACAAATGTTGTCTAATGAAATATTGATTTCAATTACTTTTTTCTATCATTGTAAATGAACAATGGGAAAGAAGTAAACTAAACATATTTGTTATTTAATCAGTTTTCATTTATCCCCTAGGGATCTCAGGTTCTTCAACCACACATGTATAACCAAACCATCTTCTTCCCAATTAGGAATATTGAACTTTACAACATGATGGGTTAAAAACCTTAAATCAAAAGTATATTTATTAATAAATTACTTAAAAACATTTTACCTTAGAGACTATTTCTATGTTCCCATATCTTGTCCGCCCATTGGATCCTAGAGTATCATTCCACTATCCAAACCATTAAATGCATCAGTTGGGCCAAAATATCAGTCCTTCTCAGACTATACAATGCACTAATGGTACCTAAAACATTAGTTTGGTCCACCCCAAGGATGTGGAGCCATAATCCAATATAAATTCATACAATTAATTCTCATTTCTATAGTCAATCATTTATCACGTTTTCCTTAAATATTGAAAAAATGTTATACCATTTCATTTATCATTATCATCATTATCTATCACATTCCATGCCTTTACTTCAATTTTAAAACTATTCAGCCTAAAGATTTATTCAAAATCGCAACTATTAGAAATTTTATTAAACAATTTATAAATACAATAATTACCCTTTCACCCTTTATCACTATTACCCTTAATTATTTAAAATACTATTATGTTTTCCATGTGAAAAAAACCCCTTTATACAAGGCTAATATACCAAACAGAAATTTAAATATTTCTAAATTCATAATCCCATTAATTCATCAATTAACAATTCATATCACCATTTCCAAATTATTGACACATTCCATGGGTGGACAAATTCTCAGTATTATAATCTTCAATATAATATATGTGTTCTTTGAATGATCTCATACATAAAATTAGGGATAAAATTACTTTCTATTTTTAATGTAAAATATTAAATACAATTTAGAACAAGGTAAACCCCACATATACAAAGGGAATGAAAGAATAGATATGTGTGAAATGTTGTATACCACCCACCTTGGGCTTCTAGAAATTCAATCCTCCAATATCATCAATTTAAATTAGCTAAAACAACCACTAACACCATTGTTAATGTTTCCCAAGAAATGGTGGGTATTAGGAGGATCAGAAGATGAGGAGAAACCAGAAAAATATTCTCTTATGAAATTAATGGAAAAGGACTCGTTGAATTACCTGGAGCTTCAATTCATAATAATAGTACTCAAAAAACAATATAATCAAAAGTGAATAATATTTATAGAAGTTATGATATCCTAGTTTTCACTCCATAGATACTGGAGGATAAATTGGTGAAAATATTGGAAGAAACATTTATGTTTGGGATGTAAAATATAAAATGAACAGGTTTTAAGAGGCATATGTTTTAAAATAATAGTTTTCCAAATTAGTAACCAACCATTATATTCCATCCCTTCCAAGTATAAACTAAGAAACCTTATTTGTTTGGTCTCCCGCACAGTTTTGAAAAACCATATGGTTACCTTGTGGTTGGCATCATCCATGTGGATCAAGCAGAATGGTCTCTTGGAACACCATACCTGGTTTGTTAACCACACTTCTTCCTCCTAAATGTTTCATAGTTATGTCATGTGGTTTTTATTAATCATGTTCCAACTTAGAACCATGCACTCAATGGTCTCTTTCCCCCTTTTTCTAATCTCATACCCCATGAAAACTCATGATACCATTTCGAATTATCTGAGGTATATCATTATCTAATTTAAATAATTTTAATAAATATTAAAATTAAAATATACCATGTTAAATTTCATATTCCAACAATTTCATAGAAGTGGTTTTAACATATAGATATTTTATTACATATTAACTCCTGGTTGTAGATAATTTTAGGTAATTTCAGGTCCCAGTTAGCCATTCCCAATATAGTTATTAAATACATCAACCATGGTGTGGTGGATATCATAGGAGATGAAAATAAAGTCTTCAAAGATAATTAATAAACCCTAAATCCATATCTCATTTTGAAAGACATGGAAGGAATGATTTACACCCTGAATTGGGACATGAAAGGAGGCCCATGCCAAAATATCTTAATAAATTGACTATAACATCCACTGGGTGGAAACCAAACATTTTATAAGAATCTAAAAATATATGGTATTTTTTTTGTGTTTTCTGGGGTTCATGTTTTTATAAATTACTTTTTATGCCTTATCTATAGAATAAATATGAATTGAGGGATATGTATGGGAATTTTATTAAATAGGTCTTACGATAATTATTTTGGAAGCCTAAATATCCATTAAAACCATTAGTAGAACATAAATATTTATTCAATTGGAAGTACATATTAAAAAATAATATGGGAAACACTTTCAAATTTTTGAAATGAATTGCATGTTTGGAGCATAGTTTAACAAATTGTGTTCCATGATAGTGTGTATAGAGACCCATAATTTACATACATGGTTAATAATTCAAAATTTAAGCATACTTATTAAAAGATATAACAAAACCATGAAAGGATCGTATAGGTATAGATTCTTTAGAAACTATGAAACACAAACAACTAGTTCATAAATCATTTACACTGTCTTCCGTTTATTTCATCATTTCTATAGTCCCTTTTGGAATATCTTACTTAATAACCTTCTTCCCGACCTGGGGAAAGAAAAAATTAAAAAGGGTGATCTCAAATGCTCAGTAAAGGTAAAAAAAAGAAATATCAATCACATAAAATTCATAAGAACATAACATTTAGGAAATCTTACCCTGCAAAAGAGATCATAATTTCATAACATGGGATAAATTATTGTAGTGAAATGTAATCCCAATAATCCTAACTTAAAATGTGAAACTTTGTGGCATACACACATAATCATATAGAATCATTTATTATTAGTCAAGACTCATTGCCAAGACTATCTTAGTGGAAAAAGTCCATTTCTGAACCGAGTTCACTACTCGTTTCAGTCCGGTTTCACTGAACCGGTTTAACCTGTCGTTCCAGCCATGTTTATCTCATAATATATAAAATCTTTACCCAATGCATTGGAGAGAGATATAGGTCCCACCCATCTCATAATTATACCATTCTTATGTGTCCCACAAATCATAAATCATACATCATAGCATAACCCATGTAATAAAAATGGGATTCTGAAACATCATTCCATCATAACATAATCCATATAAGACAAAAGGACATCATAAAAATAATTCCATCATAACATTTTAAAAACAATTCAAAAATAGGGATAGAAACAGAGCCCTATGTTATCTTTTATGGAAAATAATTTTGATAAAACACTGGAACTCCATTCTTGAGTAAAATATCCTTTCTACTTTAAAAACATTTTCATTTCTTAAAATGTCATATAATTTTAATCCAAAAGAAGTTGATTAAAAATAAACTTTAAAACATGTAATGGAAGCTTCATGGAAATAATTTTCTAAAAATCCATTCATGCCGTATAAGTTAACAAAAAAACATTCTTCTCGTACTTTTGCCGGAAAAGAGAAAAAGTACCTTGGATGAAAAACGACAAAATATTCCCTTCATATTTTATACTAAAAACTCACCGAAGGGTAAAATTGGATTTAAACAATTTTAGGATGATATGAATATTATTACATATTGAGGAAACATGGATGTGGATGATAAATATTCCCCAGTAAATTCTGATGTATAAACAATCTCGGAAAAAATTGAGATTGAGAGATTGTCCATTACCTTAGGTCTGATTTTCATCGTAAGTGTCTGAACCTCTGGTATAATGATTTAAATAATTTTATTTACATATTCCAGAATCATAATTATTGTTATGATATCATATATGGTCATATTCTTAGCTTTTTATTAGTAATATTTCATTACTACTTGTTATTCGGGTGTTTATTACTTTGTGTTCTTATGCGAGTTTTGTCGAATAAATTCTTATTCCTATTTATAGGATATATATATAAATCATATACAGAATGGTATTAGTATATTATATATCATATTAATTCATTAAATTCATTTATATAATCATTATTAAATTAAGATCATATAGAATGAGTCGCATCACATCGTGGAGACGGTAGGCCGTACGTACACACGAGCAATGATATCATTCCCATGATTGTGGAATTGTATTGGAGTGTATGTATACTATTTCAGAATCAATACCACTTTAAAATAATCATATATAGTTATTTATTTGCACCATTATACGCATCCATGTAAGGTGGTGGTGGAAACAATATTACACCACGGCGTGGAGACGGTATTCCGTACGTACGCACGCGTGATTATTTCATTTTCTGTAGGATGGATAAGAGGTGAAACATGGTTGTTTCGTATTTATAATAAAATATCAGTATATGAGGTATAATTATGTTATTACCTCATAATGAAACAACTAAAGAAGAGGGAGTATAAGAAGAACGGAACTTGAAGAAAACGGTAGAAGGTCTTACCTCTTTCTCGAAGTGCCTCCTTTAAACATTCTCTTAAGGCACTAGAGTTGGTCTTTTGAGAATACCAGTACCTCTAGTAGGTTTATAATAAAGTGGGGAAGTGAAATGGTCAGGGTTTGGCCGATCTTTAAGGCTCAAATTGGTGTGAGGAAGAGAGGGAGGAGGTGCCTTTTATAAGGGAGGAGAGGGGCACCTTCAGAAAGTGTTGAAATATTATTTTATTATAAACTTATCTTCGGTTTCAAAAGGTCCAAAAATCATTGAAGATGAATATAAGATGACTAATGGTAGAAATAAAATCATCTAATCAGAATTGGACATGTTTTGGAAAATATTTTAATCATTATAATCTTATTTATTTAAATCATTTATTAATGAAGTAAATATTTCATAATTATTGTATCATAAATAATTTAATTTATTTGGTGTCTAAAAATTATAAGAAAACTATAATTATGTAGGAAATATATTTAGATTTCCAATGAATATTTATAGTCGAAAATATTATTTATATAACCCCTTATAAAAATTAATTACTTAAAGATTGTTTTTAATGTCAATTTTATCTTTACCTTAAATTAATTAATCTAAATTGTCATTGTCACTACCAAGTGGCTCATTGGGGTCCCAAAATCGATCTAATAATTCCCATGGTCGTCCAATACTCATCCAACAAGTTTAGGACAAGTTTCAAGGCAATTTTGAATTATTATAATATTCTTTTAACCTTGAATTAGCCTATTTACCTTAAACCATAGTAAATAAAAATTACCGTAGTTACTATTCATAATATCAAAAAAAAATAAAAGTAACCAATTAACATAATTTGGACCCACTGATTCCAAATATGGAATCCATTGTTCAAAATTCAAAACACAAAAGTTGCAGTAATTAATTTAAAATTAATCCCGTTGTTAAGAAAACGAGTTTTAAAAGTTAAAACATTGCCAAAGATTGAAATGTTTTTACCTGTGAATTCAATGTAAAATTAATTCTAATGACATAAATTATATTAAATGGTAAAAATATATTCTATTTATACTTTAAAAACATTCAATATTATAATTTAACCATATAAAGTATTGAGATGAAAAAATTTGTTTTTAATTAAAATATAGCGTGTTTTTACTAACCATTAAAATATGAACATTATCAGAATAAGATGAAAAATTTATCCAAAGTAAATTTTTATATCTTTATTCTAAACAAGAATTTTAATTTTTCAAATTGAACATATAAACTTTTAAAAAAGTAGATTTAATGTGGGTGCGGCATCAAAAGGCGGTAAAACTGCATTTTTTAAAAAAATCTTCTTTTATCCAAAAAAACTGCTTTTTTCATACCTCATTCTAGAAAATGTATAAGATGAATTAAATGTTATAAAATTTAAAATCCAGTTAATAATATTCGTAACGGCTAGTTAATAATATTATAATATATCATTGTTTAGTGAAACTCGGTATTGTGTACTACACACGCTATTGAGGAAGGTCGCGATTGCGTGTAACGCAAGCCAAGATAGTGTTGTGTGTAGTTGAATATTCCTTTTCATATAAAATTTTACAAAAAAAATATACTTCTCATAAAATATCAGGGTGTTATAGTGTGGGGTAGGAAAACACATATAGAATAGATTTAAAGGAATGTGTAAGGGATACCAAAATATATTCCTCATACATGTGTAGGGGTCAAATAATTCTAGTAGAACGCAAATGTGTTCTATAGGATTTAACTATCCATTTGGAAAAATAATATCAAAATTTAAAACCACATAATGTTTCTCCCAATCACATCAAAAATAAAAACATAAGCATGGAAACCCAACCTACCCCATGCACCTAAATCCGTCAAACCCCCCCCCCCCCACCCTACGCCCTCATCACCTTATAATACCCTTATAATCACCTCCCACACAAAAATTCAGCCTCTTACTAAAGTGTAGAAAACCATATGTAACTTTTTCTACTACTTATTATTCTCCTTTTTGTCTTTCTTATTCTTTTTAATATTCTTTTTCTTCTTTTTCTTACTCATCTCCTTTTTCATTCCATTCTTATATAATTTATTTCAAATATTCTCTACCCATGTTTTTCCTTTTTATTTTATTTCCACTCAAACTTTTTTTCAAGTATTTCACAAAAACATTTTTAAATCTCTGATTATACACACATATCACACCATAATTTTTTTATACACAAAATTAATATTTATAAAAGTACATGGGTTTATAACTACCACGAGATTGTATTTTGATTTAAATTATTTAATTTAATTATAATTATTCTTATATTGTATTTTTTAAGACATTATGTTTTATTTATTGCCTGTAAGAACCTACCATAAACCCAAAAATTCTCTCCATATACACCATCCCATATAAATGAACCTATGGATAGAGTTTTTAAAACCCATCTATCACTAACGTTCAATGTTCAAAACAATGTGAAAAATAGTAAATACATAATTCTTCCCACATTATTTTTATCACCATATAATTAATTCACATATTTTTTCATTTTATTATAGGAATAATGGATGATATAATATAATCTATATTGAGGGGTTGTATTGTGAAGGTTATTTTGTTTATGAACTCTTATTTATGGAGTTTATTCTCAAAATTTTAGTGACCATTCACTATAAACATTCGTAGTCCACAATTTAGGTAGTCAATATTGTGGGAAAAGAAGGTGGTGTTACATTACATCCCCTAAAACGTTGTTGCAACCTAGCTTGAGGGAAATTTGATACCATTAATGGATTTTATAATGAGATTTTATGTGAAAAAATACATGTTTATTGATTCCAAATTTTCTTTCGAACTTGACGACTTAGGTATTTTTTTACACAAATCACTTAACCGAGGAATTCCTATAATCCCAAAAAAACCAACAAATATATTTCACAATGCATTATATCTTTTTTCAAGTTCTTTTTTGTAAAACGAGGGTAATTTCTCCATATGGTATACTTTTCTATTTCATTCTATTATCATTTAACATCTAATCAATTTCGAATTTATATTTTCATAATAAATACCCCATATTATTAAAAATATTAATGACTTATTTTGAGAGGGATAAGTCACACTATTATCTGAGTTCATGAGGATTAATTTTGATAGAAATAATTTACCAATCATGACCTACCATTTAAATTTATTCTTACCATGATATAATATTTTAAGTTTATTACATTTTTTTGAAATAATTACCACATTCATGGATCCATAGAAATAGTATATGTGGAGATAGTGTAAGCACATAAATTGTATGGCTATGAACCTATGGACTGTCATTATATTCCACCACACTATGTCATCTCACCCAATAAAACCATAAACATTAATACAAACACCCATATAAGGTGGTATTATTTAATTTTATTATGTCTTAATCTCTCTCTTATTTTACGCTGTCCACATGAATTCACCATAACTACTCACCCTTTTCAAAATTTACATGATCGTGGGGGTCATTCTTGATCTTATGTATATTGGAGATCCCCTGAATTTGGGCACCCCATTTGGTCATTACTAATTTTTTTTGAAAAAAATTATATTTTTCCCTTAGAAAACAATCAAAGGTGTGTATAAATATCATATATTCATATTATTTATATAATTATATCCCTAAATTAAATTTTTTAATTTTTTTTAATATATTATGTTGGTAAGGATTCCATTATTTTGAGTGAATATAGGAAAATTCATGTAATGTTATTTAAACATTCATCTTAAAACAATGTGTTTAAAAATATATTTTTTATTAATTAATTTAAATTAATGAAAACTTTTGAAATTCACGTTTTTCTATGAATTTTTTATATGGGAGGATATTAGAGTGTCGGTATTGAACTTTTGGTAATTATGTGGTTTGAATGACGTAATATATTGATTCATTTTCAAATTCATTAAGAAAACTCATTCAGAAAGATTAGGTACCAAAAATTTATTCTAGTGTGTGAAATAAATGAATAATGGAGGTAGAAAAACAATTACCCCAAATAATGATGACCAAAATAGATTTGAATATAGAATAATAATGATATTTTATAACCTATATTTATGATTGGATATCATTTCATGTCAATTAGATCCCTATTAAAAATAACCAGACATATTAGAATATATAAAAAGAAAGAGGGAAATTATTTTAAATAAAAATGAGAAACATAATACTTATGGAAACTACGATTTAAGATTGAAATCATACATAATAAAATTTTACTCAACTTTATTAATTTATATAGGAATTATAATTAATGAAGTGTAAATTCAGTATTTTTTTAATAAGATACATTTAAAATTGTGATCGTTGAATAAATATAATATCTGATATCCCTACCCATCTTTTGGGTCATCCCATTAGAAATAGCATACAAGTGATAGTTTTTGGAACTATAATTGATCAACTGTGGATTATTTTGATGAATTAGTGTATATATGATTGTTCAATATTGAATTATATCTTATAAAATATTCTTTAAGTTCACATATATGGTTTTTATGGCCTGAATGAATTTTATATGTCATGAATCGGAACCCAGGGAAGAATCATAGATATTTTCATAAAATGTAACTTTATAAAGAAAATGGAGTTGTTTGGGAACCTTTTATACTATTCATGGTACATTATAAAATCATGTAATTATGCACCTTAGTATTTGAAACCATGTGACATTAAATTCCATGTGGTGGTCTTATTCACATGATTTTTGGAATGGTTTATAAAAATATGTGGGATCACATAAGAATATATACACAACTATAAATAAATAATTATAACTTATTACATGGTCTTTTTAGGGATAACTAAACCATGAGAATTCAAATATAAATTTTGTTCGTTAAAGAGTTAGTGGAAAAACAGAATCATATGGTTGGGATACAGTTTATGAAAACATATATAATAATATTGGTCCTTTTTAGATTTTTAAACTACCATACATACTCCTCCAACATTATATTAACCCTTGAATATAACCCCTAATGACTCCAGGACTATATGGTTAGGTTAATTAAAGTACTAAACAACAATTTATTTGGTAAAATAATAAGGGAGATAAATTATTGGCTAAAGAGAGATTGAAATTAATATGTGGAAAGAGTCCCTTCATTCTTGGAATTGATATTTTCTTCCTGTTGTTTCTATTATACACACATTCTGTTAGTGTGGTTTTTTTACATTCCATCATGATAAGGTGAAAAACCTTCTATGTTATGGTATTAGGTAATGATGGGTGTGAAAACCATACATCATTATAGTATTTCAATTTTTATTACTGTATTTTTTTTAGTTATAGAGTTTTTGTGATTTTGGAGACTAAATTTTAGATATTTTAAATGTTTTAATGGTTGTATAGTTATCAATAATGACTTTGAAAACAATCTGACAGTCATTCATTTTGTTTTATATTTATATTTTTCGTTCTAACATGGTTAACACATAGAAAAATCATTTGGGGTATTAGGGGAAATCATGAAGTGTGTGTTTTTTCTAGTGTGGGATAAACAGTTAACACATGGTTTGATAATCCATGTTGGTAACCATGAATCAAACTCAATTTTAATTTTTTGAAATTCGGGATTTTCACAGTTGTTTTTACCCCTAAATCCCTCACTCTCCACTCCCTCGTTACTTATCAATCCCTAGATGAACCCCCACTTATGTGTACCCCCCTTTACTGATCTAACAATGGTTATAGTGATTTCAAGTCCATTATTCATAATTTATGATAGATTTTCCAGGTCAATGACTCTCCATCCATATATTCACCCACTCCTCATGTTTTATTCCATTCATGTCTATTTATCCATTTCGACCAAGCCCTATAGGTAACTATTTGAATGTATTTTTGATTCACTTGATTATATGGTATTTGTTATCTGGTTCAAGAAAAATCTATCCTATAATAAAATTCTAGACATTCCACCATTATTTATATATAGGGTTTTGCCTATATGAACCATTAATTTATGAACCATTGATTAATTGATGGTTAAATTAATTTTTTAAATATTAAATTATAGTGTTAAATTATGTTTATTAAATTGATAAATAGAAAAATTTATTTTGTTTTGGTATACCTAGAAATCAATGACGTACATTTTTTAAACAAGGGGTCAAATTATATTTTTTTTATTCACCTCAAAACATGTATCTTGTTTTTTTCTTAGAATGGATATTAATATGGAATTTGAAATTTATAAAATATTTTAGATTTTAAAATTGGATTTTCAATGGTTTTACATGCTTTTCAGGTGATATATAAAATAACATTTAATTGGAAACATTTTCAAGGACTTTTTGAAATTAATTCTATATGTTAAAGTTTATTTGAGCCCATTCTAGTTAGTGACATATATTGATTTGTCTTTTATTAGACCCATGGATTTTTTCATTGAATGTGGATTGATCCCTAAAGTTTGTTTCCCAATGGTGTTAATTGTATTCTTACAAAAAATATTTGAATTAATTCTATACATACCTTTAAAAAAATTGAATGAAAATTTTGAAATGATATTATAACCCATTAATTTAAATTAAATTTAACCCCAAGTCATGTTTGGTGAAAGACCGATTTGACATTATAATTGATTTTTAAAAGTGGTGTGTCCCTAAGATTGACTTTTTTCCCTTTTCTTGTCGGCGTTATATGTGTGTTGTTTTGTTTATTTTGGTCATAGTGATAGATTTATAAGTTCTATTTTTAATTTAGGGTGTAAAACTAGAGGGTGAGATATAATTACACGTTTAATGTGGGCTTTGATCGATGAATGTTTGTCACTTTAACTTTTATATTTGTTATTGGAATAATAGGATGATAATTATTTTACTAGATGACTAATTTTTATTACCATGTGTTTAATAATATAGACATTAAGTTAAAAGTTGTTATGGGAGGATTCACCATCTTTGTTTCAATTTTGGGGAATTTTATTGGGACATGTTAATTTTATGGTACTAAATATACAAATAGGTTCAATGAGGTCCACCGAAGTTTCTTATATCATGTTTATGATTTTATAAGATTAAGGACTATGTTTGTATCCCATGGAATGTTTTTTTGTTTTTTGATATAGATTATGTCACTAACTTCCAATTTTATTTCTATATTCATTAACCTGTATGTTTTTTGAGAATTTATTCTTTATATTCCTAAATAATCTGTAATATAGTGACTTCATTAATAATATTTTATTCATGTTGGGTGTATTATTTAAAAAAAATCATTAAAATGAATTTGAATGAACATTTTATATAGAAAAAATGTTTTTTACATGGTGTGTGTGATTTGTGAAGAAGCATTTTTGATGGATTGTTTTCATTTGAGATAAATAATGAATAATATTGTATAACTGATTTTGTTTTTTATTGGTTTTAAATGTGATTAAAAATTGAAAATATATTTTTTAATTATCTTATAATATATCCTAAAAATTCTTTTATAATTAAATATTTGGAATGTGGTAAGGTTGGTGTTTATCTAGTGATCATTTTCTTCCCACATATACATATAAAATATTTATTTCACATTTCAATTTATATTTTAACCTCTCATAGATTATTGGTTTTTATTAGGACAATATAGTGCCTTATGTTCAAGAGGGAGTTATTTTTTATTTTATGTTTTTTTTGATTCATTTTCTAAATATGCCTTAATCACTTTTATTTATTTTTATTATTGAATACACTATATCTGTGGAGAATGGGGAGGGAAGATTTTTTCTTTTATATGAGGGAATTAAAGGATAAGAAGAATGGTTTATGTTTTCATATTTTAAATATGTTGTGTGTTTAAATATTTTATGTTTGTTTTTAATTAAATATTATTTTTGGTTTTGACATATGACTTATCTATGGGTTATAATGGAATTTTTGGTGAAATTATTATTCTATATTAATTCTGATATATAAGAGATGCTATTTTTAATTCTTGATTATTAGGACCAGAAACCTTTCGTCTTCTAGTGGGCATTAGGGTTCCCATTGAGCCTATCGTGAACCACTTTAGGATCCAATTTAGGTTTTAGCCTAGTATTGGTCAATAACAATGGTATATGATTCTAGATTCTTTAGTGGGGGAAATGTTTATTGACAATTCCAAAAAAAAATTGAGGTGTATCAGGGTATAATGTAGATAGGGTGATCAATACTTGGGAGGTACATTAATGAGAGAGTATAAATGGAACCCTTCAACCAGGGACCTGAAGTTACTAGGGGAGCAGGGATTTAAATAATTTTGTTTTTGTTTTATATAATTTTATTTTTTTAATGTTTGGGGTCGAACCCTTATTTAAAATTAAATCAAATAAAAGACCTCTTTAATTGGGTATAGGGAGACCCATTACATATCCTGAAGGCCCAATGGAATGGTTGAGTTTCCTTTAGTTTTTATGTTTGATTTTAGAATTAAAATTTAAAATTAATTGTTTTCATGAGTATGGAATACACATACTGAAACAATAATAAATAAAAAAATAATCTATATTATAAATGTCTTACGGATTGTTGTGTGGACGGTTGTGTACCATCATACAATGTGGTTGAGTAAAGCGTGGGTCATTAATCTATTTTTTATAATTATTTCACCTATGAGTGAATCCCAATTATGGGGAAATTTCAAAGTGATTTTATAATATATTTTTTATATAATGTCATTTGATTTGCAATTTTTTATTTAAATTTGTTGTAAAATATTTTCTCATGAATATAGTGGATTTCATGGAATTATATTTTTTGAAATAAACCTTAGGGATCAGTTATGAAATTGAATTTGGTTTCTGAAATGTTTTTGAAAATGACTTATTTCATTTTTAGATTATAAAATGATTCTTAAAAATTATTAATGGTTTATGTACTAGTGGTTTTGAATCTCTTAGGTTGTGTTTTCAAAAATATATTTTTTCATTTAATAAAAATTGTATGGAGAACATTTTTTATGTCTTTTAAAAAGTGGTAAATTGATATGAAATGGGATTATATTTAATGTATAAATTTTTAAATAATAAATTTGGTACTGCAACTCAATGTAAATTGTGAATTTTCAATTTAAATTTTATTTCAGGGCTCTTTATCAATGGTAAAAGTTAATATATTAAAAATATTCAGGTTTCCTCACAAGATTTGTGTGGAGACTTCTTTATGTGATTTATTTTCCAAAATATTGTTGGTCTATGATCATGTTTCATTTTATATAATGTATGCCTCCCATAAATTTCATGAGTTAATGTGGGGTGCTCATATTAGGTATTAGTTCTTTTCTTAGTAATGGATTATGCACAGGATCATAATGGAGTGTAATTTTTTGTTACCCTTTTGTTGGTGTTGAGGAGTGTTATTTGTCCTTTTCTTTTGGGGAAAAAAATATGTGTAACTTGGACAGCTAGTTAGGATACCTAATGTTATCTGATAAATTTATGGATTTTAGGAAATATATTTTCTAATGATATTAATTTTTAAAACTTATAAATAGTTAATATTTCAGGGTTTTTTCTGTTGTGTATTTGGGAATCTAAAAATAAATCTTTTATACATACTGATGCATTTTTTGTGAATTTAGCTTTTAGTGTCTCACATTGTAATTTTTTGTTTTATCGGTGTCTTTTTTCATTGATATTTCAGGTTATTACATGCTATTCATGGTGAAAATCCTTGGTAACATGACTTAGTGATCAGGGAGTGTGATAAAAGAGTTGATATTATCCATTTTTGGTCTTGGGGTTCGATGTTTTTCGACCCACCATTGTACAATGTTTTAATTTTTAACCCTATGTTACTGATGTGTGATATGACATGTGGTTAGAACTCATGTAGTTCATTGAGTATTCTAGTGGGACCTTCATTATTCTTTTAGGTTTGATGCATTGATTGGTTTACGATGAGTTCCCTTTTTATAGTGGTTTTTAAATATTTTGGAAGTGTTTCTCATTGTTTCATTTTAGTTACACCAAGATAGATATATTCAAAATGGTGGGGAGATCATGATTATTCTTCATTATCTTATTAGGGATCTTGGCTTTGGTTTTTTTATATATTCATTAAAAAATAATAACAATTTATATTTTTATTAAAATAATTTTGAGGATTTTTTTTGTCATTTTAGGACCGTTTTTTCAAGTGGTTTTATATATATTGGACACTTCTAAGTATTTACATAAACAACCCACCACTTGTCTGGAGTGTGAATATATATATATACATATATCTTTCTTTTCCCTTTACATTTTTTCATTCACTTTTTGAGAGTTGAATGTTTCATGGTGGTGAGTATTAGGACACCCACACGTCACTATTGTGGTTATTTGTTAATTATTTTATATTATTTTGAGTTTCATTTGTTTCATTAATTTTTTTGTTTAAAATATTAAAATTTTAAAAATTTTATGTTAACATAGGATTATCCCACTTGGTTTGGAAAACTATGTGTAAATATTTCACCTAGTTCAATAAATGGATTGTTTTATTTTCTATGGTTGACATGTGGTATGTCAAATTTAGAAGGGTCTTAGAGGATACCATGAAGAGTGTGTTTGATGTTTCATGTTTAAGACACATAGTTAACCAAATTTTTTTTGAAAAATATATGTTTTAACCATGCACCAAACTCAAAATCTAATTTTGTAAAATAACATATTTATCCTTTTTACTCTCAAATCCCCCACTCTCCCATCCACTAATCATGAGACACACCTAAGCCGAGCCCCCCAACGAAGGTGCCTACTAAAATCTCAAAATCCTTTGTTTATAGTGATTCCATGTATATTATTAATTATTTTTGTCTAATTATCCAAGTTACATACTCTTCTACCCTCTCATCCACCTCTCCAAGTGTATTATTTTTCCCTCATCATTGTGCTCATTTACAATGAACAGCAGGAGTTGCAGTTTGACTTGATTTTTAGAATTATATCATTTCAAGGGTGTGATAAATTTTCTTTATCACTGTTTATCTGAAAATTGAGTTCTAGATCATCTTGAATTGATTATAGGTATGTTATCCATTTAAATATTCTTTAATGAATGAACTGTTCATTATTAAAGGATTGAATTAATGTTTAATTTATAAAATGTAAATATTAAATTATATTCATTGAATATTTATAGAGAAAAGTGTATTTTGTTTTAGTTTACATATAAATCAATTATTTTCCATATTTTAAAGAATGGTTCAAATAAAAATTTTCTAGACAATTTACACTAAGTATTTGGGAAATTATTATTATAGATTTAGAATTGGGGTTTTAAATTTAAAAAGATGTTTTTGGTGTTTAAAATGGGTTTTCAAGTGTTTTGATAGGAATTAAAATTCACAAAATAATCCTTATCATTATATATTTTTTATTTAATTAGTTTTTTTAATGTTTTCCATGAATTTAAAGATAAATAGGTTTTAATTACTGGTTGTTTACTTATATCACTATATAATGGCTTGTATATAGTTAGTTGAAACAATGTATGGACCTTTCAAAATAATATATTATTTAAATGATAGAAATTGAATAGTTGGTGAATTTTGTTATTACTGTGCCTCTCTTCCATTCACAATGTTCTGGATTTTCTAATTAGATGTACATAGTTGGAACATGTTTTTCCTAATCGTGAAATAAGACCAATCACTATATTGAGTGAATTAGAAATATGAAAATTATAAAACATCCCTTCCCATTTTTTCTAATTTCTTTCCCTATACGTCTCCCTAGTGCGATTATCCAATGATGCTCTATCCCAAGGATCTTAGTTGGGAACTCTTCCACCTCTCATCTACCTCATATCATGACTTCAAGTAGATTTTTTTCAATTTGAGTATTGTTATTTGAGGTATGGACTTCTTTCATCTATTAGGTTATTCCATTTGTCCCTCTCCATGTGTATTCCATAGATGAACCCTAAATTTAAATGGTTTGTTTTAAAATTTTTATTTCAAGCTCTTAGGGATTGTGATGTTTCAATCAAGGATTATTCTAGTGATATTTATTGGAGGTGATGAGTTATGCTAAATTTCATTTAGTTTAACCCATATTTTTTTTTAAAAATATATATACCTCAATGTATTTAATTTAATTTCATGTCTTTACTTCCCAATAAATTTATAATATGTTTTTTTAACCTCTCTTAAAAGGGAATGCATGTTTCACTTACGATCCATTATCTTTGAAGAAAATTTATCTTAAAATTGATTGGATTAAAATTTCTTTTCCACATCTTTCCATACTAGGTGTTTGATAAATCCTCCAATAACATTTACTCATATGTTTGGATGTTTTGAAAGGTTTTTAAATTTAAAAGTAATTCTTAATTGTCTTGAATATTTTATTTTTCATTTATTATGTTTCTTGAAATTCCAGGTATTGACTGAGCATTTCAAAAAAAATTAATAGAAGTTTTAGATTTTAAAATATCCTTTTCTATATTTAGTAGTTATATATATAAAGGTGTGTACATATATATATATCCATGGAATAATTATTATGATAATATGTATATTTATGCCATGATAGGCACACAGATATAAACATATATACATACATATATATAACTATCTCTCTATGAGTGTAAATTTATATGAGTATAATGTTTGAAGGAAATTTTAAATTTAAGCTTTATGATTGAAAATAGTTTTCAAATGTTATATCAAAGGAAGACTCTAGTATTATTTTTCAAAATATAACATCAAGGGGAACTGTGAATATTTTTATCTAAATCTATGAGTTGTGTTTTATTATTAATAATGTCACAATTATTATCAATACTGTTTTTTAAAATATACCCCTCGATATTAAAATAATGAATTTTATTTTTTATTTTTAATGTGAAAGTACTTCTAAATTTTTTTTAATGAATGATATGTTGGGTGGTCAATGTCTTATTGTTAAAACATCATGGGAGGCCCTAGAAAATGTGTATATTAGCATAGATCAGATGATGTCCAATACAACAATTAATAGTATCACCTTGACTATAGTTAGAGTTTTTTACACATTAAATTTGAAAGTAGTGTCTATAATTGATAGGTCTAGTTTAGTAGTAGTTTCTTTCACTAATTGAGGTTTTCCAGAATTAGGGA
Source organism: Viscum album (assembly GCA_963277665.1). Lineage (NCBI taxonomy): Eukaryota > Viridiplantae > Streptophyta > Magnoliopsida > Santalales > Viscaceae > Viscum > Viscum album. The sequence goes on from OY728135.1 coordinate 2,014,809,769, forward strand.
TGTAAATGATCTAACATCCCAACCCTTTATAACCATATAGTTTTTTCCCAAGTTATATGTTTTAAAATATCAATTCTATGGTCATATTTTCACCTATGATATTATGATAATACCATAACCTTCTATTTCAATTATAAATTGATATTTTCTATTCAATACTTCCTTAAGAATATATCAATTTTAAGTAAATTTTATTTCTGAATTGAATTTTATAACATACTTGAAAAAAAGATTCTTTTCAAAATGGTGTTTTAATACAATATGATAGGTCTAATAATTTTTTTATAGTTATTATTTTCATTAAATTTAATAAAAAGAATATTTTATTAAATGATTCATAAACTTGTATATTGCTTTATATTTTAAAACAATAAAAAATAATTTTTAATATTGTTAAAACTAGAATAAAAAGGATATTTTACCAAAAGATGTTACATTGAGTAAAATTTCTATTATCATAGTTGTTAAAATTTATTATCACACCAATTCATATTATTTAAGTACATTTTCTAGTTCAACTCATGAGTACCCATGGAACATGTTTATTATGTGGTTGGATGGTGACTCATGGATTCACATTGAGATATGTTAGTTATTTTTTAAAATATTGTTTCTTTTAGAAAATATCACAAATAAACCTTGTAATTTTTTTTGTTATGGTTATTTTTCAACGTAATTATATATTTATATAGAGACTAAGGACACTAATGTAATGTTTTTCTAAAAGTGAGGGATTTTGTTTTGAGTGGAGGGATTACTTTTACTTTAACTAATTTATTTAAACTGATTTAATTTTTTTTTTCTATTTTATAATGGTGTATGGACCTCTAATTTATAGATTAGTTGTGATATATTTCCTAGTAGTTAATAATTTTATTTATTAGGAGAAAGTACTCTAATAAGTTATTCATTGATACATTGGCACTATTTTCTATCTTGGAGTGGTATGGAATGTGCTTCTGGTATGTTGCAGGATATTCCGGGCATCCGATGGAGGGGTGACATTGTTGGAGAGTCCTATTTCATGTGATAAGTTAAATAAAAATTATTTTTAAATTATTTTTAATTATTTTATTTATAATAAATAGAGTTTTCCATAACTTATTTATCCAGTTTTATGGCATGATATAATAAAATTATTGATGGTTTATACCTTGGTATTTTATAAATGAAATGGGTTTATTCATTAATTTATATTCAAAATTGTGTTATGTTTTTTATTATGAAAACAAATGTGTTAATTGAAAAACTACCCATAAATGAAATTTTTTAGAAAGAATTTTATGAAATGAAATTCCAAACCATTAAAATAAATTACTTGGGTCTCTAAATTCTATTTGGTGAAAGTATCGTTTGAAAAAATTAAATGATATCTATGAGACCTTATTTGTGTCACTTTTTACATATCTATAAATGGGTGGTATTTTATATATAGGGTGACTAATGATGAATGGATAAGATTTCATTTCATGTGAGGGCATGGAATCCGAAGATGAGTTATCATTACTTTTTGTTTTCTCACCTTTTCCTTTATATTATTAATTATAATTATTGGTCTCTATGTAGTTTTTTCATGAGTGAAAACACTATTTTTAACATGTCTGTAGCTAGAGTAGTACTTTGTTTTTTATTTCAACATAGGGGATCCCTTTGGTAGATTCATGCTCCTTGGATAGTAATTTACTTAACCAGTATGATGGGAAAACCAATATGGACATGTTATTCAATGTTAACCTATATTTGTATTATATAGTTAAATATTGATTTACATGGGTTCCTATTTTAATATACCATGTCTCATTCTCTTTTTATGATTTTATATGGGATTATCTTACTTACTATTGTATTTCATGAGGGATTAACTTTTTGAAACCTATGATTAGTTTTTTATTTTCATGTTTATGTTATGGCATGGTGACTACTTTTACGTTCATCTATTCAAGAAACCTATTTTATTTATCTACAATTTCTATGAAATGATTTTAAAAGAAAATTTGAAATTGAAAGAAATGGGAACATTACTTGGAATGTATGACATTGAAATAATTTTTTTTATTTAATATTTTCATTTTTGATAAATGAAATATAATTTTTTTAAACAACCCAATGTTTTATTAATTTTATGTTCTATTAAAAATGAAGAACTTATTTTCATAATGCATTTGAAACAATTTTGAAAAAAGTTTTATAATTAAAAAAAGGTAATTTGGAAAGGAGGGTGGTGTCCAGTTGAGAATTATTATGGCCAGACCTATACTAAGATTCTTTTTTAGGTCGCATATTAGTTCTTAGATTATAAGTATGTTTTTATAATGTTGGTATAAATTAGTGAATTATGGCCATAAAAAGGCCATAAGATTAGTTTTTCCTTATTTGTATGATTTTTATACTCAACCAAATTGACAAATACTACATTCTATTATGGTTATTCATGGAAACAAAATATCATGGGGGTTTCGGAAGAACAATGGGTTATTTCTTGTGTGGGAATTTTGGGTGATCTGAATAATTTATTTTTTCATTTGTTGAATTTTGTTTGGGTTTAAATTAAATTTTATTATTTAAATATTTTTATTTTTGGGGGTGTTTTTTCTAATTATGGAAGGTTCATGTATGATTTTTTTGGGGATTAATATAATTGTTAACAATAATTTAAGGATAACTAATTCCCATATATTTAATATGACTTCCACAAACTTTTTACTATCTCATTCTAATTGTGAATTCCACTTAGACTAGTAGAGAGACAGTTTTTATGGTAGACTAAGGTGATTTATTATAGTTTGGAATCATATATGTAGGTAAATTTATTGTGATGGGTTTCTATATCTTATATAAGTTTTTAACAATCCCTTATTGGTAATGTTAATCTATTTAGTAAGTAAATTTAATAAAACCAATGAAATTGTATTTGGGGGTCCTTTTATGGAACTATGATGAATCACTCTATGACAATTTGATGATTACACATTATCTATGAATTGTTATTATAAAATCTTCAAACAATTATGTTTTAGACTAAAAAAACATTGATATAATATAGTTTAATTTACTGGACTATGGATATTAGGTCATCATTTAATCCCAGTGGTAAATCTAATATAAATTACATTAAAAAACATGAAAAAAAATCATTCACTTCCATCACATTCCATAAAATCAATACATTATAATAATAAAAATAATAAAAATATTTCTTTATTATTTACAATTTTTAGTGTAATTTACATCTCTAGGATTTTGGGTAGTATCAAATTAAATTAATCAATGGTTATTAATCATGAAAATTAATCTTGAAATAATCGATTTAATAATCACATTTTTAAATAAAAAGGGTTCCCCAATAATTGACCCCATACATCCAATATACACATCATTTCATTGGGGTAGAATTCAATTGGTGGTTCCTGATAAAAACTAGGGATTTGTAGGGATATTAAGATAAATTTATAAAGAAAATAAATATATAAATTCCATGAATCAATATTTTATATATTTCCCAAACAAGAAAAAATTTCAACTCCTTTAACCATCACTATATGGGATATATTAAAACACTTTCACTTATATCCAAATATTTTCATTAAAAATCCCATAAACCCTGATGACAAAAAAATCTCATTTAAATTCAAATATTATAATAGGTACACATGTCCCAAAAGTGATACACATAGTGTCTAAATATATAATATTCTATGGGGATTCACCTCTTGAACCTAACCAAAATTATATAAGTGTATTTCAGTCAGAAAGTATTACAATATCGATGTTTATTAACATTACAACATTATTTATTAATTTATATTCCCATCCCAAAAGGTAAAAAATAAATATATATTTTATGGATTTTGGTTTCCCATGAATTGACCTTTCCATAATGATAACTAACAACACCTAAAAAGAACATTACATGGAATCGTGTTAAATTTTTTTATCCATCAATAATAGTAAATATATCATTCATACATCCTCATTATAAAACTAAATGATCATTATTACATCCATAAAAGGGGGAATGTCTCCAAGGCACCCTTATTGCCTTAAAATCACTGTTCACTAAGATGTGTAATATTTAATATAATAAAAAAATTTTCAAATATAATTTTTAAATTAAATAACTTATATAAATATATTATAAAGAATCCATCCATGTAATATGAATTAAAATTATTCCATCAATACCATATATTCTCATTAAATAATAATATATTGTTAGTATAAACTAAAATAATTACAACACTATAGGTTACATGTTATTAAGAAATATACTCTCTAATTTTGAAATTAAGTCTCATTATTATTATTTTAAATATATTTTTAATATGAAAATTAATTTAAATTTATATTATAAATTATCACATTGTACTACCATTGTAAATCATTATAAATTAATGTGTTATAAACAGTTATATTATTGATATCATATCAAAGATCACACTCAAGGTCTAGAGGGAAGGGTCAATATAGGTTAAAAAATATCAATAAAACCTATTATTAAATAATAATATGTGTTTTCCTAATATTATAATATAATTAGATATTATAAATAAACCATACCCATACCATATCCTCACTATAAAAATTGTATATTTAAACCCAATTGATAATCAAATACATGATTTTTGGTTTTTGAACATATTGCCAAATGGTAGGATAATAAGAGGAGGATGGAAATCTTGGGATATATTTTTATAAAATCATAATAGTTAATCCCTCAAATGATCTGATATTTTAAAAACATTACCTTTTTCACCTCAATTTATTTTAAATAACTCCTCCAAACCAAGAATATAGTGTAGGTACATTGGCGATCTAGCATTTAGTAGGTACCCAACGATTAATCAATTTCAATCTATTTATGTGTATATAGACCCATTCTCTTTTGCTGATGTACATTTTGTATGTAATGTTACTCATTGGTCACCCAATGACCCAAAAGAACAAACTTCATTAATTTTACTACCTTTCACCCATGTTTATTCTTCCAAGAACATTATTTTAAACCTAGAATCCATATTAAATCATTTAAATAAAATATAATTACACTAAAAACTGATATTACATGGTACATTTATTTTTAGAGAAACCAATTAAATGATTTAGTGTAAGTCAAAAATATCCTTATTTTTGGGAACATTACAAATAATTAAATCTATTGGATGGGTTTATTTATGTTTCTTAGTGTTAGCATAATTTATATGATCATGAAAACATGTAACAAAGGATAACAAAAATATGCTATAGAATAATGTTATCCTTAAGTTATTTTATGTGAAAACTTTGTGGATTAAAAATTATATTTCAATAATAAATAATCATGAAAAATTTTAATCGACGGTTTGGGACAGGTGTGACACCCATTCCTATGTTTCCAATTATTTATTTACAAGTGTATATTGTTTAAATATCCAAATAGTATGTGTGGATATAAAAAGGGACATGTTTAACAATTTAAATATTTTCATGAAATCATGATAGGAATGTATAATTAACTAATATATATTAAAAAACTATAGAAAACAAGAAATATGATTTATGATTTAGATCAATGTTATGGACATGTACCCTTTATCAAGAATATGGTACTTAAATAGAATGAATAATAGTTATGTCCTAAAATATCATATTTTATTGGTGCCTATTGTTGATTTTTATCCTCAATGATGGGGATCATGAAATTATCCTCAAATTATATAGGCAAAAAAATTGCATACATTGATTATAAGTTTTATGTATGTTTGACACTTTATTTTTTATGGTACACATGGGTTTTTCAAAGTTGTATCATGAGTTTCAAAGAAACAATTATTTAATTTTCAAGAAAATAATAGATTCATAGTTAGAGAAAATCCTTTTATGTTATAACGAGGAGGATAAATAATTATATGTTGTATATTATTGAGACATATATTATTGATTTCTAGATAAAAATTATATAATAATGTAATTATTTCAATGAAAAATTAAATGTTCATATCTGAAATTTAATAACATCACCTGATTAATCAATGGTTTATTTTCAAAATATTTTTTAATGATTATTATAGAGCTATTATATATGGTATATATCACCTAATTATTTATATTAGAGATCATGTTTTAAACAAGAATCTCATTTATGATTATTTTTTATTAAGATGCTTATTTATCTCTTGATTTGGAAAAGAATCATGAGATATTATATGAATCAACAATGTTATGATATAATGTTCTATTTTTTAGATACTAAATAAATATAAAAAACTAGAATGGTTTTAATATATATAAAATATATCATTTTATTTCATGTAAAAAATTAATGGAAACTAAGAGACTATATATATCATAGAAAATTGGGTCGTAATCTTCATTGGGAACTCCTACTAGGGTTGGATGGGTAATTTCATGTATAATGTGTATATGTGAGGAACAATTATTTTAACTATTAACATTATATAATGTTAAATTGATAATATATTGTAAAACTTTTACCTAAGAATGTATTCTTTTCGATGATTTAATTTTATGGATAATGAGAGGTTTTTTTGAATTTATGATTGTATTAAATTATAGATTAGAGGAATTAGAACATATATGGGAGAATTTTTAACTTCATGTGGGTGATCTTCCTTGTACGTAATCATTTGATACTTGATATATTTATTTTTGTACTTCAATATGTAAAATAGGATGTAATTTGAATATATTACTCGATTTTTATTAATTTCCATTCAATTAAAAAAGAAATAATTTTGCTGTGAATGAAATTGATAATGTTATTTTTGAGAATGTATTATACTATTTTTATAATTTGGAATGTTTTTTTATTATATATTTTATTTAATATATAAGTATTGATTTTTTAATTTTTATTCAATAATTAAAAAAACAATGTATTTAATGGAAAATTATGAATAAATATTATTTAATAAAAAAGACTCCTAAAATAATTATATAAATATTTTAGAAAGAAATCCATATATTAAAATTCCTTAAGTATAGTACTGATAATGATAATGAAGTTCACTTAGAAATTTGGTTTGTCATTTGTCTTGGTTTTGAATCATTGAGGGACTATTTAATCTATAAATTATCATTTTATAGTATAATTTCAATAATTTGGAATATAATTAAAGATTATATATAAAACTTATTAGGGTGGTGGTGGTATGTCTTTTTTACATTTTATTGTTGATCTATGCACTATTTTTTCATGAAATTTAGTCAATGAATACTAATTTATATGATATAATTTATAATATTAATATTTAATCAATTGTTAATAAAATTATTAATATTTTGTAATTATTATAAATATTACTATTAAATATTTGTTGAGGGATTAATAATATCCTCTAGTATCCACTATGAGAAAATTATTATTGTGTAATTGATCCTAAAAATTTGTTCATAGACAATTAAACTAATATCCATACAATGATTGTGTATCCAGAATACTTCATAACTAGAATTAAAATACCCCTATAATGGTTTCTGAGATCTAGAACCCCACATGATGGGGGTGTCATGTGTTAATGATGGGGATGATAGATGATTTTCATTGGCCTTTGGTGTGGACAGTGTTTGTGGTAAGTCGAAGAGAAAAAATGGGTGATTCAATAATTATTTGTGCATGGGAAGTGAGATAATGTGAATGTGGGTGTGTTAAAGATAATATTGTGATATGAAAAAATGGAAGTGTGTGTCTGTTTGTTACAGAAGTATGACCTCAATCTTAATATTTGTCAATATATGTTAATTTATATATTTTTTATGAGGAACGCTAAAATTGATGGCCCATCTTAGGGATATGTTATATAAAAACATTAGAAGTTGGGTCCTATACAAGACATACAAATGCCACATTGAATATTTTTTTTTGATGTGGCACACAATCCGTAGCTGTTAATCTATCCAAATATGTTGTTGGACCCATAAAACAAAATCAACTTGATTGGTCTAACAATGTCCAGTTTCTCAACCCTTAATGTTTTAATAGGAAAAATGACCATATAATGGGGTTAAGTTATACCATACCTATGTCTTGTATAAAATGGTAGCACACACCACACCCCTTATCACTATAATAGTACAATATCATAAAAAATGGAAAACTAGTCCAATAACATTTGGATAAAAATAATAATGATATTATAAAAAATTAATTTTTATCCTTAGTGTATTGTTTTATATAATGAATATTATATTTTTCTAGATTCCCCATAAATATTATCCTATTCATGATTGTATATCATTTAAAAAAATGTAACAGCTTTTGTGGAATTTAAAATCTTTGGATGTAGAATTCAATGATAATGCATTCATGAAATATTTCATGAGTATTTTTTTGTCTATTTTATCATGTAGAGCACAACGATAACATAATATAGATCATTTGAATATCAAATTAAATTTTATTTCTCTAAATGAATATTATGTCAATGTATGTGAAAAATTATGATTGATAAAATTTATAATGATTTCTATGCATGTGGATCACTTTGTAGAACCTAGAATCTTGATAACTCCATGAGATCATTAAATTAGTTTGAAATACTTTTTTAAAATTATTTTTGAAAAATAATAGAGATGGGAATCCAAAAGATTTGAGAATATGGGATTTTATTTTTGAGAACTTCAATGATTTATATTTTGACTATACTCTAAGGTTTGATAAATGATTCTCATGTTTCATTTATTCTTAACATTTAGTGGGTAGTGTGAAATGATTATGGGGTCATCATAGGAGGGGTTATTCAAATGATATATATGTAATTATAATGTCATCACTCAAATAAAAAATATCATGTGTGGGTATAAAAGTATATTTTTTTGTGAAGAAGATAGTGATGGGATCAACAATTGATGGTTGACTACTCACACATTGAGGAAAGAAGAATCCATAAAAAAAACATCTCTATCATGATTGGATAACTAACATAAAAATAATATTTCGCTAACATGTAAGTCTTTAATGATACTTGATTAAACATTAATGATAAAAAAGTGAGTTATATCTTAAAATATAGTGGTGGAAAGGATTAGTTTTTAGGTGATTTTTTAGATAACATGAGTTATGTGATGATGGAATTACATGTTTACTTTTATCTTGTGGTTACTTCTTTAATGATTTCATGTGTTATTCTCAAATTTTTTTTATTGTTTTGATGATAATATAAACTCAATCCTCTATTTGAAGATTCAAATTGATAATCTGTATTCATTGATAGTTGTCATTCGATATCCAAGACTATGGATTGGAGTGGAAATATGGGCCTAGGTACTCTAAAAATAGTTAATTTTAAGTTAGGATGGGATTATAGTATATGATATATAGAGATGGGTAATCCATTTATTAACACAATAATCAACTAGGAATTATTCCCCTATATGATAAATGAGGTTAAATACTCCTATAATTGGTTCAATATTCATGATGAGGTATAGTTGTACCATTAGTTGAGCTTGGTACTCCCATGAATGTTACTTTTTATTATTTATATATAATTCATCTACCATAGATCAGGGATATATATGATAGATTTTTATTTCATGATGATTTATGATTCCTCATGGAAAATGGTGTGGTTAGTTTGTGAAAATTATTTTTTATATATCATCACAATCTCTTTTTATTTGAGGTATAGTTCTTTATGATGATATTTCATATTTTATTTGTTTATAATTATAAATTTTAATGATTTATACATACACATTTGAAAATTTTCAACTAGTATGATGTATCTACTTATACCTTATCAATGATATATTATCATTGTTAATATTTGAACTAGATTTCCCTAGGTAAAATTGATTTCGGAGGACATGATTATATATTATGAAAATATTTTATTTTAATATTACACATGAATGATATTTTATTTTTTGTTGTTCATTACATGGTACGTACTTCCGAATCATTATGCTCACATTTGTATGGGAAGCTATATGGTGATGAACATCTAGATGTTTTTCAATTCCATATTTTATAAGAGTATATAGAGATTATATAGATGAAAATTTATATCCATAGTGGTGGATTAATAGATAATGATCAATATTGTCTTGGTAGATCAGTCGAAATCCATAATTGAGAAGAAGATATTAGTATTCAATTTTTGGACATTTATTTAGTCAAGGAGAGATCATTGTAGCCCAAATTTTTCAGAATATTGGCACTGTTTTTTTCTTTATTTATAGTTGTTATGATTAGTATATTAAAAAAATTACTACATAAATTTTCTTATTATGTGTATATGTTTCTTGTTTTATGTGTATAGAATTTATATTATTGAAATATTGCAGGTCAATTCCCCAAGCATAGTGAGTGTTATATCTTGGCTTTAGTCACCAATCCCAAGATTATTATAGGTAGTTTTGTGGTGGTCCAAATAACCATTTCCATATCCATGTTGGTGATTTTTACAGTTGGTTATTTTTACGATTGGTTCACCACATGGTGAAATTTTAGTGGGAATATCCTAGGATTACATTTTAGAGATTGGCACAATTGAGGGTTTCCGTTCAAAAAAGTGGGAAAGAGTGGAAGAGAGAATAGAGTTTATTGTATCATATCGTGAAACAAAAAAACATTATGTCATAACAAATAAATTTTTATATAATGTATCTATTTTTTACTATGTTTATAACTTACATTATTTTTTTTTTGTTTTAATGAGTTTGACACATGGATAAAATAGTTATTAGATCAAGATTGGTGCATATGATTTCTCATGATAGGGGAGTTATTTTGACTTCAATTGGTATGTAAAAATAATAAAAATAATATTTTATGAAAATTTTCAAATTATTTTACTTTGAACTTCATTATATTAATGTTTTATTTTCTAATTTGAAACATGGAATTGTGTAAAGTATTATGTGAAGTCATGATTTAATAATAACCATATCTTTACCTTTAAGAGTTTCTTATAAATTTGATTATATGAATAATGTGGGTTTTATTTAAGGACATTCATGTGTAGTACAAATAACTATTTCTATAATGAGGATTAATATCAGTATAAGTAATGAGAAAACTTTTTTTAGTGGGACATTTTATGAATTTTAATTCTTGATCATATATGTGTTTTGATGTTATTTTGGTTCCATGTATCACAGACATGGCCAGATGAGTTTGGTAAAATTTTCCATATAATTTGGAAATATATACATATGAGACCTCTTCTATTGATGAGATTGTTTCATGATAGTCTCCCAAGTGGTGTATGGTTATATTTCTCATAACAGAAGGTCAATAAAACGTTATAGAGACCAATAATTTTATTATGAGTGAATAATATACTCAACATTGAAAGTAGTTTGATTATAGTAATTATAAAATTCAGAATAATAATTATTGCCTATGTGGAATTTGAATCATGATTTGAGGTGATGTTTATTTTTCTTCAAATATATATTTTGATATTATATGAACATTTTTTTATTAGTATATATTTCTAGTAATAAACAAAATATGATATCACCGATCAAAATACATTGATTCTAGATGAGAATAGATGTGTATTGTTATCATGTATATTGACTATAAATCAATAAAAATTTTATTTCCTTATTTTATCATAATGAGACATCAAGATACGTACACATTTCGTATCTTTTCTCAATTCTAATATAAAATTTTATAACATAGGTGATCTTATCTAAATTTCCTTTTATATAGGATTTGTGATAAAATCATGACTCTCAAACAAGTGTATCCTTATCTCTCAATGCATATATCATCTCTAGATTATGACATGGCACCTAAAAATATTGTATTGATTGATTGATTGGATTAAGTTAGAAGGGTGGAGATTCATTATTTTATTTATGAAATAATTGTTTTTTATTTTAAAAAATGCTTGAAAGTACGTTTTATATTGATCCTTAGTTGTGGTTTTAATATTAATTTCAATTATAGAGTTAGAATGGAAATTATAATAATAGAATAAAAATGAGATGCATGGTTGAAGACTCTTCTGAATGATTTCTAATATATGGTTTATTTTATTCTTTGAGGTAAACTTATTCTTGGGGGATCTAGTTATTTTTAAGACTGATATCATAGACAATGAATCATAGTAATTATTTATGAAGATATAAATTATTTTAATGTAATTAAAAAAAATTATTAATAATTATTCATGATGATATGTTTTTAGTTTTCATTATCATTATAGAAACAATTCATAAGAGTAGTGTATGTTCAAATGTTTTTAAAACCATGATACTTTTTGTTTAGCTTTAATGTCACATGATAATAAATGAGTTAATTTGAAGCCTAAGGAAGGAAATAATTATATTTGAATTAGTAATTAAATTGTAATGTTCATATATAGTAAAATGGATCCTTAAAAGGGTTTGAAATTTTTTTGAAAAATAGTTATAAGTGGACAAAATATGATATGGTAGTGTGTATTTTCTCTAGTAATGTTAGCTGGTTTCTTATATAAAATATTATATATGAATTTTGTAAACATCCAATTCTATATCTAGATTTAATAATTAGAAAAATAATACTAATTATGGATATCCTATTTGGAATTTTAATCTAAATGATACCGCATGTAATAGTATTCCAGTAAATCATCAATGTCACCATTGTTTTTGGGAAGATAGATTCTGAAAAAAAAGTTTTTTTGTCATCATGAGAGTCAGAATAATTAATATTGTTTTCATAAATGGGGATGACATAAAACCTAAATGAAATTCATAATTATATTAACATATGATCAAGAAATGGAGATATAAAATTAGATATAGTTATAATAAAATTATGTTCAGTATTGAATTTTATCATTTATTATTTATTATTAGTGATTATGCTCATATATATATTGAAAATAATTTAATGAAATTTTTTTCTTATTAAAATTTATTTCCATATAATAATGATAATTATTGATACATGGTAAAAATATAGATAATACCACTGAAACCAGGCTACATAGGTTGTATTAACTTCCAAATATGTACTTAGGTCGTGAAAATGGGAATAAAATTCCGTGTTTGATCACATTAATTATAATTTTAAACTTGATCAATAATGATGGCCTTGATTCCAATGCATGGAAATAAATTTTTATTGGATAATATACCCATCGGGATTTTTTATTTTTGGAATCTATTTAAAGGTTGTAGTGTGTTGTTATCCCCTAATGCTAAACCATTAATTAATTTTAAGAATAAATTAAATTATCTAGTCAGTTTCATAAGTGTTGGTTAATGAGACACTCAAGTGTTGTGATTTTCTACCATGAAAAATAGGGAAAATATATTTAATGGGAAAATAATGTGATATTATATCTCTAGGTAAATTACAAGCATGATAGTGTATGTAGTCTTTGTGGCATTATTTTAAATAACTCATGGGTCAACCTTTGATTATACTACCATAAATGTTAGATGATAATGACAAGTGTTTCATGAAAGATCTAATGTGTATTTGTGAATGGGAATGATATTATCTGAGTGATCATTGTAAAATGTACATAATATAATCATTTCTATAATAATTATGAGCTTGAAGTTATGGGATATATAAAATTATGTTATATAGTAAAATTCATTTTTTGGTATAGTGTTTCATGATTTTTTATTGAGATAGATATAAAATTTGTCAAATACAGAAGGTTTTCTTGGTGTTTTGTGGGAAGATGGTTATATAGTATTCATTTACAATTTGTTATGACTTTTTCCAAAACAACCAAAGCTAAGAGGTTTTGTTTTGGGGAAGATATATAGTGGGGATGATTCTATACCTTGATAGGATAAATGTACAATTGTTTGTACCAAATAAACTAGGTTATAGAAATTATGAGTCACTGTCATGAGGACCTTATAAATTTGATTTTGGATGTTCTGTTTAATGAGACCACATCATGGTCAAATGTTCTATTCCATGTTTAAAGCTAGTGATATAATAAGGGAATGGAAATTAGACGCTAAAATTTTTAATTGATATGCGATTTCTGACTATAGTGTGAAAATATTTAAATAACGATCCAAACCATATAATGGAAAAATTATAACAAGTTGTATTTTTTACATCCTTATTTAAATTGTATATTTTACCTTGAAAGTAACCATAAAACATCATTATATATGACTAATCATTATAGAGATGTTATCAAAGGGTTTATAGAGAATAACTATAGTTCTCTCATGATCCAACATTGGAATGACATGATGAGGTCTATAGAAGATAAATAAACATGTTCACACATAGTTTTATTTTTCTACAACCCTATATTAAGTACACTCATCAATCCCCATCGTTCAATTACTTTTTTATAATAATATAATTCTATAGGTACAGTAATCCCAATTGATGAACACTATGGACTAGATTATTTATATATAAAATTTGTGAAACTTAAAAATATATATTATATCATGTTTTATTTTTTATAACACATTCTCAATCATTATCAAGTGGAATAATTTTTTATCCATTCTGTATCTGACACTAGAATAATTATATTTAAGTATTTTTTTGACAGCTGATTTAGTTTCAATCGATTTTATAGTTATATTCCTCATGGGACACGTAATTATCATTAGGATACTTTAAAATTTTCAATTTTATATCCTATAAATCTATTATTATTTATATATTTAGCAGTGGTTCCATGAATCACTAATTATCTGAGTAATTTAATTATGATTGCATCATTTAATTTACTTTTCTATATAGAGTATTAATTCCATAACACAAATAATGTTTTATTGTTATATGGAAATTGATTTAATCAATGGAGAGAGGATAATTTCAACTCTACTATATATTGTCTTGGATGTTTTTTTATATCGTAGAGAGTTGTTCACATATTTTTTTGTTACAAAATATTTTACATTACAAGATAAGAATAATATTGAAGCTAATGGAAGTGTAAAAATGTGTTTCTTTTGTCACTCTTATAGGATGAGTTGGTATGAGTGAAGGATTGAAAAATAGACAAAGATACACATATAATTTTTCATGACATTTATGATTCTGAAAAAAAAATTAATAATTAAATATTAAATTATTTCATGATTAATTTTTTGGTATTGTAGTGGTATAAGTTGAGTATGTCAATGAGTGATATTTCATGGGGAATAAAATTATTATCAATTTCTAGAGTTATAGAGGTATTCTTAATGAGTCAATGTTTTTTATAATACTAATGAGAATTATATCAGACCTTTTTTATTCCACAAACTCAACAATTGGGGATAATTATTTCAATGAGTTCACCTTTTACATGATAAAAATCACATTAATATTATATGAGATTAGATAAGGTAAAACCATTTTGTAGAATGTAAAATATAGAAAATGAAACAATATTAAATGATTTTAAATTCTCATAGAACATTGAAAATAAGAACAATAATGATGATGGAATTATAATATAATTTTATTTCTTATAATTTTAATTAATTTATATACATTTTATTTAAATAAATATAATAATGAAAATATAATAATTAAA
This sequence comes from Viscum album, assembly GCA_963277665.1. Lineage (NCBI taxonomy): Eukaryota > Viridiplantae > Streptophyta > Magnoliopsida > Santalales > Viscaceae > Viscum > Viscum album. The sequence goes on from OY728135.1 coordinate 2,014,825,227, forward strand.
TACAATTGAATTTTATGATATTTAATTAGGAATTATTTGGATACATATTATTTATTTTTCAAAATAAATGAAAATTCGAGGATGAGTATGTTTAAAAAAAATTCCACTAATGAGAGATAGTATATCATGTTTTTGAGGTATGGGAAAATTCTCTAATGGAAATAAAAAGAAAAATAAATTACTGAAGATTAATTTTATATCAAAACATAAAATTTAAAATTATAAAGAAAATGTTAAAAAGAAAGATAAAACCACAAAGGCATGGTGTTTTTTAATATTTAATAGAAACATCCCAGCATTTCATGTCACCCTCAAGTGAATATGATTAATGTAGTATAGAGAACGTTAGTGATGATGAGGGAATAAAATTGGTTGAATCAATATTGGAGGTTATGGGTTCATTTAAATACAATTGAAATAAAAAAAATAGATAAATGATCCCTGAAAAAGGATAATGAATTATTAAAAAATTCCCTTAATAAATCAAATATTAAGTATAATTTTAAAATGGAATATATTTTTCTATGATTGATATACAATCTCAATGAGATCCAACAATTTTTACATAGGATACTTGAAATTACTATATAAAATTTCCTTTTCATGAATAACGAAGAAAAATATCTTGTTGTAAAGTTAATCAATGATCAAAATTCCTTGAAACAATTTTAGTTTGAGTTCAAAAAATATCTCAGGGATATTGGAGATCCATCAACATCAATAAAGAATACTATTTTGGCCAATATAAATATTTCATATTTTCCAACCATACCATAATTGATTACCATGGAAACTCATGCTTACATTGAAAAATTTTGGATCAATAAAAATATTGGAATAATATGATTGTGTCACTAAAAAAGAATAATCAAATCATTTTTATAAAAAATACTTCTGGTAAAAATTCATAAAATTGTGATTTGTAGAAGAATAATAATATTGTGTCAAGAAATTATGTAAAACCCTTGAAGATTTATTTTAACCCCAAACATGTTGATGTTTTCAAAATTCAATAAGCATCAATGTTTTAGAAAAATACAGAAGATGATTTTTATGAAAACATTATTCAATAAAAGATATTTTAGTTCTATGGTAGATAATGGTATATTAGAGTATTGAAAAGAATTATTATATACGTAAATATAATTTTTAATTATGACAAGTAATGATATTTTATGTATTTTGGGTGATAGAAATGTTAGACAAGATATGAAAAAATACAGAACATCCAAGATCCATAGTAAAAATTCATAACTTTTATATACATATAATGAAGCTTTTGGTTAGTGTGATCGACCTAGACACACCTTAAACAGGTGTCTAACATTATTACTAATGCACTAGAAATATAATGATTACTCCAAATATTTCATGATAATGAGTGATCAAGAAAAATATATGGTGTATATTTTTTCATATATTACGTAAAAAATACAACGCATGTGGATTTTTTCTATTGTTTTTAATTGTACAAGACCTGTAAAAAATATATTTTGAGAAATATACATAGTTTTGTCAGGGTATATATTAATTAGGGAAACAATAGATCACTAAATTAAAAAGTAGTTGGATATAATATGAGTTTTTGGGAATTAATTTTTTTCATAATAAAATTTTAAGAAAATGTATGAATTCATTAGAAATGTAATAATATTGAAACACTAATGAATTAGTTCAAATGAAGTTTTAAAAAAGGATAATTTGATCATATAGTCAATAAAGGGATATTTCATGGATATAAAATTGATGGAATGAGTTACTAGTGCTGTAATAATAACTTTATAATGGTTATTGCAAGAATTGATGATACATTCATGAAGGTAAATTTTATATAAACAATATCATTTCCCATTAATGATGGTTTTAAATAAATATAGGGAAATAAATATGGAATACATGGGATAAATTTCAATTGATTTAATTGTTATCAAAGTTCATATATTTATTTTAAAATTTTCAGTAAATAAGAATGCACAAAGTAAAGAAAACATATGTTTCCCATACATAGGGAACATATAAATATAAAAATTTCCCTATAACACTATATCATGGGATGGAGAATGAAATAATATATGATAATTTTCCATTTTACCAACTTACCTTTTCATTTATAAATCATTAGGTTGATAATAGATTATAATTGTATAATTTTATCATTGGGGTTTAATCATAGTTGAATACAATTTAGAAGAATGATATATGGGTATGGGGATATATTCCAAATATATAAACACTATTGGGAAGATAAAGTTTAATAAAAAATTCACAATGTGAATGGAGAAATACCATATATTAAAACCCATAAATTTTATAATGGATTCTATAAAATTTTGGGAAAAAAATTTTGGACTCTCTATTAGTGCCATGAAAAAACTACTGGTTTCTTTAATTGAATTCTAGTGGCTTTTGTGCCCATAGTAGTTTCATAGGTTATTGGAGTGAATAAGGACGATTCAGTTAGAAAATCCCTATGAGGTGGATCTATGATGTGTGTAATAACCTGGAACTTCATTTCTGGTATGGATCATTATTTCGGGAAATTTTCTTAGGAAAAAGGATGAATTTGGAAATTGTTTATGTACATGTCGTGTACATTGGAGTACACACCATGTAACTGGTTGCCACATGTAGCCATGTACTCACCGGGTAATGTCCAAGTACATAACTGTGTGGGTGACTTGGCAGACCACCTAAAGTGGGGGCCGGTTGAGGCTAGTACACGACATGTACATTAAATGACCATGTCTTGTACTTTTCTTTTTAATTGTTTAATCAGAGTGGGGTCATGTATAATCTCCAAAAAACACTTTATCTCTCAGTGTTTCGCATAGGACAATGACATATAGTCAATTAAGTTTGAACTCCTCCAATTCCTTCATCTGACATCTACATGAGATGTTGTTGGGTGCGTTCGATTTCCACCAATGAGTTCTCTCTTTCCCTAGAGCCTCTCTTTCGGATTCTTCTTCTCTCATAGGTTATTCAAGGATGTTTCTTTATAACCTTTTTTAGATCTAAACTGTTCCAGGCTGATTCATGGTCCTATGTTTAAAAATTTTCATTGTACAACATCGAGGTAAGTAGTTTGTGCCTTTATTTTGTTGACTTTGGATTATATATGCTAAAAGTTTCGAATTCCCATGTTTAGGGTATTGTGTGTTATAGAATTTGACCATGTCAGGACATATTATGGTGTGTTTGTTTGGGAAAGGGATATGATTATTCATAAGGTTTATTTCCTTGATTATGGGTGTGTTTCCCATGTTTGATTTTTTATAGATTTTGGGTCTAGAAATCATGTTAGGATTTCTTTGTCTTCCTTGCCAACTAATGTTAGGATAGAGTTATTTTTTATTTGAGTAGAATGTGTTACGCATTGTGAATGTATGGCCAAGGGGAATTGACTGTGAGATAATCCTAAGGTAGGGTTAATTATATATAATTGTTCTTATGTTGACCCAGAGGTATTTACTGTGAGAGTTTCTGGGTGGTCATAGACCATAGGGGTTAGACCATGAGAGCTACCCATTGGGTAATTATTAAATGAATGATGGGCCATAGGGCATTGAATATAAGGGCTTCCAGGATTCATTATAATGTATTGTTTCTATATATACCAAAGTGGTATTGGCCATTATAGCTACCCAGGAAGATGTTTTTAAATGATTTTTGATATGTGGGACCAACAGGGTTAGACAGTGTGAGATTTCCTAGAGGGTCAATAATTATTGAACTGGTGATATGTTGAACCATAGGGGTTAGACTGTGAGAACTTTCCCAAAGGGTTTCTTTTGAATGATTGAATTATTACGAAAAGTCCTCCATGTCAAAGCACAAGCTTGGACATGATCTTACTGGATTGTTTAGATGGTCTTTTAAGACGTCTATGCGTTATTATTATACATTGTGATAGAGAGATTAGGATAGATCGTCAGGTTACATTATTCAATGGTGTGAATAATTTATATGTAAAAATGAATGTAATTTAAAACTGTGGGATTTTTTAGTATTGATTACTTCTTAGTTCATTCCTTTATTTTTACATATTACCTGCTATATATATTCACTGACATTTAGGCATAGATCATTAGATGGTTTCATACTTGGATTTGTCTCACACTCTATTTGGGTCATGCTTTTGGGTCCAAATATATTATATGGTTATAGGTATAGATAACGAAAGAACCCTTTTTCATCCGGTACTTTATTTTTGTTGGATCTGGAGAGCATGGGACCAAGATGAGGCTTGAGATACTGTTGTAGTTTAATTTTTTTCTTTGGTACATAGTTTAGTATTGTATTTCCATCATTGTGACATGTTTGTCTTCTTTCCTAGACATATGTGACATAAATCATTTATATATGTTCTCTAGTAGTTTAATTACAATCAAACATTCGATGTTTACATTTGTTGCATGGTATTACTACTTCCACTATTGTTTATCATTTGTTATTATTTTTTGTATACTTTTTCAATGAAGGCATATTTTCCCCAATGTCTTACCTTGGACCTCTATTCTAGTTGGAATCCTTTGGAATTTGGGAAAATGTTCTTGAGGTTATTTGACCAACCGAGTTTGGGGAATGTTTGGGTAACACCCAGAATAAGGATGTTACAAATTGGAATACAAGAGTTTCATTTCAACTTTTTATTACTATTTGGAGCCAATAAATTGGGATAAGAAAGAATAGGTAGTTGGTAATATGATGTTCCCAAGAGTAGCTAACCTGTGTATAGGGAAAAGCCATGTTACCTCGAATATTGCAATTTTCTAGTTTTGTATTTGTTATAGTTGATTCGCTTTCCCTGATGGGAGATTTACTTGTTTTTTGTTGTTATAATTGATATTATTGTGGTTATATTTTTGTTACAACCTGATGAGATTAGGTTGCTCCATCTGATGCATCATATAGCCCCTTGATAGATATCACAAGTCATGTATTATTGTCATTCCATTTTGGGTGCATTACTGAATGCATGATGATGTAATAGTTGTTGTGCTGGATATAAATTTTATTATGATAGATTTTGTGATATAATACCTATGATTTTGATAGGGTATTAGTATATGTGAAGTTTCGTTTGTATGGACACCAATCATTGGTCCCTGACGTGTTGTGGGCCCTCTTGCATCGGAATTTTGTGGATCATGTTTGAACATTAAATTGAATTTTGTCATAATATGATATGATTAAGGATTACTATATTTGATTCGTAGGAGTATGGGCTCTCATGGGTTGGAATTTTTCATGCCATGGACACAATTATATGTTTTTAGGGGTTTTGGAAAAGTTTAATAGGCATACTGTCTGGAAACCCAGACAACACTAAGTGTGATGTTTTAAACATACACATTGTGTTCTTCTGTTCCTAAAGAAACAATTTTTCTTAAGTTCACTCAATGTAATGTAAGTACACGTAGTGTTATACTAAACTGTTTGACTGACTATGTGAGCATGGACATGAGGTCAAGGAACATTGGTAGAAAACTCAATGTCTCGGTTATACATGCCATGTTGTAAGAATTGTGTATCTGGTCATGTCACCAATGACATGGGTGGATGAATATTAGGCTGTACATGTTGTGTCTTGTTTTTACACACCATGTAGTTATCAATCATGTATCTGACCATGTGAATAAAAACACGAGTAGTTCGAACATAAGGAGTACATGTCGTGTCTAGGGTGAACATATCGTTTAGTGTCACCTGAGAGAGAACCGTATAGTTCTAGTCATGTAGAAGTACTCGGGATAGAGGGAAGATTCATGTACACACCATGTCTCAGGAGGAACACACCGTGTGTAACTATTTTACATGACTAGTTTTAGTAGAGGTACACGCCATGATTAAAAGATTAAGGGAACATGACATGTAGGGGTTATACACGCCATATAACCCAATTTTTTTTTAAAACTTGAATGTTTTATTATCTTGTTCCTTTCTTTCACTTGTAATTTGTTGTCCTTGATAATCATAAATTGAGTTGACTGCTTGACCTTGCAGATTCATACCAATGAGACATCCTCTGGTTTTATGAAAAATATTGGTAAGTGATTAGACACCAGAAATGGTTGATCAGGGACTACCAGTATCACCTCCCGTCATGCCTGTCTTGGCACCCACAGTTATACCTGGTGTAGGTGCTAATACAATGTTATGTGAAGGCCTTTAGAGAATGTTACATACTATCTCGGGATCACTGCATCCTTCCCCGTATGTGGAAGAGATAATGAGTGTGCTCTAGCTGTAGCATCCAACCTCTTTTTCAAGGGATAGAGGACCACGAGCTGAAGATACATGATTGGGAACCATGATTTCTATCTTTGAGCTTCTAGAGATGCCTCCGGAGAGGAGAGTGAATCCCGTCATGTACATGTTATCTGATTATTCCATGAGATGGTGGGATGTTATCTCACAGGTGGGACATCATCAGTATATGTCTTGGGAAGAGTTCTTTAAGACCTTATGTGATTAAATCAATTTATATACATTGAGAGTCGATTGAGCCCAAGAGCATATGCATTTTGAGTAGGGCTCTCTTTCATAGATGGTGTGCTCTTCTTTTTTTACATAGCTTTAGCGCTTTTCACCTATTCTAGGGGAGATGAGTTAACTTGGGCTAGGAGATTTGAGGATGGTCTCAGGTATGAAATCCAGTCATAGGTGAATGTATTCGGGCTAACATCATTGACTCATATAGTGAATCAGGGGCGGATTACCGAGTGTAATCCAAGAGAGTTGGGAAATATGAGAAAGGGAAGTTCAGAATCTAGTTCTGGTACTCATTAGACAGACAGAAAAAAGTGTCATATGGAGATTTCATGTGATTATTATTTAGGTAGCCAGGCAGTATGCAACCTGTGCGGGATGATTGGGCTTAAGACACCACATTTCTTGAAAGACGTAGTTGAGTGTCGATCATGCAGCCAGATGGGTCACCTGTAGTGTTTTTTTAGGTGTTCTAACCAGCAGCAAGTGATAGGGGTTCTGTTATGACTCCATGTTTCATAGCAGGACCGTCAGTTTCGCATCAGTCTGGGAACTGGAGTTTGTACCACCATTCGGGTAGAGGATGAGGTTATGGTAGTGGTAGCAAGTCAGCAAGCTTTTAGCGACAACATAGTGGATTAGATTAGTGTAGTTAGGCAGGGTCGCAGAGCTGCAATATAGGTCAGACTTTTGCAGTGAAGAAGACCCAACCAGACCAGGATCTCAGACCCTCTACTATTAGAGGTAGAATTCTATCTTCCCCAATTTTAGCTTATTCTATTTTTCATATATGGGCTTCCCATAGTTTCATATATACTATTTTTTTATAGACTTGGGTTCTGAATCATTACTTCTGTGTGTATGATGATGCTAGACACTCCATTAGGGATTAGGATGGCTTGTGTACATCAGTTCAAGAAGTCCCATCTTCAGGTTGGTGGGTGTCACCTCTTATGGGTCCTCTAGTCATAGAGATTACATGATTCGATGTCCTTCTTGGAATGGACTAGTTAGTCTTTTTACAGAATATTACTAAATTCTATCTCTGGAGGGTGAGTTTCATGACACCAAAGGGTGGTTCATATATATACAAGTGTGAATGTGATGTCCCAGTGTGCAGATCTGGACCCGAGCATCATGGGTTGGGAGGAATTACATACGATATTTCTAGTTTATATCTATTTGCCCAGGGGACATGACAGATGGACTTTCCTCCAGTGGTGTACCATTTCAGAGATGTCTTTCCTAATGAATTTTTTATTTTACCTCTGAAGTGAGTGGAATATTTCTCTATTGAGCTTGTACATGGGGTAGTATAGGAGATCATTACTCTTTATAGGATGGATACACTATAGTTTCAGGAGATCGAGTGTTCTTGGAGATTGAATTGAGATTTGGTAATAAGCAGTTGCATGATAGACCATTATATATACCTTTTACATCCTTTTGGAGTGGGTATGGTCTATACAAGTATTTGGTAATGATGTTCAGTCTCACGAATGCACAGGCAGTTTTTAAGGAAATGATGAACCAAGTATTCTATCCTTACAAATATTCTTTCGTGGTAGTCTTTGTGGATGATATCTTGGTGCACTCTCACACATGACACAACCATATCATCCATCTTTAGATTATATTGAGTACACTGAGAGATAATAAATTATATGATATGCTCCTAAAATGACACTTTGGGATGGACAAGATTTAGTTCATTGGTCATGTTGTCTTAGAGATAAGAATATAAGTAGACCCAGATAAAGTGAGAGCAGTAGTTTCATGGGAGCATCCAATGAATTTTTTAGGTACAATGTTTTTCGGGGCTGTTTGGTTACTATATGTGCTGTATACATAATTTGTCACACTTATCAGTGCCCCTGATAGGCCTCAATAAGATGGGTGTAAAGTACTTATTGATATATTTTTGTGATTCAGCCTTTTAGGAGACGAAAGGGAGATTGAATTCATCACCGATACTGATTTTTCCAGAGCCGGGAAAGAGTTACCCCATTTATTTTGATGGATCAGGTATCAGTTTCAGAACAGTGCTTATGCAGGGGAAGGAGTCATTTCATATGGGTATCAACGGTTGAGGCCACATGAGAGGAATTATCCGACACAGGATCTCAAGTTAGATATAGTTGTGCATGTTCATCATTATTGTAAACATTATTTTTGGGAGAACACTTTGTGGTATACACTGACCAAAAAATTCTCAAGTATATCTTTACTCCGAATAATATAAATTTGAGACTATGAAGGTGGGCCGACTACCTTTAGTATTTTTGACTTTGAAATTGCCTAAACACCTAGGGGAAACAATGTAGTGGATGGTGCATTGAGTAAGAGGACTTAGATAAAGGTATTTACGGATGACAGTAATGTGTGGACGTTTATGGATTTGTTCATTGAGTTGGATTTGGAGGTGCACTACGGACAGGGGTAGACATTTATTTCTTCTATAGCAATTACCTCTACTCTTATGGATTGAGTTAGAATGAAGAAGCTATCATATTTTGAATACCTGGTCATATAGGAGAGTGTGTTAGGAGAGGACCCTAATCCTCGGTGGAACATTGGAGAGTATGATATTTTTTATTTCCATGGTCACATATGGATGTCATCTAATATATGCAAGGAGATTCTATGAGTTTTTCATTCATTTGTTTGGGATGTTCTTCCCGGTGTCACCCAGATGATTTGAGATTTACACCATTAGTGTTGTTGGATAAGAATAAAGAAGGATGTAGCTTGTTTTTTTATGGGATGTTCCACCTATCAGTTGGTGAACATGAAGCATCACTGACAGGCATGACTTTTGTAGTAGTTACCCATTCCCATGTGGAAGTGGAATGATGTCATGATGGATTTCATGATGATTTTACCGAGGTCGCCTCGATGGAATGATACATTTTGGGTTGTTGTTGATAGAGTCACGAAGGTTTCACACTTTTTACTGACCAATGAAACATTCAGTTTACATGAGCTTGGAAGGTAGTGCATCTGAGAGAAAGTTGGTTTTCATGGGGTTCCAATCATTTCAGACAGGGTTGTCGGTTTTACTTCTCTTGTCTGGTAGGGAGTACAGAGGGCTTTGGGTACACAGGTACTTATGGGTACAGATTACTATCCCTAGATGGATGGCCAGTCTGAGCCTACGATTCAGGTATTAGAGGACATGCTTCGAGAATGTGTCTTGGATTTTAGAGGCTCTTGGGAGAGACATTTAACCATAGTGTAATTTACCTACAATAACATTTTTCAGGAAACGATTCATATGGAACAATATGTAGATTTGTACAGTTGGCCATACTGATCACCCCTATGTTGGTTAGAGGTGGGGGAGGTAGCTATATTGGGGCCTTGTCTTGTCTAGGATACTATAAATAAGGTTGAGTTGATTCATAAGATGATGGATGCTACAAAATTTCTCTAGAAATTTTATGTTGATCGATGGAGGAGACCTATGGAGTTCGAGGTAGGGGACCATGTTTTGTTATGTGTCGCACAAAGATTGGGACACATGAGTATTAGAAGACATGGGAATATTTCACTGAGATATATTAGGCCATTTGAAGTTTTGGAATGATTCGTACCAGTTTCCTATCTGTTGCAGTTACCACATAGGTACCAGGATATGCACGACATCTTCCATGTTTCTTAGCAACGACATTACATTTCAAACATGTCCTACATTTTTTAACCCAGGGTGGATGATTTTTAGGTGGATTCATACTTTTAGATAACTCTATATAGATTTTGGATGGCAGCATAGAGGTTCTCCAATGATAGTCTGTTTTAATGGTATGGGTGTTATGGTAGCACAAGGGAGTACACGATGAGACTTAGGAGATGGAGGCCGACGTATCATCATTGTGGCCAGAGTTGTTTAAAGTTTCTTCTTCTCCACCATTGGAAGGGAAATTCAAGGATGAATTTCTTGAAGGGGGAAGTTTCTAAGAACATGGATCTTCATTTCAAGTATGAATCTTTAATTATGGTTTTTTTATGAAAAAGGATGAATTTGGAAATATTTGAAGTACATGCCATGTACTTTGTTGTAAAAATCTTGTACCTGGTTTCCACGTGTAGTCGTATACTGGTCGTGTAGTGGTCGGGTACATGCACATGCGGGTGACCTGGCAGATAGCCTAGATCGGGGGGCCAGTTGAGGCTAGTACACAGTGTGAACATTAAATGAACATGTTGTGTACTTTTCTTTTAAATTTTTTTATTGAACGAGGTCATGTCTAATCTCAAGAAACAACTTCTTCTCCCCATGTCTGGTACATGAGAGCGCCATATGGCCGAAGAACTTCTACCTCTTCTCATTCATTTCTCTAATACCCAATTGAGAGGTTGTTGGGTGTGTTGGATTTCAACCAGGGATTTCTTTCTATACTTATAGACTCTCTTTCAGATTCCTCTTCTCTCATGGGTTAACCAAGGAAGTTCTTTTTTAACCTTTCATTCGATCAACATAGTTCTAGGCCAATTCAATGTTTGATGTTCAAGAGTGTTCATTGTACAACATAGTGGTCAGTGGTTTGTGCCTTTATTTGGTTTTCTTTTGATTGTATATGCTAAAAGTACTGAATACCCATGTTTATGTTATTTTTAATTATGAAATTTAACCCAGTTAGGACCTGTTATGGTGTGGTTGATTGAGAAAGGGTTTTTGATTATACATAATGTTTATTTCCTTGATTATGGGTGTGTTTCCATTAGTTGACTGATTATGGTATTTTGGTCTAGAAATCATGTTATGCTTGTTTTTTTCCATGATGAGTATTGTAAGGATGGAGTTATTGTTTATTTTATATGCATGTGTTTCATATTGTGAAAGTACAACCAAGGATAATTGACTATCATAGATTATCGAGGTAGTGTAATTTATGTATTATTGTCATTATGTTGACCCAAAGGTATTGACTATGAGGGATGTCGGGGGGTCATAGACCTGATGGGTTAGGCCATGAGAGAAACCCAGAGGATCATTATTAAATGAATGATAGACCATAGGGAATTGACTATGATAGATTTAATGGGGCCACTATAGTATATTGTTGCTATGCAGACCAAAGGGGTATTGACAGTGACAACTTCCAAGGAGGTCGTTTCTAAATGATTTTTACTATGTGGGACCAAAAGGGTTAAACTGTGTGATCTTTCCTATAGGGTATGAAATTATTGAACTAATGATATGTGGAACAAGAGGGGTTAGACTGTGAGAACTATCTTAGAGGGTTTCTTTTGAATGATTGAATGATTTTGATGAGTCTTCCAAGCTAAAGAACAAGCTTGGACTATGTCTTACTTGATTGTTTAGATGGTCTTTTTAGAATTCTATGTTTTATTGTTATACATGGGGATACACAGATTAGGCTATATCATGAGGCTACATTATTCAATGGTTTGATAATTTTTAAATATAAATGAATATAATTGAAAACAACAGGATTGTTTACTTTTGAGTTCCTCCTAGGTTATTGAATCATTTATACATATTTCCTACTATATATATTCACTTATAGTTAGGAAAAAATATTTTGGGGGTTTCTTACTGGGATTTGTCACACACCCTGTTTGGGCCATGCTATTGGGTCCAAAACGATTTTATGGTTTCCGGTATATATAAGGGAACGTTCCCTTCTTCATCAGGTACTTGATTTCTATTAGAGTTAGAGAGCATGGGACCAAGCTGAGGCTTGTGATTCTACTAGAGTTAACCTTTTTTCTTTTGTACATAGTTTAGTATTGTATTTCTAGAATTTAGAATTTTTTTGATGATTTCCTAGACATATGTTACATGAATCATTTATATATATGCTTTAGCTGTTTATTTACCATTATTCTTCTACTATTTACTTTAGTTCCATGGTATAAATGCTTCTAATATTGTTTATCATTTTTTATTCCAATGTGTATACTCTGAAAATGAGGGCATTGTTTCCCCAAATTCATACCATGGACCTCACTGCTAGTCGGATGCCTTTGGCATTTTGAGAAATGTGCTTGAGGTTATGTGACTAACCGGGTTCAGGGAACCTTTGGGCAGCACTCGGAATCAAGAAATTATAATGTGGAGACTTGTTTTTTTGTATTTGGGGGAGAAACTATAACTTTGGGAGTCTAGTTGTGGTGTACGGGCTTAGTGTATGTGTTTTTGGTGGTTCTTTCATTTCATTCATGCCTACTCCAAGGAACAAGTCTGGGGTGTATGCCTTGGAGTTCTGCAGTGTGGAGTAGCTAGTTGTGACATAGTGAATTAGGGGATAATTTGGTCCATTAATCCATTTTTGGAATTTATGTGATGTGGTCACACTATCTAATGTGTGGTGTCCATGGGTGAGTTTTTGGGATTTTGTTGATTTTTGGGTAGCTTCACCTTTGAGTTGGGTTGCAGCACAACCCCCATTCTAGTTGTTGAGTTTTTTTGGGATGTGGACTTGGTTTTTCTATGGAATTAATTATAATTTATTTATCATATTTTAGGGATATATAAATTTTCCATATATATAATTTTAATAACCACAATGGTGTTGGGTCTTTCCAATTACACTGTTGTCACCTCCTTTTTTTTACCATGGAGGTATAGGTCGAACCGTGGTGTTTTGTATTATATATTGTGTATGAAATCCCAAAATTAATCAAACCCCATAATTATATATAATTTATTATTAGTTTCTAGGATACATGTGTGTTTGAATGATAACTTTCACCACTCTTTCATCTATTTTCAACCCCTTTCTTTGATGATCAGTCTTTGGTGGTTTTTTGTGAGTCTTTGTCTCCTTTATTCTCCATGTTTCCCCCAGGGGGTCACTAGGAGGAGGATTATGTCAATGATAACAAGTTGTTTGGGTAATTTTTTTAGAATAATCTTAGGGATGTTTTGTTCATGGAGAACATGCTGTCCTTCTTTCGTTTTAGTTCTTTGTGGTGGTCTCCCTCTCATTTTAACAATGTGTAGATATTTAGAAAGATTCATATAAGGTAGGGGATCCTTAATTTAAAATATATTGGTATCATGTAGGATGGGTTATTTTCTTCTTAAATATTTTTTAGATAGTATAAATTGACCTAATTAAGATAATGAATTTTCATAATTGAAAATAAATTGGAAGGGGGATGAAATCCCAAGTTTTATGGCCTTTGATATCATGCTTCTATGTGCTGAATCATTTTGGAATATTAAGGCTACTGAGGGATTTTTTTTCACTATTGTTGATGTGACTATGGAACCCCTTTATTGTGCTTTTTTTATCACCATTATAGAAAGTAGATAATCACATATATACATCTAATCATTTATTTTCCCATAGAAACTATGCTTTTTGTGAAAATTCCCTTGACAATTAAAGTGTAATATTATGATAACACCTTGATGAATCTAAATTAAGTTGTTTTGAGGTGATTTTTGGTTGTGTTGTTTGATGGTGATGTGTAGTTGTGTGAGGTGGTAGTGATGTGTGGCTGGGTTCTGGGGGGAGAACATGATTACATGAGGTTATGATAAATAGAATACATGACAATATGTTTTTTTTGATTGGTGGATGTTGTAGTTATATATGGTTGTTGTATGTAGATATTGTGATGATGAGCTGGTTGTGGTTTTGAAATAGTGGATGTTTGGGGTGGGTTGGCATGAAGAGGATGGTTTTTTGTGTCAATTCTATTTTATTGGTAGTTATATAATTTCATTGAAAATTCTAAATTAAATGTGATTGGTGGTTAACTTGTTAATGAAAATTTGAAATTATATGGGATGTGAGGTAGAATATGGTGGATGTTTAAATGGGAAATAAATTGGCTGGTTAATTTAAATGGTTTGGTAATGGGAAATATGGAAAATTATATAACTTGAAATGAAATAAAGATTGTGGTATGTGGATTGTAGATTTTTAGTGTGGTGTTATTCATCTAGTGGTGGTAATGAAACTAGTCGAGGTTGTTAGTCTTAGTGGTGATTTTGTGAGTTGAGATAGTTATTTTATTATAAAAATAGAGTTTGGTCTTCAGTACAGCTATATTATATAAATTTTATATTCCTCATGATTTCTATATGCACCCTAACCACATTGTGCACAATGTCTAAGGTTCTGGCCATAGTGGAAGCATGGTTGGGATGGGATCCAATTTGATTTTTACCATTATCAATGATTATTTTGGGATCAATACGATGATTAATTCTAGTCTCCATGGAATATAATCAAATATTTAGATAAATAAGAAATAGGCCTGAAACCTATAGAGAGGAGCATGCACATCATGTTTATAATTAATTTAATTAATTTGATAAAGAAAAACAATAAACGGATCTTTGGTATTTTTTTCTTCATTAATTATGTTGATCATCCTGATTGACCATTCTAGATTATCTCATTGCACTTGTAAGGATCCAAACTAGAATCCTTCTAGCGGTGATCTACATGTGCTCTGATGGACACCGATCGACACCGCTTGTTCTCTGGGTGCTAGAACGCCAAATCATGTGTCCTGTTTTGGTCATTCTTGATCAGATATTCTTCGGCCTTGAAGAACACCTACCGTTCTTGAGATGGGAGATAAGAACATTCAAGAGAGAAATTGTTTGGCTCATCAATTCTCAATTCACCAGGCATGTGGTGTGGTGTATGCCACAATAGGCATACTTTCCTTTTTTATACATGGAATTACAGTTACAGTATTTAATTGCATAGAAAAAATTAAATACATTCATGAACTTAGTGAAAACCCATGCATTTAATAATAATATTGTGTCATTATTTATGGTGTGCCAACTTGCACAAAACAGAACTAAAAATAAAATTCTTGCATCCAAAAATAATAGCAGCACCAATTTAATTTGTGCGAACTAGTTAAATAATAATTTACCTTCTTAAAAATAATTATTTTACAAACGGAGTGACCTTGGTCTGCACGAACTCCACATCTATTTATTGAACACTCGAATAAATAAATAAATAATTTATTCTCTTTAATAAATATTTTAATTACAAACTAGCAAATAAATATTTATTAAATGTGAAATATAATAAAAAAATATATTTTTTAAATTTATGACATCATTTTTACTTGAATAAAATGTTTCCAGGGTCTTGCGAATAATATTTATTTCATTAATTAAATTAAAATATAATTTAACTGAGACATCAAAAAACACTTGTTGTGTGACCCTCTAGGATTCTTTCTCATTGGCATTAGCAGGGTTTGCCAAAAGTCCAAGATTATTGTCTAGAAACGGGCCAAGCCAGACATGAGAAATAACGTAATGTCTCAAAAATGACATCCACATACGAATGTTCACTGTTTAATATAATCCCCTTGTCGCAATATCTCATCAAGTAGGTTTCATTATTGTGTCATCAACTTTTATGCTTGATACGTCATTCCTTGACTACCTGAAATAAACTCATAATTACACTATGGCCATGGAATTTTCTGTGAACGTTCTATTTCAATCAAAGGCCTAAGATATGAACATCCATAAATGGAAGGAAACAATCCTTCCTCGACTTATAAATTAATAACATGCCACTTGTGACACACAAAATGTACCCTACTTCTCGCCAACTATCTTCCTAGCGGTTTTCATCAGTTAATCAAAGTGTATAATTCATGACACTTATTAATGATAATATTAAAGTATAAGGATCATTATACACACTCACATATAGAAATATATAATGAGACCAAAACATGTGGAATTCCTTCTAGCGGGTCTGTTCTCATAATCTCTTATCTGAGAGATTACCTAGTGTGAACTTCATGAGAGGAAGTCTCATCTGCTTATGAGTTCTCTCACCTAACGGTCTTCATGCTATGTGTCCAATAATAGCATTTCATCCAACCACAGAACAATATTTAAGAATATTGTTATTGAATTTCAAGGTTCTCATCATAGTGGGGAACTACCATGACCTTATCAATGCAACAAATACTCTAGGACATTATTACATCATAATTGTGTAGACCAATGACCAATATGTAATAATACATTTAATATCCATGTAATCAAAATAAAAATAGTTGGTTCTAGGACACCAACTCTTAAAAACTCTTACTTGGACAAGAGACAACTTCCTACAACTTTCAGTCTGCTAGACCTCACAAGATGAACATGTTTCTGCTAGGTCAAGGCTTTAGTAAATAAGTCTACCACATTTTCTTCCATGGAAATAAGGCTCACTGCAACTTCACCTCTATGATAAAAATCCCACAATAGATGATACTTCAAAAGTATGTGCTTTGTCTGCTGAGGTGACCTTGGATCTTTTGCGAGAACCACCGCTGTAATATTATCACAGTACAATGTGTTGAGATCATTACTTCCAGGTATCACATCTTACTTTTGGACAAAGATTCGCATACAAACCTCTTCTTTACCTACCTCAAAATTAGCAATATACTCAGACTCTGTTGTAGAATCTATGACTACACTCTGCTTTAAGCTCTTCTAGTTCACTGCACCTCCATTCAAAGTGAAGATGTATCCCATTTGTGACTTCATGTCATCTTGATCAGTCTGGAAACTTGCATATTCATATCCTCTGATGACTAGTTCCTCATATCCACCATAAACCATGAAAATATCATTAGTATGCATTAGATAATTTTGGATAGTCTTGACTGTCATCCAATGGTGGTCACCTAGGTCAGCATGATATCTACATACCACACTCAATGTGTAGGAGACATCTAGCCTAATAAATAGTGTGTCATATATGACTGACCCAATTGCTGATGCATATGGAGTCCCTTCCATTATCTTTCTTTCCTCATGTGTCTGAGGACACATTTTCATTGAAATATGAATTCCATGTGACGATATCAACAATACCCTCTTGGATTATTCCATACAGAATCTCTTCAGTATCATATCAATTTATATACATTGACTTAGGCCCATAAGTCTCTTGGATCTATCATGATGTATCTTGATCCCAAGGATATATGCTACCTCGCCCAAGACATTCATTGAGAAGCATTGATTCAATCATGTCTTAACAGACTGTAAGACTGGTATCTCGTTTCTGATAAGTAATATGTCATAAACATATACTATTAATAAAACAACTGCACTACCACTAAACAATTTTTTGACGCAAGGCTCACATTCATTTTTGATTAAACCAAATTCTTTTATGGCTTCATCAAAATGAATTTTCCATGTCATAGACGCTTTGTTTAATACATAAATGGATTTTTGAAACTTTCATACCTTATTGGCATCATTTGGAGTCACAAACCCTTCAGGTTTTGTCATGTAGACATCTTCCTACAGGTTCCCATTAAGGAATGCTGTTTTGATATCAATTTTTTAAATCTCATAGTCATGGTAAGCTGCAATGGAAATTAGAATTATAATGGATTTCAGCATTGAAACTGGTGAGAAAGATTCATCGTAGTCAATTCCTTGATGCTATCTAAAATCTTTTGAAACCTATCGTGCCTTATAGATACTGACTTGTCCATCCATGTCCAGTTTCTACTTGAATTCCCATTGGATACCATCAAGTTTTACATCAACTAAAGGATCTACCAAAATCTAGATTTGGTTTTGGTATATGGAATCTATTTCAGAATTCATGGCTTCTTGCCACATGGCAACGTCTGTGCCACTTACTACTTCCTTGTATGTTAGAGGATCGTGATTATCAGCTAATAAGGATTCACCATCATCAGTAACTAGAAAACTATACCATTCAAGTTCCATAACCTCTCTTGTACTCCTACACAATACTTGTATATCTAGAATCAATTCTTCTTCCACAGGGCTCTGTGGAATCTTTTCATGTAACGACTCTTGTGTACCTTGATCCTCGACTTCATCGAAGTCTATCTCGCTCACACTATATCTTTTAGAGATGTGCTCCCTATAAAGGAATATAACATGTCATTCCACTATAACATTTTCTGTCCAAGGGTTAGTATAAGTAATATCTTCTAGTTTCCATGGGGTATCCTATAAAGGTACACTTCGTACCTCAGGGTGAGAGTTTGTTATACGAATAGGCCTTAACAAATTCTTCGCTACCCCATACATGTAAATTTGATAACATGGATTTTCTTCCACTCTAGAACTTGTATGGAATACCATTTATCGATTATGTTGGCACTTGGTTTAGTATGTGTGACGTTGTTTGTAATGCATATTCACAAAAGGATAATAGAAGACCTTCATGACTCATCATTGATCTCACCATGTCCAACATGGTGTGGTTTCTCCTATCACTGACAACATTCTGCTAGGGTATGTTTTGATGTGTGAGATGGGATATGATCCCAAACTCCCACAAGTAATCAATGAAGTCTTGATTAAGATATTCTCCACCTTTGTCTGAGTGGAGTTTCTTATTCTTCTTACTAAGATGGTTCTCAACATCATTCTTGTATTCTTTGAACTTATCAAAAGATTCTAAATTATACCTCATTAAGTAGATATATCCATATCTACTAAAATCATGAGTAAAAGTTATGAAGTATGAGTACCCTCCCCTTGCTTCAACTAGAATTGGTCCACACACATTGGCATGAACCGAATCAAGTAGTTATTTAGCCTTTTCACCTTTCCCACTAAATAGGGATTTTGTCATTTTTCCTTGTAAACATGCATGGCATACACCAATTGGTTTTTGTTCGAAAGAATATAAATATCCATCACGATGTAACTTTGTCAAGTGTTTCTCCTTTACATGATCTAGTCGGCGATGCCAAATTTGGGTGTGGTATGAGTCATGTGAAGTATCTTTGTTATCGATTTCCATTCATTGTTTGTGTAATCCAACAAGTAAAGTCTGTTGTATAAATTTTCCCTACCATAACAAATGCTATCTTTGTAAAAGAAGAAGCATTCATTTCCATACGTGAAAAAAAATCCATATGTATCTAATCTAGATATAGAAATAATGTTTTTAGTAACTTAAGGAACATAATAACAACCCTTTAATACCAAGATCATCCATGTTGGCAATGTGAGGTGGTAGTCCCTGACAGTTACAGTAGCGTGTCTAGCTCCGTTGGATGCTCATTGATCTACCTCCCCTCAATCAATCTTCTTGATTCTACTTGATTCATGTATTTGGACAAATATGTGAGCACCACAAGTTGTATCTAATACCCAATTTTTATAAATAGATAGATTTAATTCAATAAAAAATGCACCAGAAGCTTCCCCTTTTTTCATAGGCTGGGAGTAATTCTTCTTTCAGTGGCCCTTCCTGACACATGTAAAACAAACAGCCTCCTGTTACCTTGCCTTCTATTTTATCTTCCTTTTCTTGGATGTATGGGAAGATGCTTTGGGGTTAAATCTCTTCGCCATTACTATCCTCTTATTCACCATAATGGGTGAATAATTTTCATTCTTCATATCTTTGTCCACTTGAAAAATTTGGATAAGAAGATCAGATAGAGACTTCTCAATGTTGTTCAACCTGGAATTGACAACAAAGTTAGTGAAGCTCTGAGGGAGTGATGCGAGAATGAGATTGGTGCCCAGTTATTCGGGTAGTTTAAATCCTAGAACATCCAGTCGCTCAATGTAGACAATGATCTTGACTACATGTGGCCCAATTTGGAAAACTTCTTGAATATTACTCTAAAAGTGTACCTTAGAGATCTCAAACCTTTCCAGTATTTCTCTCTCATTTTAAATACCACGATGGTGCTCGATCATTCTATAATCATCCATGTTTTCATAAGACTTTATGAGCTCAATAGTAATTGGTGATTGCTTCAAACATTTAACATCGACCACCTCATTCCTATGATAGTCATAGTCCCGGAAATCCGCATCACTCGCCTTTTTGGTAGTCAGATCAGGTGAATTGACTCCAGTGCATATGACTTCTGTTCATGGAATAGGATAACCTGAAGGTATCTAAACCATTCCTGGAAGTTACTGCCGGTGGGGATGTTTTCCTTATCTATAATTGATCGTAGGATAGTGTGGTAGATGAGTTTTTCATTTTTATTCTACAATTAAAATATCAGATCATTTTTACTTTCTTGATTACATTTTATAAGAAATAATATATTTTATTAAATCTCCCACTATTTTTTCATGTCCCAATAGCCCTCACTATTGAACTCTGAATGTCCAGTTGCCATGACATTCTAGTGTCAAGGATCCATATTCCCTTTCGCATAACCCAAATAAGGGTTGGTCAAGCTATTAGATGGTATTTAGGTAGGTAGGTCATTGCCAACAGTAGGATTGCAGCTCATTGATATGTTGAGTGGACTCCCCAATATTAATATCAGAAATTTGGATTTCCTCAACTCTTTCCTCCAATGATACACCATGTCTAGAAAGGGATACTCCTCTTGATATAATATGGTTGAGTTAACCAAAAACATTTCATAATGGCTTCCTATATAAAAGTAAGTCTCCCAAAAAGGGTTGGTCAAACACCTAGTTTTATTGAGTTTTTCCCTTAATCAAGTAATGAAAGGATTGTTCTGACTTAATATTTTATTTGAGGAATTTTTTATCTCTTATACGCGAATTTATTAATAACGATATTAAATGCTTGTTAATATTAAGTGTAACATTCTTGAGTGATTAACCATGTCTTGATAATATTTACGAATAATTATAGTTTATTTTAGTACCATCTTGCATGCTTGTTTAATTCATTAATTATGTGATCGTGACAACACATCCATAATGATTAACCTTGAAACTAACAGAAATTAAATAATGGAAATGGAATGATCATGATCTTTTCTAATGTTTATTTTATCTAGAAGTTGATAAACTAACCCTAACATAGGGGATAAACACATTGAACCTTTTGGGTTTGTGTTAACAACATCCACCTGTCTACCTCTATATCTCCTGGGATCTGTTTCATCTCGAATCCATCTTGAACCACCTCCGCAAGCATGGGAGTTCCATCCATTAAATATTCCATTTTTTAACTCACATGTAGGTGAGGGGTAAAATAGGGTTTTACATAAAAGAAACCTTGGGCACGCATTCCCTACATATTAATGAGGATACATCTGGCGGGCCAAAAAATTTAATTCGAATTAATAAATTAAAAGAAACCATCCAAATACAATGTTCTCGGCCTAGGTCATGATCATCCATACATGAAATGATATTTACATATAAATAATACTAGCAATATATTATTTAATCGTTCTTTTTTAAGATAAATCGCACTTGAATAAATTAATTATTATCTTTAATTAATCAATCCTTTTATCTTAAACCCTTTTATGAATTTCTATAATATTCTCATACATCATAATTATAAAAAAAATCATTTAAAATTATCTTTGTACATAACTTGTACCTTAGAGGAAACCCAGTGAATTCATATCCATAACTACTCAATGAGTTGAAATGAACATTACGCAGATGATAAATTAAAAACATATACATGTAACACCTATCTAGTGTTGTGCCTCAGCTTTATTCCCACACGATGGTACACGTCTCATGGGTTTTTTATAATATAATAATAAATTTTAACAAATCTGTGTAATTTGGATGAGTACAACATGTGTAGTCCAAACTACACGGCATGTATTATTTTCCACCATCTATCTGAAGTACATGCCCGAGGAAACGACATGTGAGTATACATCAGAAATCTGTGGAGTACATGGCAGGTCCAGTGGGCCACACACCATGTAGTTCCTCATTACACAGTCTCCATCCAGGCAAGCCGTGTATGGGGTACATAGTCAAACACTAACCCAAAGGGATTACACACCATGTCCATCAGGACACACATTGTGTAATCTGGAAACCGCATGCCACCTATTCTTGGTCCACACATGGAGTCATTTATGACTTAGAAAGACTCCAACACACGGCTTGGTTTGGTGGACCGGTCTGAAGCATTTAATTTTTATTACACTGTGTGTACTGCCGAATACACGTCGTTTGTTCTAGTGTTGTACGGCCAGGAAGCTTTGGCACCTCCGGATGAGATCCTTTATGTTATTTTAATCAAATTAAATGAAAATAATGTTTCTGTAAGGTGAACAATAAATGAAAGAGGAAGAGATCTCGAGATTCAGATTTTCCGAATAATTAACATGAATTGAAACTACTAAATTATTAAATACGCAATTCATCAAAGAAATATTTAAATAATTATAAATTATGATGTAATCCCTCTGATACCACGTGAAGGTTACGAGCATAGCAGAAGTGTGGTTGGTATGGGATCCAATTTGGTTTTTACCATGATCAATGATTATTCCCGGATCAATACGATGACGAATGTCAGTCTCCACAGAATATAATCAAATATTTAGATAAAGAAGAAAGAGGCCCAAAACATTTAGAGAGGATCTTCCACATTATGTTTATAATTAATTTAATTAATTTCAAATATTAAAATAATTCCAGGACCTTTGGTATTATACTTCATTGATTATGTTGATCATCCGTAATGGACCTTTTAGATTATCTTGTTGTTCTTGTAAGGATCCAAACTAGAATCCCTCTATCTGTGATCCACATGTTCTCTGATAGCCTCTGATCCACACTGCTCATTCTTTGGGTGCTAGTGCGGTGAATCGAGTTTCTTCTGTCAATCATTCTTGATCACCTATTCTTCGACCTTGAAGAACGTCTCTCATTTTTGAGAGGGGATAGAAGAAGATTTGAGAGAGAAATTCTTTGTCTCAACAATTCTCAACTCACCAGAAGTTTGGGGTGGTGTATGGCACAATAGGCCTACTTGCCTATTTATATACATGGAATTACAGTTACAATGTTTAATTGCATAGAAAAAATTAAATACATTCATGAAATAATAGAAAACCCATGCATTTTATAAAAATACAGTGTCGTTATTTATGTTGCGCCAACATGAAAAAAACGAAATATTAATTAAAATTTTTGTGTCTCAAAATAATTGTGGTGTTATTTTAATTTTTTCAAACTATTTATATAATTATTTACCGTATTGAAAATAATAATTTTACTACTAGATTGACCTTGGTCCGCTCGAACTCCACTTCTATTTATTGAACACAAAAATAAATAAATAAATAATGTATTCTCCTAAATAAATATTTTATTTTCAAACTAGTAAATAAATATTCATTATTTTTTCAATAAAATAATTAAATATATATGATTTAATTTATGTGATCATTTAAACTTGAATAATAATTTTCCATGGTCTTGTGATTAATATTTATTTCATTAATTAAATTCTATTAGAATTTACCCAAAACCACCAAAATCAAATAGTGTGTGACCTTCTAGGATTATTTCTTGTTGGCATTAGGCAAGCTTGCCTAAAGTCCAAGAGTAATGTCTAGCAATGGGTAAAGTCACCCAATAGAAATAATGTAAAGTCTCAAAAATGACATCCACATATGAACGCTCACTGTGTAATATAATCCCATAGTCATAATATCTCATCAAGTTGGTTTCATGACTATGTCATCAACTTCTATGCTTGATACATCTTTCATTGACTACCTGAAATAAACTCTTCATTACCCTATGGACATGGAATTTCACATGAGAATTATATTTAAATCAGAGAGCCAATATATCAGTTTCCATAAATGGAAAGGACAAATCCTTCCTCTACTTATCCATTAATAACATGCCACTCGTGACGCACCCAACATACCCTACTTCCCACCAACTGTTTGCGCGACGATTTTCATCAGTAAATGAAAGTATGTAATCCATGACACATATTACAGATAATACTAAATTCTAAGGATCATTAAAAATTCTCACAGATATAAACATATGTTGACACCAAAACATGCGGAATTCTTACTAGCGGGTCTATTCTCATAATCTATTATCTTAGATATTATCAAGTGTGAACTTCATTAGAGGAATTCATATATGCTTAAAAGTGCTCGCACTGGATGATCTTCATGATTTGGGTCCCATCATAGAATGTCATCCAACTACATAACTATATTTACGAATATTGTTATAGAATTTCAAGGTTCTCATCATAGCAGGAACCTACCATGACCTTATTAATGCAAAAAATACTCTAGGACATTATTACATCATAATATTGTAGAATGATGATAATTATGTAATAATACATTAAATATCCATGTAATCAATGTAAAACCAGTTGGTTCTAGGACACCAACTCTTACAAATGTGATAGAAAAAATGTTTTGGGTATATTTTTTCCAACATCCTCGTGGTGGTGATGTATAGTAGGCTACCTTAACAAATCTACTCTCATTCCTATGAAATTTTGACATGTACAAGTTATTATGGAAACAAGTCAAAAGTGTGTTGTGGTGATGCTTGATTATTATACCTTTAATTAATTTTTTTTTCTTTGTGTGTGGTCAAGTTCAAGTACCATTTCCTATTTACCTGGATACTTTTACTAATGAAAAGTCCAGAGAAAAACATCGTAATGTGAAAATCAATACTTATATCTAGGTTGTAGTTAATATTTTTACGTTCCTAGCATATTTAGAGGTTTAAAAGAAGGTATACGTGATCGAACATATTCACTCACATGGATGTTTACTATAAGAGTATATCTAAGAGGATTTCTTGAGTAAGAGATTTATCAGTTGTATGTCTCATGTTCTAGTGCCTTTGAGGTTTCAACCAAGGGGTAGTCGACCTTATCATAATTCCTTTTATATTTATAGGGCTAGTGCTTCCCAATCATTTTTGAAGGAATTTGGAGAAGATTCATTAATTGTGGGGGTTGTTTCTATCATTAGAATTAGTGCCTATTTTTTTGGAATATTATTATTGTGGAGGTTGTCTAGTTCAACAATAACCTCACTAGAATATTCTCATGAGGTCAGTTCAGAACCAAGTGTAACAGGACTTTTCTCTACTGAGAGGATATATAGTATGAATAGTTCATCCTTATGATGTTCTTTATATTTAAGTAATTTTACATGAGATTTTCCATAGAGGTGGATTTTACTAGAGAAGAAGAGTAGTTTTCCTTGGGTTGTTTCATGGTGGGGAAGTAGAATCATTAAAAGGTAAATTTGTCATTAGAGATAAGATTAGTTTATAATAAATTGTTTCTTTTTCCTTGTATGATTAATGAATTTTTCAAAAACAATTATCACATATTTTAGTCAATACTCAAGGATTATAAATAGAGAGAATTTATATGAACCTAGTTTTGAATACAACATTCATAGGCTAGACCATCTTGTTTGATGAGTTTCTAGGGTGTAAATTGATAATGAGGCCATATTAGTTACAAGGTAGTAGATTCTTACTATATATTGAGTTGTATGATTTCATTGTCATCATCGACTAGTTGTATTCCATGCATGAAGTTATCAGGTACTTTTTGAGGAGAGTTCTATTTTTAAATGTAGATGATCAGTGTGAATTTTTCATTAGCAAGTATAGTTTTCAGTTTAAAAGTAGATGTGATGATCCACTTCTTTATTTGATTCATGATTTATCGTTGTAATCTATAGATTCCCTGATATTGGGTGTTCATTGGGTATATATGGATTATATATATTTTTTCCTTGAGGAGTTTGGGACACTGCCCCCTCGACATGATGTCATGATTGGGAGAAATCTACACCCTAATACTTCTCTGATTTGGATGTATCCTTATTTGATTCCACCATCATATTTGAAAGAGTGTAGGATTATAATAGATGATGTGATGGAGAGGGGTTTTATCGAGCCTAGTATTTTTCCTATGGGGGGTATCTAGTGTTGTCTTTCATGAAGGGGGAGGATTTTATGAGGTTTTTTGTTGACTAATGGAGGTTCAAATGATCATGAATAAATACCATCTCCAAATTATTGATGATATCTTTGACCAGTTGATAGGTTTTAATTGGTTCTTTGTGATCAATCTTTAACCATGAAATAAGTAATTTAGTGTGAAGGAGAAGGATTTCTCAATGACAACCCTCTGATGAAAATATGGAAACTTATAGTTCATGGTCATGTTATAGCAGCCTAAACCTTTTACATACAATATTTCATAATTAATCATCAGATTACAAGCCAATGATCGTTAAGACTAGTGTCTTCAATGACTTGGTACATAAAACATAAAATATGGGGAAAATATCACGTCTTTATTTAAACTCCATAAAAATAACCTAACTTATTTTGATCTCTTACATCTGCACTGGGTACCTTAGGGAAACACATGAACAAAGGGATGAGCTAAAAAACATGGTAAAGTAATGAACATAAGGAAACATCATTAGCACATGAGTTTGGAGGTATTACATAATGATATCCAATGAATGGAACATATGAAATCATATCATATAAGTATGGGATAATATAAACATGGAATCATATAAATGTGGCATAATCATAAAAAATTTCTTTAGTACGGTTCAAGGCTAACTGCAAATATCATTTCCCATTTTAGTATGGGTCAATGCTAACCTTCAATCCCGTTTCGCATCGCATCTCATGAGACTTAACATTACCCAATGCTTTGGGGCGATATTTGGGCTCACCCATCTCAAAATTTTCATAAATATTATTTCCTCATAAATATTCTTGCCACATAAATTTTATTTCCACATAAATAATCATACATAATCAATCATTCATAAACATAAGGATACCCATGCAAAGAATTGGGTAGCACAATCATGACATAAAGCATAACCAATGAGTGTATCATAAATGTGACAATGAAATAAAGGGATTATAACTTACATAGACATTAATAAGTTAATATAGGAATATAACATTGTAGGTGGTGACAAAAATAAGTGACAACATATAATAAATTTATTTGAGAAACATTTTCATTAAAACATTTTTGTGCGGTTTTAAGGAAAACACTATAGAGATTTTAAAGTAGTAAATGGGACATTATTTTATGTAAAACCAGAATTGACCCAATAATGTTTTCATAATAAAAATACTGATTTTATAAAGATAATGGTGTCTTAAAATAGAAGATACAGTGCACATTAAATTGGGTAAAAATTCGGGAAGTTCCTTTAAAACGAGTGTGCTTATTGGGAAGTATCGAGGAGGGATTCACTTAGAAGCATGTATATTCCAAAAATAGAATGAGAGATGGATCATGGAACATTATTGTGGAAAATATAAACATAATTTAGATTTTTTACATAAAAATAAAATACAACTACATTTTGGTAAAAAGAATGTTAGAGCAACCATAAGGAATAAAGGAAGTTCGGGTGGAATCCATTACGTTTTATCAGCATGGTATCGTGTGTAAATAAGAGGGCTTGATGAGAGATATTAGGTGTCTATAATCACTTATAAAATATTAGAACGTATTTTTTATCTTATAAAACATACCCCATCACTTGGTATTACACAAAAAATGCATAGCATAGAGAACAATCTTGATTAAGAGTGGAAATGAGAGGATCCCTTACCTTAAATTTGTTGGTGATCTCCACTTGTTATTGAAGACATGAATAAACAAATTAGGCTTAATAGATTAAAATTACAGAACCAATTCAATATATAATTGATTTATTATAACCATTTTTTTCATTCAAGCCCTTCTTGATTAGTTATAAGGTTCAATTTCATGGTTCGGGCTCGTTAGTTTACTTTGTTTTAAAAGATCGGTTCACTTATATTCAAGTTTGGATAAACATGAAAGATGGAAGTGGTTGTCCATAATTGAAGTTATATTCTATTAGTGAACATCCATGATATTAAATGTTTTTATATTTAATTTGGTTACTTATATTGAAGTCGAACTATTATAAAAAACCATAGTGACAGCCGTTTTTGTTAATTGGTGGGTTTGATTACAAAGAACATGTTTTGATTTATATCTTAATAACATTTGTACATAAATATTACAGAATAAAATAGTATATATTACATATATATAATCTGGTTTAATCACAAAAAAATGGTTTCATGACCATATATAAAGATGATAATAGAAATTGAAAAAATGTTGTCCTTGAATGTGTTAAATTGGCTCATATCAAGCGGTGCTTTCATATATTTCAAAAAAAAATGTGAGGAAAGGATAGAAGATAATGAAGTATCCCATTAGCATAATACAACTAAATTACATTTATAATAATGGAGTTATCATACCATTTGGTAGATGGTAGGTGAGGAATGAAACAAAAAATAAAATAACTTAAATGAAATGAAGGAATA
Source organism: Viscum album (assembly GCA_963277665.1). NCBI lineage: Eukaryota > Viridiplantae > Streptophyta > Magnoliopsida > Santalales > Viscaceae > Viscum > Viscum album. The sequence continues at coordinate 2,014,853,818 of OY728135.1, forward strand.
TGAAATAAAAGTTTACCTCTTGAGACTTCCTCCTTGGAGAACCTCTTAAGGGGAGAGTTTTTGTTATTTTGAAGAGGATAGGGGATTTTGGAATTAGTGGAGGATGTTGGGGAGAGATTTGGGAAGAATATTGGCAAGACACAAGGCTTTAGATGAGTGAAGAGAAGAGGGAGTGAAGGGGGGGTTTTATGGTGGGGGGAAGGTATTTCACAATATAAAATTAATTAATTCCCCACAAGACAAGGAATAGTGAGTCTTCCGTGACCATGAATAGTAAATTTATCATGTTATCCCGAACTAATTGGTCTTACATCAGCATAACATTATCAATGAATCAATAAATCCCTAATTTAGCATTTATCATAAATTATCACATTTTACTATTCATCTAAAATTCAAGTATTTCAGAAAAATAACAAAAATTTACCCTAACCATTTTTCAACGTGTAAAATCCAAAAATGAAGTCAATTTTTCAAAAATATTTTTCTAAATATAATTATTTTAATATTTAATTAAAATCATAATCTATTATCAAAAACTAGTTTAAAAACATCCATTTGCATATTCTAATGTATAGGTATATTTTACTTTCAACATGAATATTATTTATATATTATCATAGGTAAGGTTACTATTCATTAGGGTATGTAACTATTCATAAGGGTAGTTTAATATTCATAAAAAATTACGTTTTTTCTTATCAGACTTCAAATAACTTACTGATCCCAACTGTATATGTCATATTTTTGAAATTCCAAACACATAAGTGACAAACTTATGTTTAAAGGTCACATAGCACTTAGTAGTTCATCATGTTGTGTTTTCATGTGATTTAATGACATATTTATAAGAATTTAATTTCCATTGAAAAACATTGTGTCGTTACATTATTCCCCCCTTATGAAATTTCACCGTCGAAATTTCGTTTTACATTCGAAGAAAAAAATAGGTGTGGGTACTTTTCCTTCATTTCTTCCTCCAGTTCCCATGTTGCCTCTTTGTACTTATGGTTTCACCATAGTTCCTTGACCAGATTAGTTGCCTTGTTGCATAGAACTTTGTCTCTACGATCCACGATCTTCACTGGTTCCTCCTCGTAAGATTGATCATCCTCCAAATGTATATCCTCTAAAGAGAGTACATGTTAAGGGTCTAGTATGTACTTCTTAAGAGGGATACATGAAAGACATCATGTACTTTATACATTGTAGTTGGAAGTGTCCGTCAATAGGCCATAACTCCATATTGATCAAGGATCTCGAAGGATCCTATGTACATGGGACTTAACTTCCATTTCTTTCCAAACCTCATGACCTTCTTCTACGGAGATATGCGTAGAAACACCATATCGTTGACTTTGAACTCAAGGTCTCATTGATGGTTATCCGCATAACAATTTTTTTGACTTTGGAATGCCTTGATATACTGCTAAACGGTTTTCACCTTCTCCACCATTTCTTCGACAATTTTAGGTCCTAGCTCCTTACGGTCACCGACTTCATCCCAACATGCCAGTGTTCTACACCTTTTCCCATAAATGGATTCATAGGGTTCCATTCAGATGCTTGAGTGGAAACTATTTTTGTAGGCAAATTCTACCCGGGGAAGATGATGGCCCATCCTCTTTTGAATTCCATAGAAAATTCTCTCAACATGTCTTATAGTTTCTGAATAGTTCACTCAGACTAGCCATCAGTTTGAGTATGATAGGTCGTACTGACATTTAGATCAGTGCTCAAACTTTACTGGAGACTTTTCCAGAACATCAAGGTGAATCTCAGATCATGAATGGATTCAATAGATAGTGGAACTCCACATAGCCTTACCACTTCTTTTATGTAAATATGGGAAAGTTAGTCTAATGAGAAGTCCTCTAGAATTGCGATAATGTGAGTTGTCATTGTAAGAGGATCCCAATGACCCATATAGAATTGTTTCCTCTGGATATCCTTGGATGTCCAGTGAAAAGGTCCATGATAATTTTCTCCCACATCCATGATGGTATTGGTAGTGTTTTCATCATTCCCTTATAATTTTTCCTCTCATCTTTCACTTGTAGACATACAAGGTGCTTTGATGTATATTCAGCATTCTCTCTTTTCATATTGTTCCACCAAAAGTATTCCTAGAGATCTCGAAACATCTTTTTGCTCCCTGGGTGGATAGAGAAGGTAGATATACATGCATCATTAAATATCTCTTTCTTTATCTCTGGATCAGATGGTATACATAATCGTCTCCTTAATATTACATCTCCTTCCTCATCAATTTGGAAATTAGAGGATTTCCCATTTTTAACAGCTTCCACCCTTTTCTGAATGTTTACATATTTTCTTTGAGCATACTTTATTTTCATCAAGATGGATGATTGAGAAATAATTTGAGAAATTATTTATGATGTTCCTCCCTTAATGATTTCCATAAAAATCCATTGAAAATCTAAGAATATCAGATCATTTTCAATTCTCTTCAATGATAAAGATGCAGGATACTTTCTACTTACAGCATCTGCTACCTTATTTTCCTTACTAGGATGGTAGTTGATTTAGTAGTAACAATCCTTGATGAGATCTATCCATATTCTCTGGTGCATATTAATATCTTTCTGTGTGAATATATATTTGAGACCCTTGTGGTCAGTATATATCTCACACTTCTCCCCATGGAGATAATGTCGCCAGAATTTCAATGCAAAGATCATATCCGCCAACTCCAGATCTTGTGTTGGATAGTTTTGCTCTTTGATTGTTAGCTTCCTTGAGGTATAGGTTATCACTTTATCATTTTTCATTAGCACATAGCGTAAGACCTTATTAGAAGCATCAATATACCACAAAGAGTTCTCCACTTGTAGGGAGTGTGAGTACTGGCACAGTGATGAGCCTCTTTTTCAACTCCTTGAAACAATCTTCACATTCATGTGTCCAAACAATCATTACCCCATTTCGTGTCATCTTGGTCATTGTGTCTGAAAATCATGAAAACATATTCATGAATCGCCGATAATATCCATCTAGACCCAAAAAGCTGCGGATCTCAGTTACAAATGTGGGCCTAGGCCACTCTTCAATTTCCATTATCTTGGAAGGGTTCACAAATATCCTTTTGTTGGTGATAACTTGCCCCAATATTTATACTTCCTCCATCCAGAACACACATTTACCATACATTTCATACAAAATCTCCCTTCATAATGTCTTTAACACAGTTTTCAAATATTCCTCATTTTCCTCCTTACAACTACAGTATATCAGAATATCATCAAAAAAGACTACCACAAATTTTTCGAGGTAATCTCTAAAGACTCTATTCATTAAATCCATGAAAATTTCTAGAGAATTAGTGAGTCCGAACGGCATCACATTGAACTCCTAGGGTCTATACCTTGTTAGAAAGGCATTATTTGGAGTATCTTCCTTCCTCAACTTTCTTTGATAATATCCAAACTGAAGTTCCACCTTAGAGAAAGAACTGGCCCCATGAAGCTGATCGAACAAGTCATCTATCCGTCATAGGGGATACTTGTTCTTTATCGCGATTCTATTGAGCTCACGATCATCAATGTTGTGGTGCATTGATCCATTCTACTTTTTTATGAAGAGGACCAGTGCACCCCAAGATGAGGCACTCGGGCATATAAAACCATTCTCCATATTCTCCTGTAACTGCTTCTTTAATTCTTCCTACTCTACAGTGGCCATTCTGTATGGTGTATTTGAAATAGGCAGAGATCCAGGGATAAGTTCAATTGAGAACTCAACCTCTCGGTCAAGAGGAAGACTAGGAAACACTTCAGGGAATACCTAGGTGTAATATCTCACAATGGGTATGTCTTCAAGTAGGATTATTTCTTTTGTCTCAATCATTTGAGCTAGATATGGTTTCTCATAAGGTAGAAATATCCACACCTGAGACGATGATCCTAAAGGAGATTCATCTTCCTTTGTACACCAGTAATGAATCAAATGATGCTTCGGGATGTGAAAAGTGATCTCTTTTTACCAACAGTTAATGTTGGATTTGTATAAAGATAGACAATTCATGCCCAAGACAGTATCAAACTCCACTAAAGGTGGTGTGATAAGATTTTTTGGGAGGTTCAGTTCACAAACACTTATTGGGGACGATTTATAATCCATGTACGCAACAATTTCCCCATTTTCTGTTCTCACAGATACATTTTCCTCCAAATTTTGATGTGGTCTTTGATTAGTTCTACTAAACATGAAGGATATAAAATAATGCATAGAAATAGAATCAAATAATACCATCACTATTCATGAATGAATAACTAGAATACATATCACTACATCATTTGTATGGCTCCACCTCACCAGTAGTGATAGCATAATCCCTTCCTTATTTCCTTGGAGGCTGTTGTAGATTGCCTCTGACAACCCTCAGCTTAGGGAAATTGTTCGTATAATGCCCATGATCCTTACATTTATAACACTACAATGGTGGCTGAGTATTTATCTAAACCTTCCTTTATTCTTCAACATTAGGGGTATTTTTCATATCCCTTCAGCAGTTCTTGGCCAGATGATCAAACATTCCACGTTTGAAGGAATTCTTGGTTCCCTTCAGATAGTTACCAAGATGTTTCTTCCCACAATTTTTTCAAGGGGTGTTGGATCGAAATGAAGATGTAGATTATCAATATAAAAGAGGGGGTGAATTTTGCACTTTAAAAAATTATTTTGTAACTTTTGTAGATGGTAATTTTTAACAAAGTTAAACAAGGTAAATTCACAAAGACTCTTAGTTTTACAAACTTGCTTGATTTCAGAAATATGGTTCCAGAAATGAACCATAAAAAAAGTTTACAAAGATAAAGATTCATCCTTAAAGCGTATATAATCTCACTAATTAGAGTACAAGTACAAGAATGTATAAAATAGTTATATTTTCCTAAACAACCAAAATGCAACGGAAAACATGAAACAATACAAGTAACAAGTAGTAATTATTTTAACCTAAAGAGAAGGGCATCCAAAAACCATGGATAATGGTCCATTGATTTATAATTTCATGAAATTATGTCTTACCCACACTAGGTTAATCCCTCAATATGAATATAAGAATATGTCTTGATATCACAGCAAGCCCTCGAAGTTCAGGGTAGTCGGAACCTCTGTCTTCCTATCCCCAAAATCCCTCGAATGTTCTCTATAGCATTCAGAGTCACATGAAGAAATTCTGAACAAGATGTTTAGTACTCAAAAAGAAATAAAGTATAACTTTCATGAAATCATTTCGGCACATGTAATCTCTAGATTGATCAACCTCTTATGAGATCGTTCAAATGAGCTTTTGTTTATAGGCACATCTTCAACGGTCGACTCCCTCCTCCAACGGTCATATTTTTTCTTGAATTTTGGAGGGACCTGTACACACGTCACTCAAACAGTGGTTGGTTAGAAATAGAAAGCATGACCTCATTTTATACCCATAAAAATATTAAGAAAAAATATGTAATTGTAATGACCTGGCCCTCCGAGTGCTCGAGCCGTTTCCCATGAGACCTGATGTACCACAATTATTACATAACATTGACATTCATTACATCATCTCTCATGCTACAGGGGATCGTGAGGTTCAGGTCCGGGGAAAACCAGCTGGATTCTGAATCGACATGAGTGATACCTGAAACAAAGATCATTAAAACGTAGGGTGAGCATTGAAATAATCAGTAAGGGGGTTTGAAAAATTCTTAATACAGATTTTGAAAAACAACTTTCAAGAATAATTTCTCTTACTCAAAATAACTTGTTTAAGGAATTAAACAAACATTTCAATGGTTAGTATAATACCGTTAAAGAACATAATAAATAATTAATTGAACCTTTATCTAGATTCCATTAGATTAACAATGTAAGCATGCTAGTATAAAAATGCATGAATTAAACCAAGTAAAATAGGCATAACATGCATGTTATGCGAGTACTACTAAGCATGAACATTATCAGAGTTTTGCAAAAAAAATTTCACTACAACATATAAAAATGCACATTATGAAATAATTAATGTAATGCTAAAATTTTCATTAAAATTCTAGAAAGGTAAACTGATCATGCATCATCATTGCCTCATCATATGCCATGTGCACTTTAGTCTCATACTCATAGGTAATGGTTCTATAACCAAGGGTATTTCTATAGTCGAAATAGTCACTTGGTTGTTCATATACTAAAGCATAATGAGGAAATGTGTAATGTAGGACTCATGTCTGAATGTCAAGGCCTCATCCCATGACCTAAGAGTAAAAACTCAATCTGACTATCTCTAGAACTATTGATGAATCTTTAGAAAATATTTTTTTAAATTCGCAGTATAAATGCATTCACAAATACCCTTTTCGAAATACCATTTGAAAACACATATGGATTAAAAATACCAGATAATTTTTGGAAAATACTTATGTTCAAAATTTCTCAACCATAATCCAGTGTTTTTCTAAAAACATTAGTCAAGCTTTTTAAAACAAAATATCTTATTCTGATACTGCTCGACACATTGCAGGACATGATGGGTCCACTCCCTATCGCTTCCTGTTTACTTCACATGACTGCTCGACACATTGCAGTCCATGATGGGTCCACACCCAATCCCTTCCTATCTACATCACTCGACTTCTCGACACATTGCAGGCCCTGATGGGTCCACGCCCAATCCCTCCCTGTCTACCACACTCGAGATTCGGGTTTTCTGAAAATGTTTTAAGCTCGCATTATGTATTTATACATTTTCAGTGGGATTTCATATATTAAAACATGTAAACAACATTTGATACATAAGTAATGAATATACATATTCTCAAGTATATATATATATATACTTTGCAAAAATATAACACATAAAATGATGGGTGATTAGCATTTTCCATATGAAATGATAGCTTCTTTGTAAAATAACCATATCCATGGAAATTAACCCTTACTAAAAATACATGTCATGATAATATTTTTAATGTTCATGAAATTATATCCAAACATAGCTTGATTTATCAACAACATTCACTGCTTTTGGTAAAGGACCATATGGACATGTTACTTTAAATCATTTTTATCCTAATCTCATGAATTAAAAATATATGAAGTTAATATAATTAAAACTTTTAAAATTAATTTATGTTTGACACATACATTTTAATTTTTCCAACACCAAAATTTACTTTTATTAAATACCCATTAAATACTAATTTCATTAAAAACACCAATTCTATTATTATGATCATCATATTGAAATTAGTGTTTGGGAATTACACAAATATTTATATATATACATATATCCAAATATACGCAAGGTGTATAATTTTGGAACCAAATAATTTCTGATATGTAACAAATTCCTCAAAACATAATTAATCATTAATACTTCTTGATTGAATGTCGAACCATGTAAGGTATATAACTTGTGTGACCGAATGTATGTTCGTATGTAAAAATTAGGGTTTCACATACTAAATATAAATCCAAATGAACCCAAATGACATTTTGCATATGAAACATTACATAAGGCTTGGAAATCATCTTTTAGAAATTATAAAATGGATTTGGGTGGTGATAGATAAATATGTATATATATATATATAGGTTTTAGAAACACAATTCCATTTAACCCAAAACATGGTTCGCACATAAAATATTATTTAAGGATGGATATTCATGTCTTAAAAATCAAAATTTTATTTGTATTGAATTACACCAGTTTATAATTTCATAAACCAAGTGTAGAAAAGGGATTTGGAATGATGAACAGATTCAAAATAACATTTATAAATATATAATTCCTTTGTAAAGCATACCTAATCATTTTTGGAAACTTTTAAATGGATTGGACTTGGGTTATTTGTTTATATACTTTTATACCCGATTATACACAAAGTACATATACATATAAAAATAGATCATACATATATATATGTTTTTTAAAATAGAACTGAATGAAAATAATCCCTTTAAAAACATTAACAAACCCAACATCCTATTTTAAAAAGACGCACGAGTTCAAACCTGAATTGAATCATAAACATTTATAAATATATATATATATATATATAACCCATATATATAACTATATGAGAAGGGTTTTCACAAAAATCATAACAATGTAATCCCTTACTTGTGAACCCTTAATAAAAACTGTGATAAACTCTTTTTTTTGGAGTGGCCAAAAAATAGGAAGGATTTGATATATACATATATATATACAATATACCCGATTATAAACAGTATGTACAATTGGTTTACATTAAAAAATAAGTGAAATAGTCCCTTACAGAAAGAAGATTTTAGATAAATTTATGTTTGAAAATAAATAATTTATCCCTTACTAGATCTCCTAAAACAAAAAAGAGGTGAGGAAAACTCTAGACTCAATGAAAAAGGCATACATGTATATTCATTTGTGTAGACAATGAAGAAAAATTCCCAGTGAAAACGAGTAGAGTGACTCGTCTTCTTATAACCTCTAAAAACTAAAGTTAAGCATGTTGTGCAAGCTGGGGAACTATTGCAGATAGGGAAATTAGAATGCACAATTTTCATAAATTATATAAAATGACCAGCAGTATATCAATTTTGACAGAAGCTAAAACGACAAACAGGAGAGGAAAGGATGAAGTGGATAACTATTCAAAAATTGACAACCAAGACACTGCAATTCACACCTACTAGTATATTGAAGAACTAAAACCTTTGAAACACTAAGCTCAAAACCCTACCTGCGAAAGACTACCGAAGACAAAGATGAAGATCATCCCTCACCATGCATCGGCTCCAAACTCGTCGTGTCGCACCCCGTCTTCAGACGAGACCCGCGAATGCCTGTCGGCCTTGACCACAACTCCCGACGTGACTTGCCCCCATCCCTCAGCCTCAAACCACCCTTGACACGTGTCTCTCATGGCTCGGACTCACCTCTGCTCGTGGAGCATAGCCACAGTAGTGCACACACCTCGGTAGCGCATCTCCCCAACATAACCCTCGAAACCCCAAAATCAAAAACCCCCAAAATCTAAAACTATTCAACCGAAAACATTCCCTTACCTATATCCATCTATTATTATCTTATTTTATCTTTATTACTTATTCTTTATTATTATTTTATCACCTTTACCGTATATTTTTTATCCACACCCATGAAAAGCCAAACCGGGATTCCCTAACCTGTGTCATTTTTTCATTATTTCATCTTTTATTATTTTATTTTTATATCCACTATCTTATTTTATTATTGTCATTATTTTATCAATTATCTTATGTTATCTATTATTTAATGTTAATCATTATTTTGTCCTATTAATAAGTCAATGTTATAATAAAATAACAATACTTTAAAAAGTAAAGGTTTTATATAATAATCATTAATTTTTAAAAGAAAATACTATAATATTTTTATTTATTAAATTAACAAACATATAATGTTGTATCATAATATAATTATTTTAAAACAAATACTTATTTGAGTAAATAGTTTTTATTACTATTGATAAATTATTTACATATTATTATTATTAAACATATCACCATATATAATTATATACATGTAATTATAAATATATTTTAAAATAAAGTTTTGTTATATACCAAATAATTCTACATATTTATAAAGCATATCATATTTTATTCATTTTGTTTTGTTATTTAAAAATTCATTTTTTTATATGTATAAATAATGAAACAAATAAAATGATTATATATTGAAACATATAAAAAAAAGTTGTTCAATTAATCCACTTTTGACTTCTTAACCCCAATGTAACACCACACACAAAAATCAAGTAATATATTATTATTAAATAAAAAAAGTGGTTCAATCAATCCCATCGACCCAAAAGCATTCACGCCTCTCTTTTTAATAATAATTTATTTATTCATTTTGTTAATGCCTCAAAACATTTAAATTATATATATATATATATTCAACATTATAGAGTTTTTTAATATGAATATATATATATATACCATGTTAGTGTTTATATATATATATAAATATATATATAATTCATTTTTTTAATTTATTAAAATTACATTTTTTAACATAAATGTATTATGAATTTTTAATATAACAATTATATGTATTTATAATTTATAAATTTTATAAACTAAAGAATAATATATATCATATATTTATAATATATATTATCTTAAATATAATAATTATTATTATTATAAATGACAAGTACAATAAAATAATAATTTTATAATAATATTAGTTTTATTGATAAATAATTCAAAACTAATATTTTTATTTATATTATTATCAACATAATTAGAATAAGTCTATATTTTAATAAAATAATTACGTATATAAAATACATTGACTATTATTATTACTAAAAATAAGTTTTATAAGTAAACATATTACATACATTTATAACACATTTACTTAAATTATAATTTATTTAAAATTATTATTTTTGTAACTACACCTCGGGGTGTTACAATATTCCCCTCTTAACATAATTTCTTCCTCGCAATTCGATTGACGTAATTCTACTGACTTGCTGACACAGCCTCCCTAACATTCCTTGGTGATGTCCCTACTCAAACACTCGAGTGTTTAGCAACTAAAAAGGAAAAGAACATAATGAAACTAGGTTGTACCTTTACAGATCCCACCTCCATAACCAGTTCCCTGATGTCCTTAACTCTATTCCCATGGTGGTTCCCAGTTCCTCGATCTCTCTTTCCCATATACACCATGGGAAAGTGGAGTTAAAATCCCACATAAAACAATTGGGCTTCCAGATAGAGGCATGAGCTGTGAAAAGCTCAGTGATATCTAGATGATCTTAGTCCCTACAGATTCGTCGTACAAACTTAAAGTTGAGTGGTTTGATTTTAATGAGTCTCACATACATACTGAAACTCACGACTTGAAAAAGATAGGCTGCATAGAGATTAACTTTCTCTAGAGCTTCCTGGAAAACCCTTTTCGCCAGATAGTTTGAAGATAGGGTAAAACATAGGAAAATACCTTCATAATATTTCCCCCTAACTGTATTGTATGCATTTTGTGCATAAGTTATAGGATAGTAAACATAAACCGATCCTCAGAATATTCGTAGTATAATTGAGTTATTCGAAACTTGGTAATGGAGCTTGCAGGATAGTTGGTGGTTCCCAAAGGGTTCATAGTCTTCAATAAACGACTTAAAAATTATAATTTCTAGGATTTCAGTGGGAAGGGACAAAAGACTTGTAGTGTTCTTTCATCTGGCATCTGAAAATTATACCAAAACCACTTAGTATGGTTTAGTCATAGTTACATATTTCTATTGTCTGGGTTTTCTAGAATTTTCTAAACCTATCCTAGGATACCAACTGTAAGGACCCATCCCTCCGAGTGCCCAGTTCTGGTGCCCATGAGACATGATGTACCACAATTATTACATTACACTGATATTCATTACATCATGTCTCATGCTACAGGGGATCGTGAGGTTTAGGTCCTGGGTAAACCAGCTCCATTCTGAATCGACATGATTGATACCTGAAAAAAATTCATTTAAAATGTAGGGTGAGTAATGAAATTGTCAATAAGTGGGTTTGATAAATACTTAATATAGCTTTTGAAAAACTACTTTCAAAAATACATTATCATACTCAAAATAATTCCTTTAAGGAAATCAACGCATATTTCATTGTTTATTATAATACTGTTAGAGCACTTCATACATAAGTAATTCAACATTTAGCACGATTCCATTAGATTAACAAAGTAAGAATGCTTTTATAAAAATGCATGAATTAAACCATGTAAAATAGGCATAACATTCAAGGTATGAGAGTACTACTAAGCATGAACATTATCAGAGTTGCACATAAACAATTTCACTACAACATATAAAAACACACATTATGACATAATTAATGTAATGATAACATTTTAATTAAAATTCTGGAAAGGTAAACTGATCATGCATCATCACTGTCACATCATATGCCATGTGCACATTAATCTCATACTCATAGGTAATGGTTCTATAACCAAGGGTATTTCCCTAGTCAAAATAATAACTTGTTTAGTCATATACTAAAACATAATGAGGAAACATATAATTCTAGACTCATGTCTGAATATCAAGGCCTTGTGCCATGACCTAGGGGTAAAAACCCAATCTGACTGTCTCGAGAACTATCGATGAATCTTTAGAAAATATTCATTGAAATTCGCAGTATAAATGCATTTAGAAATACCCTTTTAAAAAAACCATTTAAAAACACTTCTGGATTAAAAATACCAAATCATTTTTGGAAAATACTTATGTTAAAAAATATTCAAACATAATCCAGTGTTTTTCTGAAAACATTAGCCAAGCTTTTGAAAACAAAACATCTAATTCTGATACTGGTCGACACTTTGGAGGCCATGATGGGTCCACCTCACATCCCTTCCTATTTACATCGCTCGACTGCTCGACACATTGTAGGCCATGATGGGTCCATGCCCAATCCCTTCATGTCTACATCGCTCGACTGCTCAACACATTGCACGCCATGATGGGTCCACGCCCAATCCATTTCTGTCTACAACCCTCGAGAGTCGTGTTTTGTGAAAACTTTTTTAAGATTTAATTAAATATGTATACATTTGCACTGGGTTTTCATATATTAAAACTTGTAAACAACATTTTATACATAAGTAGTACATATACATATTTTCATGTATTTATATATATATACATTGCACATGAGATAACACATAAAATGATGGGTGATTATGGTTTTCCACATGAAATGATAGATTCTTAATTAAAGAACCATATCCATGGAAATTAATCCTTACTAAAAATACATGTCATGATAAAAGTGTCAATTTACATAAAATTAGATTCAGACATAGCTTGATTTATCAACAACATTCACTGTTTCTGGTAAAGAACCATATGGAAATGTTACTTTAAATAATTTTTAACATTATCTCCTTAATTCAAAATATATGAACTTAATATAATTAAAACTTTTTAAATTAATATATGTTTGAAAGAAAAATTTTAATTTATAAAACACCAAAATTTACTTTAATTAAAAACCATTTAAATTTTAATTGTATTAAAAACACCAATTATATTTTGATGATCATCATATTGAAATTAGTGTTTAGGAATTACACATATATTTATAAATATACATATATCCATATATACACAAGTTGTATACTTTTAAAACCAAATAATTTCTTATATATAACAAATTCCTCAAAAAATAATTAATCATAAATATATCTAGATTGATATCCATACTATGTAAGGTATATAACTTGTGTGGCCGAATGTATGTTAGTATGTAAAAATTAGGGTTTCGTATACTAAATATAAATCTAAATGAACCTAAATGACATTTCACATATAAAACATTACCTAAGGCATGAAAATCATCTTTTAGAAACATGAAAATGTATTTGGGTGGTGATACATAAATATGTATATATATATATAGGTTTTAGAAACACAAATACACTTAACCCAAAACTCTGTTCGCACATAAAATGTTATTTAAGGATGGATATTCAATTCTTAAAAATCAAAATTTTATTTTTATTGAATTATATAAGTATATAATATCATACACCATGTTTAGAAAAGGGATCTGGCATGATGAACAGATTCAAAATAACATTTACAAATATATAATTCTAGATAAATCATACCTAATCATTTTTGGAAAATTTTAAATGGATTGGACTTGGGTTATATGTTTATATGTTTTTATACCTGATTATACACATAGTATATATACATATACAAATAGATTATACATATATATAAGTTTTGTAAAATAGAACTGAATGAAAATAATCCCTTCAAAAACACTAACAAACCCAACATCCTATTTTAAACAGAGGCACGAGTTGAAACCAGAATTGAATTATAAACATATATATATATATATAACATGTATATATATAACTAAATGAGAAGGGTTTTCACGAAAATCATAACAAATTAATCCCTTACTTGTGAACCCTTAATTAAAACTGTGATAAAAACATTTTTTGGAGAGTCCTGAAAATAGGAAGGAGTTGATATATATATATACACACAACTACATATACAATATACCCGACTATACACAGTATGTATAATCGTTTTATATAAAAAAATAATTGAAATAGTCCCTTAAAGAAAAAAAATTTCAGATAAATATAAGTTTGAAAATAAATAATTTATCCGTTACTTGATTTCCTGGAACAAAATAGAGGTGAGGAAAACTCTGGATTCAATGCAAAAGGCATCCATGTTTATTAATTTGTGCATACATTGAAGAAAAATCCCCGGAGAAAATGAGCAGAGTGACTCATATTCTTATAACCTCTAAAAACAAACGTTAATCTTGTTGTGAAAGCTAGGGAACTATTGCAGATAGTAAAATTCAAATGCACAATTGTCGTAAATTTTGAAAAATGATCAGCAGTACATAAATTTTGTCAGAGGCGAAAATGAAAAAAAGTAGAGGAAAGGATGCAGGGGATAACTGTTCAAAAATTAACAACCAAGACACTACAACACACGCCTACTAGTAGAATGAAGAAGAACCGAAACCTTTGAAACACTAAGATCAAAACCCTACCTGCGAAAGACTACCGAAGAAAAATATGAAGATCATCCCTGACCATGCCTCGGCTCCAAACTCCTCGCATTAAACCTCATCTTCAGACGAGACTCACAACACCCGTTGGCCTTGACCACAACTCGCAACACGACTTTCCCTCATCTCTCATCCTCGGACCACCCTTGATGTGTGGTTCTCATAGATCAGACTCGCCGATGCTCGTGGCGCACGGCCACAACAGTACACACCCCTCGGTAGCCCCGTCTCCCCAATAGATCCCTCGAAACCCCAAGATCAAAAACCCCCAAAACCTAAAACTATTTAACCCATGAATTTCCCTAACCTATCTCCATCTATTATTATCTTATTTTATCTTTATTACTTATTCTCTATTATTATTTTATCACCATTATCATATTTTTTTTTATCCACACCCATGAAAACACAAAACGAGATTCCCTAACCCGTGACATTTTTTCATTATTTCATCTTTTATTATTTTATTTTTATATCCACTATCTTATTTTATTTTTTTCATTATTATAACATTTATCATATGTTATCTATTATTTAATGTTAATGATTATTTTATCCTATTAATATGTCAAAGTTATAATAATATAACAACACTTTAAAAAGTAATGGTTGTATATAATAATCATTACTTTTTAAAAGCGAATAATATAATATTTTTATTTATTAAATTTATAAATATATAATGTTATATCAAATATAATTGTTTTAGAACAAATACTTATTTGGGTAAAATGTTTTTATTATTATTTATAAAATATTTACATATTATTATTTTTAAACATATCACCATATATAATTATATACATTTAATTATAAATATATTTTAAAATCACGTTTTGTTATATACAAAATAATTCTACATATTTATAAAACATATCATATTTTATTCATTTTTTATTGTCATTTAAAAATTCTTTTTTTATATGTATAAATAATGAAACATATAAAATTATTATATATTGAAACATATAAAAAAAGTGGTTCAATTAAGCCACTTTTGACTTCTTAACCCCAATGTAACACCACACACACAAATCAAGAAATATATTATTATTAAATAAAAAAAGTGGTTCAATCAATCCCCTCTACCCAAAAGCATTCACGCCTCTTTTTTAAATAATAATTTATTTATTCAATTTGTTAATGCCTCAAGACATTTAAATTATATATATATACATATATATATTCAAAATTTTTGGCATTTTTTAATATGAATATATATATATACCATGTTAGCATATATATATATATAAATGTATATATAATTCATTTTTATAATTTATTGAAATTACATTTTTTAACATAAATTTATTATGAATTTTTAATATAATAATTATATGTATTTATAATTTATAAATTTTATAAACATAAGAATAATATATATCATATATTTATAATATATATTATCTTAAAAATAATAAAAATAATAATTTTAAATGACATGTATAATAAAATTATAATTTTATAATAATATTAGTTTTAGTGATAAATAATTCAAAACTAATCATTTGATTTATATAATTATCATCCTAATTAGAATAAATCTATATTTTAATAAAACATTTACGTTTATAAAATACATTTACTATTATTATTACTAGATTTATTATTTATAAGTAATCATATTACATACATTTATAACATATTTAATTAAATTATAATTTATTTAAAATTATTATTTTTGAAACTACGACTCGGGTTGTTATAATATTCCCCTCTTAACAAAATTGCATCCTCAAAATTCGATTGAAATTATTCTACTGAATTGCTGACACAACCTCCTAGACATCCTTAGTGATGTCCCTACTCAAACACTCGAGGATTTAGCATTTAAAAAGGAAAAGAACATAAAGAAACTAGGTTTTACCTTTATAGAGCCCACCTCCGTAACCAGTTTTTTGATGTCCTTAAATCTATTCCCAGGGTGGTTCCCAGTTCCTCAATCTCTCTTGCCCAGATACACCATGGTAATGTGGAGTTAAAATCCCACATAACATAGTTGGGCTTCCAGATAGAGGCATGAGCAGTGAAAAGCTCAGCAATATCCAGATGAACATGGTCCCTACAGATTCGTTGTACTACCTTAAAGTTGAGGGTTTTGATTTTAAACTGTATCTCGTACAGAATGAAGCTCAAGACTTGAAAAAGATAGGTTGCATAGAGATTGCCTTCATCTGCAGCTTCCTAGAAAACCCTTTTAGCCAGATAGTATGAAGATAGGGTAAAACATAGGAAAAGGCCTTTATAATATTTCCCCCTACGCATAATGTATGCATGTTCTGTATAAGTTATACGATAGTAAACATAACCTGATCCTCAGAAGAGTCAAAATATATTTGAGTTATTCGACACTTGGTAAAGGATCTTGCAGGGTAGTCTGAGGCTCCCAAAGGGTTCATAGTCTTTCATACACGATGTAACAATAATAATCTCAAGGATTTCAGTGGGAAGGGATAAAAGACTTGTTAGTGATATTTCGTCAGCCATTTGAAAATTATAACAAAACCACTTTGTAATGTTCTGTCATAGTCACATATTTTTATTATCTGGTTTTTCCATAATTGTCTGAACCTATCCTCTGATACCAACTGTAAGGACTCATCCCTCTGAGTTCTTGGAGCCGGTTTCCATGAGACACGATGTACCGCAATTGTTACATTACATTGACATTCATTACATCATGTATCATGATATAGGGGATCGGGTGGTTCAGGTCCTTGGAAAACCAGCTGCACTCGGAATCGACATGACTGATACCTAAAAAAAATTCATTTAAAACGTTGGGTGAGAATTGAAATACTCATTAAGGGGGATTGAAAAATACTTAATACAGCTTTTGAAAAACTACTTTCAAAAATACATTCTTTTAATCAAATTAATTCCTTTAAGTAAATCTACAAACATTTCAATGGTTATTATAATACCATTAAAGAACTTCTTACATAAGTAATTGAAGATTTAGTTGGATTCCATTAGATTAACAATGTAATAATGCTTGTATAAAAATTCATGAATTCAACCAAGTAAAATAGGAATAACATTCAAGGTATGTGAGTACTACTAAGCATGAACATTATCATAGTTGTGCATAAAAAATTTCAATAAAACTTATAAAAATGCACATTATGACATAATTAATGTAACGCTAACATTTTCATTAAGATTCTGGAAAGGTAAACTGATCATGCATCATCAATGTCTCATCATATGCCATGTGCACTTTAATCTCATTTTCATAGGTAATGGTTCTATAACCAATGGTATTTCTCTAGATGAAATAATCCCTTGGTTGGTCATATACTAAAACATAATGAGGAAACTTATAATGCCTGACTCATGTCTGAATGTCAAGGCCTCGTGCCATGACCTAAGGTTAAAAACCCAATCTGACTATCTCGAGATCTATCGATGAATCTTTAGAAAATATTCTTTGAAATTCACAGTATAAATTCATTCATAAATACCCTTTTCAAAATAAAATTTGAAAATACATATGGATTAAAGATACCAAATAATTTTTTTAAAATACTTATATTCAAAATTTATCAAACATAATCCAGTGTTTTTCTGAAAACATTAGCCAAGCTTTTGAAAACAAAACTTCTAATTCTTATACTGCTTGACACATTGTAGGAAATGATAGGTTCACTCTCCACCCCTTTATGTTTACATCGCTCAACTTCTCGACACATTGTAGGCCATGATGGGTCCACATCCAGTCCCTTCCTCTCTACATTTCTCGAATTCTTGACACATTGCAGGCCATGATGGGTACATGCCCAATCCCTTCATATCTACAACACTCGAGAGTCGGGTTTTCTGAAAAAAAAAATTAAGGTTTCATTAAATATATATACATTTTCACTAGGTTTTCATATATTAAAACATGTAAACAACATTTTAAACACAATTAAT
The DNA here is from genome assembly GCA_963277665.1 of Viscum album. Lineage (NCBI taxonomy): Eukaryota > Viridiplantae > Streptophyta > Magnoliopsida > Santalales > Viscaceae > Viscum > Viscum album. The sequence continues at coordinate 2,014,872,331 of OY728135.1, forward strand.
TGATATACATATTCACACGTATATATATATATATATACTTTTCACATAATATAACACATAAATTCATTGGTGATTAGGGTTTTCCACATGAAATGATATATTTTTAATTAAAAACCCATATCCATGGAAATGAATCCTTATTAAAAATACATGTCATGATAAAAGTGTCAGTGTAAATGAAATTAGATTAAAACATAGCTTGAATTATCAACATCATTCACTACTTCTGGTAAAGAACCAAATGGACATGTTACTTTAAATCATTTTTAACCTAATCTCATGAATTCAAAATATATGATGTTAATATAATTAAAAAAAATTTAAATTAATGTATGTTTGACATATACATTTTAATTTAGCAAACACCAAAATTTACTTTTATTAAATACCCTTTAAATACTAATTTCATTAAAAACAACAATTATATTTTGATGATCATCATATTGAAATTAGTGTTTTAGAATTACACAAATATTTATATATATAAATATATCCGAATATACACAAGGTGTTTACTTTTAAGACCAAATAATTTCTTATATGTAACAAATACCTCAAAACATAATTAATCATTAATACTTATTGATTGAAACCCAAACCATGTAAGGAATATAACTTGTGTGACCGAAAGTATGTTCGTATGTGAAAATTAGGGTTTCACATACTGAATATAAATCCAAATGAACCCAAATGACATTTCACATCTAAAACATTACATATGTCTTGGAAATTATATTTTAGAAATTATAAAGTGGATTTTGGTGGTGATACATAAATATGTATATAGATATATATATATTAATATATATATGTTTTAGAAACAACATTCCATTTAACCCAAAACTTGGTTTTCACATAAAATATTATTTAAGGATGGATATTAAAGTCTAAAAATTGTAATTTGATTTTTATTGAATTACATTAGTATATAATTTCATACACCCAGTTTAGAAAAGGGACTGGGCATGATGAACAGATTCAAAATAACCTTTATAAATATATAATTCTTGGTAAATCATACCTAATCATATCCTTACATTTTTTATTTATTTTTCGAATATAATGATTTTAAATCAAGGTCATGCATATCAAGATAAAATTACTTTTACTTAGGATTTACTAATTTTTATGATATATTATATATATTTTTAATTAATTGTTTTTTAAATTAATTATTAGGGAGACTATTTTATGTATCGATATGTATTTTCTTGTGTTGTCCTAGATGATTTTTTTTCTATATATTCCAATTGACAGTTATTTTTACTCATATAATTTGTTTGATGAGTTTTTTCAAAGGATTATTTTACTCAAATTTAATTTCCAATTATTTGTTAATTAAATTGTTTTTTTCATGTTTTTTCTAAATTTTGGGATGTTATTGTTAATCTTGGGTATTGTTGTTGTATGTGTTTTTTATGTTATCACATGGGAGAGCTTGTGTAGTTAGACTACCCAAAGGGGGATTCTATATATTTTGGTGAAAACTATCTTGGATTCATTTCTACTGAGAGCTCATGAGTACGTTGTCTTATATATTTAGTCTCATATATTCCATTTTTTGTTCTTTGAATGAGTTTTTATTGAATTTAAAACATATATAATATAAATCATTCAATATATCTTCAATTTATATATGTTGATGTATGTCCCACATTTATTTTGTTAATAATGATGTTTATTATAAATTTTTTCCCTTAATCTATGATACGTTTACTTTTTCATGTTATCAATCTTTTAAACATGGAATATTTAATGAAACCAAGGCTTTTAAATTGAGTGGTTTTATATTAAATGATTTAAAATATTATTTTTATACATGGATTAGTAGTTTACATTTTGAAAAGTGTTAATTATTTTCATGGTGTTATCCTAATGATATTATACTCATAACAAACATATATTACTGGTGTTTAGATGGATCTAAAAAATGGGAATCGGTGGGGGGATCTGCTATGGTTCATGTTAGTAGCATCTAAATTCAACTTCCTGTTGTGGAAAGTGAGACAGAATACCTTACCCAGAGATGATAAGATTCAAAGTATGGGAATGAGATTGTCTTATAAGTGTTACGGCTAGAGGGATACTAAAGTGGAAAAGGTGGGGCAACTCTTTGTCGATAGAAATTGGGAAATATGGGTGTGGTAGGAATACGGGGCCCTTAAAGGTTGGTATATTCAAGGAGGCATGACTGAGGATTTTTTCATCTTGTGGTTTCAGGGGTCCGATGATCGTGGTCCCAGGAGGAAAGGTCAGGCTATTATCCTCATGTCGGTATGTTGGACCATCTAGATGGAACAAAACGATGCTTAACACAATATTGATAAAGTCTCTCAAACCAACATCATCATAAAAATGCGGAACACGTTTTTGGACCTGGTCGGATTTTGAACCGACTATCAGGGCTCTCTATCATTTAGGCCTACTCTCTCGAATCGTGCTATTACTAATCATTCCATCATGCAGGGGTAGGGGAATTGGGTCGATTGGCATCATCCCAGTTGTGGGTTTAAACTAAACTCAAACATGTCTCTTCTTATCAGGGAGATGCATAGTGGAGGTGACATTAGGGATAGGGAGGGGTTGGTCTTAGCTGCCATCTCATCCTGGTATAGTAGAGGCGATGTAGTGCAGGAAGAGGCTCTGGATATGTTCATCGGGATAGAGTTTTGAAATCAAAGGCACCTCAACCTGTAGGTGGTAGATACATACTTAATGATCCTCTATAATGAATTATCAGGAACGAACAATTACCCTAGGAACATTTCTCATATTATAAGGATGTGTAAATATCTTATGGGTGCCTACATAGAGATCACCCATACATAGTGGGAGGGAAACATAGTAGTTGATTTCATGGCATCCAAGGCTACATCGAACCTAATTATATCCTACTTCCTTAACATGGGTTCCTTTCCCGCCGAGGGAATCAAAATTATTGTTAATTATTATTTGGTCCTTCACTACTTTAGACACCCGTGACACATCTTTTTGTTTCTTATTTTCAATGAAATCAAAAAAAATGTTAGTATTCAGTATTTGTAGTGAGCTGCATATTTCAAATGGTAAAGTCGAAAAAATACATATAATTTAAAAAAATTATCAAATAAATCTATTAATTAAGGCATTAGTAGTCATATATAGAAAGTTCCATTGATACTAATGTTGTAGGAATTGGTGAGTTTCGTGCAATATATTCTTCAAACCAAACATCATGTAACTATTAGTGAACGAATGTTATGTATTAGAATTGATTCTAAAATTTGATTTATTTTTTGATGACATGTGATACTATTTATTAATTATTATTGATATTATGTGAATCCAATGATTCATTTGGATAAATTTCAATTTTCATGGTGAAACAGGACAGGAGAAAAAATATTATAGTTTAGGAAAATTATTAAAAGAAATCGGCTAGAACTCATGTGAATATGTTTGCATCCCCATATTGTGGAACATTAATTGGGGGTGTGTGGATTGCAAACCATGCTACCAAACTATAACATGTCATAAAATTATTAACTTTTCAATTTTTTATTTCATATGGAATTTAGAGTTTTTTTGGTTATTTTTTTTTCTAAGTGTAATTGAATGGGATTTGGTATTTTATATATGAATTTTCTAGAATTGAAATTTGTTATTATTTATTTATATAGTGTGTTTTATAGAAATTACTTATTTGAAGGCCTCATTTTATTTAGATGGAAAATAAATTGAGAATACACTACATACTAACACGCCCATGGAATCCCATATCACTGAATCATTTATCATAACCATTCAACCTCTTGGGAATAGTAGTGAGATTTGAAAAACATTTATGGTGGATAATGATTAAGAGTTTACAAAGGATAATATTCCATTGGTATAACATTATTAAGTTCCATAAAATAGAATAGAGGATAGAGATTATTGAACACATAATTTAATTCTTCTAAACCCCTATGAAACATGTGGTTTAATTTCTAACTATGTTCTAAAAGGGACTACTTAGAGGGAGTCAGACTTGATCATGTTGGATAATCACAATTAACATATTTCTTGAAATAATTTCATGTAATTAATCAAAAATAAATTTTATACCAAGAAAATAATTGTTCAAAAACTAGATTTTGTAATGATTGATCCATAAAATCATTTTTTTAAAGAACATGCCACTTGTTTTTAGAGATGGATTATCTTTCTCCATATCTTATCGTGGGTGATTATATGAAGGATAATTGTTTTAAAATGGTTTTAAATATCAAGATAAGATTTATTATCATCCATATTTGTTTTCAAACCTATATAGAATAGGTGGATAAGGTTTGTATTGATTATTTAGTCAAAGATAGATTGACTGATATGAGTGTTACCCCTATTATAATAGGTGATGTTAGAGTCTGTCATCAAGTCAAAATAAGAAGCACAAGGAGGATCCTAGGTGTAGTATTTATATAATGAATCATGATAACATTTATACATAGTAATGTTATATATGGTATTATATAGTATTTTATCTATATAGGAGTATATCACACACCTAGAAAGTATTCATCGGGGATCTAAGGACATTCCATCAATGTGGATGCCCAATGAATCTCTAGTGTTAATTTTTATTCTCTACTAAAAGTAGTATGGTGGGTCATTCGAGTAGCTAGGGATCCATGGTGGAATATGTTGAATAAGAGGGAGTGGGGTATCTCTAATAGTTGAAAAGATATTCCAATCCAATTAAGAAAGCTCCGATACAGGCAAATACTATACATCATTTTGAAACTATGCATGTTATTGAAGACATTAAATAATGATATCCACAAATATAGGTATTTTTTGGTTTCATATTCTATATGATTTTTCTTGTTTGATATATTTGAATCTTATTAATTCATTTAATTAGAATATATTGATGATTTAGGGATATAGTCATTGTTTATTTATTATGTGAAAGATATTTCCACTACTTTGAGAAAAAGTTGTGAAGAGGTCTTTAATTGGTCAGATTATGGGTCTTTAAAATTTTATCTCAAAATTTTATGGGATTTATTAGTCTATCAACAGTAATTTTTAATCTTATTATTAGAATGGAATGGCTGACTTGTTTCATGGTTTTGAGTGATTGGCATCATTATAGAGTGCAGTTCTTATCATATGGCAGACACACTAATCTATTTAATGTTGAGTGGGACCTCAGTTCAGGGTGGGAAGGAGTGGATTTGATGCACCCAATAGCCACACTCCCAGGTCCAAAGCTAAAAGAATCATACATTAAGAAGTATAATTGATACACATCCTTAATTAAAATATCATTAAAAAATAATGAAACATTTAAATACTAATAACCTTTTTAGAGTTCTAGAGAGTTATGAAGAACATTAAAAAACTATAACCCATGATACATATATCAAAAATGAAATTTCATAAAATATAAAAAAAATTACTTAATCCAAAGTAAATATTTAATATCTCCCACAAATCCTTCACACAAGATACTCTTCTAAGAACATCGTACAAACTACATTTCTTTATAAAATTTTGAAATTGAAACAAAACAAAGTGTGAGATTAAACACTTATTAAAGGTAAATATAAGATCCAATAATCCTTGATTATAAGTTTAAACAACATTAGGATATGATTTTAGTCACGATACATAAAAAAATCATACTCTTAAAACTGCGATAAAAAACATGGAATAAGGTATGGAATAAAAAATATTATAATAAGAATAGTGTTGAAACAAGAGTCGATAAACAAGACCGATGAGAGAGAAAGATAATCATTATTCTCAGAATAAAACTATGGTATAAACAATGTAAAAAGGAAAACCTCATTCATGATCCAAAAAATGAATATCATAAGAATATATAATATCTTTTAAATATGTCAAAAACAATAGTATTGGTAACATTACATTCACAATAAACCCCATTAAAATACCACACATATGATAAACTTAAACAAAATCGTGAATTATTTAACTCATGAGATATAAACTTTTAACTAATAAAATGGTGGGAGATGTAGGATTTCACCCACCATCATCCATACTTATGAGTACCAATAGAAAATCAATCAATATTTATATCATAACGATATCATATAAATTAAATTAGTTTTATTCAACGCATCATAATGAACCCATGGGTATAAAATGGGTTTCATTTATCACAATATAATGTACCCATGGAATGATAAAGGGTCTCATATCATATTCAAATTGATTTTACATAAGTAAATCATTAAAAATTCTATCAATAATCATCAAATGATAAACCAATTGAAATTAAATGGTCCTCCATAGATATTTGGTATCTTTGAGTGTAAATACTTTTCAATCAATTTATTAAAAGATTTTACATTTACACTGTAGGATAAAGGGTAATGTTTTAATTAAATATTCTTCAAAATTAATCAATTTTTAAAATATATTTCGATAAAATTAAAACAAATGATGGGAATATATGGAGTTCAAAAAATATAGGCATTGGATAAAAATTTAGTTATATTCATAATGGATTGTTAGGAATGATGAAGGCACTAATAGATCATGTCTTTTATGTAGAATGCCATCAGAGAAGACATATAGAGAAAGAAGGTGTATCATATTATTTGATGAATATTCTTGACCAAGAATAAGATATATATAATAATGATGATTAATAGGGAAAACTCTTTTTTATTAGTTCTAGAAATAACACTTTGGAAATAAGAAATATAATTAATCATTTGATTGAAAAATAAAAAAAAATATTTAATATAAATAGGATAATAATTATTAATTCTTTAAAATAAAAACACATATGGAGAAATTTCATATTAAATGAAAAATATATATAATTTTTTTTCACATGGATGAAAACATGAAAATAGAATTTATATTTTTATAGCCTTACCAAAAAATGATGAAGTTACAAGTCCTTTAAAAATATAAAAAAAAAATTCGAATTGAAACCAATGGGAAAACTTTTTTTTAAGAAATCATCAAAAATAAAAACATGACAATAATTAATGGTTACCAAAATAAGTGGGTGGTGTAAGTGTGGTGATTTTATTTTTAAGGGTTGAAATAATTTTTGAATATTTTTAAATGTATTTATTGAAAACCCACATTATCAAAAGAGTAAATAAACATTATTTTAAAATGAGTATAATAATGATATTTATTTCTCATGAGATAAAAAATTAATTTGGTTTCCAATTATTTAACAAAACATTGACCGGAATGGAAAATATGGACAAGAGTAACCTTCATTATATAGGATGGGAATAATTCTAAATAAATATATATATCTTGTTTGAATGAAAATTTATCAATGATAAATATATGAATTAAGATAATTTGACACTATAAGGGAAGAAATAATATTATTAAATAAACTATTAAACTGGATCAAACTTATCATCAAAGAAATAATTTCATGATGAAGTATTTTAACTCAATAAAGAGAGTTGAGTAAATGAAGAAACCCTAAAACCTTGGTACCATTGAACTGGGATCCATTTTTTTGTAAAGAATAGGATAAAGATACTAAAACATCATGAATTACATGAATAATTTATGAAAAATTCATTTGGTGGTAATCAGACCATAATAATGAAATTATGGTGTCGAAAGTAAAACATGTCTCAAAAAATTAATTTTGAGACAAAAAACCCCATACTTTAATTCCTAAATACCATAAAAGCATAATAATAATATGTATAAATTAAATAATAACATAATAACTTTTTATGAATCATATAAATATCCAAAATAGTTAGTAATATTCATTTAAAATTGTTCTGTACATGCATATTAGATAATGTTTGTCTATTTTCAATATCGGGTGTGAGAAATTGTTATATTTTGTAACTAGTTTCACAATAGTGGGGAAATTCTCTGTTTTACTCCCAATTTAAATCATTAATATATAAAAAATTTAAATTAATTATTTCATTCTAATTATTTATACTGTTATAATTTTGTTTTATGGTAGTTTGTTATATGACCCTTAATGTTGAATTTCGGGATGAGCATGTTGTGATGATTCTTATATAATGAAGATTCTTTTCCTAAATAATGAGTAACATTTTTATAATAAAACTTTTGAATATAAAACTCAATATTAAATCATTTTTATTATATGTTAATATATTTTTAATTCACATATTCATCAATGATATTAATTTATAGAATTTCTCAAGTAAGTTGTAAAAGAAACCATAACAAGAACATACAAAAATTATTGGATGATTATGAAGTGATTTAATTGTAATGTAATTATAGTATATATATAATTATGTTCATTAATATTAATTTATGTGATATAATATAATTGGAATTAATTAAATGAAATATATAACCTACATAAATGTTTTATAAAGTCTGAAGAAGTTATTTTTCTCCTAGTATTTTATTTTAAACTATTAAAAATACAAGGGTTATTTATTACTCATATTGTTAAAATGTTGTCCAATGGAACAAAATAAGAAATTAATAATTTCATTAAAGTCATATTTATCCTTTTAAACCAATATTATTACTATAACTTAAAGGTGATATTGAAATATAGAATACACTATTCAATGGAGTCTATAGTCTGCATGTATTCTTGGATAATGATTACATTTTCCATAGAATAGGGAAAAGAAGTAATATAATTTATCATTTTAGAGTCTAAAATATATCGTAATTATCATATATATTTATTAATTTTGAAAATTATTTATATATATTTATGTTGGTTAAGTAAAATTAAATATAATTTCTTTTCAAGGAGATAGTCTACAAACATTTAGGAATGTTGTTTATGTTTTCCTTAATGGAAATGGGAAAAGGTGGTTAGCAATTATTACTATTGCATAATAAAGTTTCATATATATAAAAAAAATATTTATTTATTAATAATATAAATAGGTTTGGTAATGTATTTTGTATAAGAATAAATTATAGAAAATTAGTACTTAGGATGAGGCCTTAGGAATTCCCTTAAAAGGCTCCTTTGAAAAGTATGGATGTTGGAAATCTATTTTAAAAAATATATTAAATGGGTGAATGCGGATTCTATTTGATGGAAGAATGGATTATTATCATCAATAAAACCTAATATTTGGAGTTTATTTAAGAGGTGGTGAGTAAATCCTTTAATAATTTTTAAAACTATAATTTTTTTAATTATAACCACTTAATATAAATAGAGAACATCTTGGACATGTATTTTGGATACATAATTGAAAATAATTGATATAGGGATGAGAAAAGTTCAACAATAACTCAACCATAAAATTATAATTTTTTTTCAAGTTTGAATCCCTTTATCCCAAGATCTTTTACTTTTAAAATTTTAGAATTTATTGTGATAATTAGTTTTTACTTAAGTAATTTATCCTTTTTACAAAAAATGGGAAACATTTCATAATATAGACACCGTAATTTATAACTGGGTATCCATTTCACTATTTTCTCTTTATAAAAGTGATAAAAATAATTATAAAATAATAAATCTATAGTGTGTTAAAATATTTTTTCTGTTAAAATGTAACATAAATACTAAATTATCAAATATGTTTTCAAACTAAAAAAATTATTTTTAAATTCATGATTTAGATTATAAAATAAATTTTTTTTTAATATAATGGTTTAATAATTCTCTAACTCATACATATATATTAATAATTTAATAAAATTCATGGTATTGGTAAATGTAGTCTTTTGTAGTATTCACATAGAAATAAATTATTATAAAAAAATCAAAATAAATCACCCAAATAAAATATTTACAGTCCATATTGAAAATTTTGGTTTATATTATCTAATTAAAATTCTAAATTTATATTTTTTACTTTATAACGAATGATTAAAATATAAAGATAATGGGATTTACATAAAAATATCATTTTTAAGTATTATGTATTCATAATATTATTTTATATTGATTTTTATTTTATATAATGTTAATATAATCATAAATTTAAATTAGTAAATTATATTTATCAAGATAAGCTATAATATTATTAATAAAATAGTTTGGTGAAAAAAATATAAGTTTTATAATATATATAATTTAACAAATATAATTAAATTTTTTTATTTATATTATATAATTTAAAATTTATTATTCATTTGGTATTGAATTGATTATTTGAATTTTATATATGCATCATATCATATTTTAATAATATTATTAATATTAATACAGATACATAACACATAAATATTATAAATTTATTAAATTATAATATCATATTATTGTTTTTTAGGATTTATGTTTTTTTAAATTTAATACTAAATAATACATGACATTAGTTTATATATTGAATATATATAAAATGGCCATATTCGTAATTACCATATTTCCAATGATAATTTTTTTAATGAACTTATTTATAATGACCACATTTCACTCATATATATATACATACCAATTCATTCATTCATTATGATCTATATTCACAGCGAATTGTAATTATTTCATATTATATATAATTATTTATCCTTTCATAGTGATATTCCACATTATAAGTTTTTTTATTTATTGGTGACCCATATGGATGAAAATGATCTTGGTATTTTTTAGTTGTGGGAATTTTATTCTTTAATATATATTGTTCCCTATTGATTTATGCACTTTTAATAGATGTTTTCATCCATTTTGAGTAATAATACAAGGTGTGCAATGATTATATTAATGTAATTTTATTATAATTTACCACTTATTGAAGAATAAATTTTTTGTTACTATAATTCATATTTTTTATTAATTATTTCATAACCAAATTAAAATCCTATGGATGAAAAAAATTATAATTATACACATATATTTTTAGAAAATAAAATACTTTATAAAAAGGTGGTTCATCACTTTCTACACACATAAATAAATTAAACCCCTCTAATTGTAATTATTTCATACCAATCGAAATGGATTTGGGAAGGTAAACGATATACATGAATTAGGTTATAATTTCTTGGGATTTATAAACCATAAAAATATAGATAATGTGTCTTTTAACCTAGAATTAGAATATCCCAACATTGAGTACCCATTCTACCATTTGTACCCAAGGTTTTTAATTATTCAATCCCAACACCTATATTATATCATTTTCTTTTAAAGGGTTGTAATAATCCTCCTTGAATTAATAAACTATCATTATTTGATATCAAATTTAACTTTTTTATTCAAAAAAATATTATTTCTTCTATGTTGAGAACCAATCCCTTTACAAAGTCACATCAAATTTATTTGAAGAGAGAATAATATAATTTTCAAAAATAATATCCATAAAACATAATCCTGATATACAATTTTCATACCACTAGATATTATTATTAATAATTCAATTTATGGGTGGAGGTTTTTTGTTCCTAGAAAACACTATATATAAAATTTATTTTTCTAAATAATAAATTTATATAATACTTGCAATTAATTAGTGGATGATGATCATTCCTCGCACCATATCATACTAAGAACTCACTTTTAAAGGTTTGGTGGTATAGTATTTCCCTTGCCTTAGGAGTTTCTAGTACCTATAATCCTCAATTTCAATTGTATTATGAAATTGATATTGATAATTTTCTTGTTTCCAAAATTTATAAAAGAGAATTGGTTGTGGTACATTAGGATGACCCTTTTTAATTTCACTATTTCCGATATGGTATTCCCATTTTTGTGGAAATTTTTTTCTTTATACCATCCTTTAAGATAGATAAAACATCTTCCAGTTCTGTTGATATATTTTCTTTGGGGATCCCTCCCATAATTTTGAAATGAATGAAATTAAATATTTTTTCCATCATCATCCTCATCACTTTATCTTCCATAAGACTCTATATTTCACTTAATTAAGGTGTTTTGAAACACAACGGTTTTTAAAATGTTAATCACAATTCGTGATAGCTACTTTAGAATAATCATAATATTTCCCTCTCTAGTTATTATCCTATTAATGTGCATATTGGTACAATATTTACATTGACCCTAGAATACTATATTAGAAAGGTTCATCGAGGCTTCAAACATTACTAAAAACAAAAGATGTAAATTGTTAGGGATGGAAAGTTACCACTATAAGGGAATTATTATAAGATATAAAAAATTCAGAATCAAAATTTCTTGTATTTTGAATTCATTTAATTATCTATCTATTTAACTGAAATCATTCATCACTTAATCAAGGTTCATTTTTGTTGTTTTTTCTCACATTCCATATCCTAATTTCATTAAATGGTAAATCATTCATAATTTCATGTATAAATAATACAATTAACAAAATCATATCCCATAAGAGTGTTTATTCAGGTTTTTATTCATAGTACCACTCATCGTACACTAGATTATAGATTAAGTTGACACGGAGCTAGTATTTTTTAGTGTGATTATCCCTGGGTGAATATTTGATACAATCATAACTACTTTCTAGAATCAAAATAAGAATATTCGTTTTATTAGAACAAAGGAATCAATAATTTATCAAATTTTAATAATATATTCATGTACATAAACTTATCATTTTTGTTTTAACTAGTGTTATCTCATCTTAATCCCCCAAAATAACAAAAAATACTCACTTTATCTAGAATAACATTTTACCAATTCCCTTAAAACTATGATTAACATTAACTTATTTATCCATAAAGACTATCACAACTCTAAATATTTCATCAATCGATTACATTCAAACCTATATTTTTATCCAAACTCTACACATAGACCAATGAAGGTAACCCAAACCAATAAACTAGGATATAATTCAAAAACAAACATACATTGAAAATTGGATGTCATATACATCCTTATTTTCAAGATCAATCACATATAATACAAAATTTAAATACCATATATATTTTTGGGTTTATATTTTTAGATATTTTGGAAAAATATTACACTAATAGAACCCATATTAATAGTATAAAAAATACATTTCCACCATTTTACATGAAACTGCTTTTTCTATAACAAATCATCAACATCTCCCATAAAACCTTCCCATAATATACTCTTCTAGACATATCATTTTTATTAATTTTTATAACAACATTGGGAAATTGATACATAAAAAAGGCTGATCTCAAACTATTAGTACGTTTAGACATAAGAAAAAATAATTAATAATCATAAGTGATAATAAGAAGAGAATATGGGAATAATAAATATAACTATGGAAATAATACTGAGTAAATAATATACCATAATACATGGGGTAAGGAGTGGCCTTACATAATGAATGAATCAATAAATTTTAGAAAACTCGTCAATGAGAGAATAAAAAAATCATTAGACAAATAATTAAACTCTAAATGAAACATTTTCATAATGAACAATAGTTTTATAAGCCACAAAATGAGATAATATGATATTAATGTAAAAAATCATTCAAATTTGGAACAATTATTAGAATAGGAAATGTTACTTTCATGAGCCACACTATTAGTTTCCACTCTTATGAGTCACTAAAATGTACATATGAACAAGATATCTCATGAGATATTTTTAAGAAACATGGAATTTCATATATGTAAATGAAGGTTGGTTATTTTTTATTCAATCCATGCTTGGATGATTATGGAGTTTTCATAGAAAGTGACTTTATTGTACAAGATAGACACACTGTTGAAGGTGGTTTCATTTCCCAGTTTAGAAAAAAAAAATTAACACAAAATCATGAGGAAGTAGAGAGATTTGTGAAGGGTGGTTTTCTAGGATTTACTCATCTCAAATATGGTAAAGGCTTGATTTTTATGAATATTAGATTTCTCAAAACATGGGCTTCGTGAAGATATGGGGCATCAAAAATGTGATATGTGAATGTGTTATGGAAATTATATGAATCTTAACAACTAAAAAAACATATCATGAGTGTTTTGTGATTTTATATTAATTATTTATGACAATTAGAATGTTTGTCAAGAGGTTAAACTTCACTGGAGATTCATGAATAGAGGATTTTCATGAATACACTTTTTGATTTTCATGAAAACTCCTCTAGAGGCATTCTATATTCATGAAAGGTTAATATTATAAATAAGAACCTTTCCTAACATCATTTTACCAGAAAATAATTTCATTCAATGATGATTCATTCTAAATTTTATAAGGATAAATGTGCCATGAATTAGGTAGTCATTGTGATCTTGATCATCACAGAAAGACTATCTTATTTTTAACAAATTCTTAGTTATCTTATAAAATTTAGATTTGTAATGACTAATTATTCCCTGATGACTTAGTGTTCTATGAATCCAATTTTCTTCTGGAAGGATCTTTGTGAAGGAGATTCATGAACTGCAGTGTTGAACATATGGTTTAAGTGAAAAGTGATTTCAAGTGCATCAACTCTAGACTATGGTTCATATAGATTATCATGCTAGTCATGGACATATAATTAATTTCCAATATATTAATACAACCATCAATTCATTAAAAAGTGTGAGACTTAACCCAAAGTAGTAAAATTGGAGGAGTTTATAGAGGTGTTCTGAGGGAGTCAGTGCACTATCCATAAATTATTTTAAGTATGTGTTTCATACCAAATGTGAGTATTTATAAACATCTATATTACACATCATGTAAATATTAAGGAATTTATATATGATTAAAACATGATTGGTATGCAATTCATGGACTATACATTATTATTGAAGCATTAAAAACTTGATTGTTATCTCTTTCCACGTGAATGATTGAGTTATAAAAGATTCCATCATACAAGTTTAACATGTTCCTACCAACATTGGATGAAGATAGGTCTCTTTAAAAGAATATGCGGACACCCTGATTCACCCCTCCCCTCTCAGGGTATTATAGGGTCATAAAAGTGGTATCATATTGTGTAGGTTGATGGAGTTAAATATTTCATTTGTTCTTTTCATGGATATTACATTGAATGTAAGGGGAGAACCCTTATTAGATGGAAAAAACTTATATATTTTAAATAATAAGATTATATATCATATGATATCCCTTTATATTGAAGTTAATTTTGACAATGGTGAGGGTATTTAGGTCACAATGTGACAGGTCTTTCTACAATTGAAATAGATAGGAAAATTTTTAATGTAGATTCAAAAGAAAAAAAATTCCCTTAACAGAGCACTATTTTATCTCATTTATTTGAAGGTGATGAGTGTCACTTCAGCCAAGCATATGTGAAAAAAACTTGAAAATATATATGAAAATGATGATAATGTGAAGGAAGCCAAACTCCATGTTTTTTAAAAAAAATCGATGATTTGAAAAAGAAGAGACTTTTTTTAATTGAATTATAGATGTAATTTGGGGAATTATAGGACTTTCTGAAGACATTAAAGACATTTACATTCGAAATATAATCATGATAATAATGTCACCACTGTACAACCCAAGTGTTTCAGCCCTATAGGAAAGAGATATATCTAAATAGTCTTTTAATGATATGCTAAGCAGTTTGGTGGACTATGAATAGTGATTAAAATGAGAAGATGAAATAACTACAGTAAAAACAGAAATAAAATTCAGATCCATGAGAAACCATGAGGTTTTTAGAGATACTGTTGATAAAAAATGTGTAAGACGAACATCATTTTATTTTTTCCAAGTAATTCAAAATATGAAAAGGTAAATATAAAGGAAATCATTATTTAGACTATTTTTTATGTGATAGAGTTGGGAACATTTCCTCTTAGTGCTCAAGGATGTTCAACGATGAATAAATTAAAGAAGTAATCATGCATAATCTTTCTAAAAATTTCCCCCAATAGGGAGACGTCAAATCTAGAATGAAATTAAAGAGAAATATTTTTTTCTATAAATAATAATAAGATGGTAATTAATTTTTTGACGATGAAGAACCAGATTTTTAATCTGATACCTAAGCACCCATGATTTTTTTCAATTTAAAAGTTATAACCTTTAAAATATAAACATATAGATAATGATTTTATTGGTGTTTTTCATCTTCTGGTGGAACTTAAGGATAATCTTCATAATCATTACATTCAATGAAATATAAATAGAAAAATTAGATCCATTCTAAAAGAGTCATTAGAGTATGTTGATCTACTTTAAGTATAAATTGATCGAATATAATCAAGACAAAATGAACCTTCACAAATTAGGAAAACTAAGAAGAAGTTTTGGAATTTAATCTTAGGATTGAAGAGTAAGAAAAATTCATCAATGAACATACATACGGACTATATGAGAAGGATATTATAGATGAGGTACTTTAAGAATAAGTTGATACACAAATGAGTAAACTAGAAAGCGAATCAAAATCAGGGGAAATAAAAAAGAAATTATAGTTTGGAATATTTTCAAATAAATAGCTATTAGAATGAGATAAATGTGTTTATGATTTAGTAGAAAAGACCTTGAATGATCTGAGATCCACATATATGGAAAAAATTTGTTTTTTTGGGATTTTAAAACATTAAGTCCATAAAAAAGATGAGTAAAAATAATGGGATGTTGAATGTTGAACATATAATAAAGGAACCTGATTTTGTAACAAAGAAATAATTATATAATATATAAAAGAGAGAATAATATTATCCTCAACTATCAAGTGATAATAACTATTCAAAAACATTACAAAATAAGTGTATTTTAGGATGAATGTAAGAGAGAATAAATTTCACTTATTAAATGTTAATTCTATGTTTTATGGGACATATCATGTCATATTGTGAAGAGTCAAAGAGATACCTAAATGGAGAAGTTCTTGAAAGTCAAAAAAAATTGAAACAAAATCCTTTATCATATAGAAGAAATGGATTTTATCTATATTTTTTCACTATTCTATCTAGGGCCACAAAGTTATTCATTATAGCTGGAGGAAATGTGAGAATATCACCAATAGAACATAGAGAAAATTCAATACCTTCCAACCAGGTGGAGTCTCTCTTACAAATAGGTATTGTACTCTAGATGAAAAATTTACTATGATGAATCCATGCATATGAAAAATAGATTTTAAATTACATATTTAGTCTCCACTCAACCAAATATCTCATGGATGAGAAAATTGAGAAATCCATCCTTATAGAAATAGATCCTAAAGCAAAAAATAATAGTAGCAATTGTATTCTTGATAGAATATGTTCATCCCAAATAACAGTAAATGAATATTTTCTTGATAATGTTATGAAAAGGTTTGATGGAAAATTTAGGTTCAGTCATTAAGGTTCTTAAAAAATCAAAGGGAGTGGAAGTGAAAAACAATAAAATGAAAATCTTAGAAAAAAGGAAGTTATCTTTGTGATCAGTTTTTATAAAAATATCATGAGTGTGAGTCAACTCTATCACTCTAGACTGATAGTGACATATAAATTTAAGGGATGAATTATCAAAGAAAAAAATAATTATCTCATGAAATGATGAAATACAGAATGCATGTTTTACTGAGTTGATAGTAAATAAATCATTTATTAAATAATAGTTGATGAAGAAAACAATGTATGGCACTTGAGGTTAGTTCACATTAATCAAATGATTAGGGAAAAGATATCTAACCTATAATGACCTGGAAATTTCAAGGAAATTTTTTTCTTAATTTTCTTTGGAATTTTAAAAGAACGCAGTTTCTGACGGCGCCTGATTCTGAGGCCCGGTGTGCCCGGAATGATTTTCTGAAGTTTGGCTCGGGTACGTTCAGTGAAAGAATGACCAGGAATTCCTATCTATTGAACCGGTGCTCGGAATCGAATTCCGGGGGCACCGATGGAACAGTAGCGCCAGTAATTGATTAGGAACGCCACTTCCGAAGTTGTGTTTACACGCGGTAAGTTGTTGGAATTTATGGAAGTTGAAATAAAAATTAAACTACAATTTTTATTTTAACTAAGTGGATTAGGCTTTGGGTGGAAGTTGGGTTACTACCCAACTTCCCAAGGGAGGTTTTGAAGGTGGTGTGGCCCACACGAACCCTACCCGTTCACCTTCCCTAACCTTCCATAACTCTTCACATTCTTTAACCCCCCTCAACTCACATATAATATTTGACAACTTATGATTAATAACTTATGTTATTAATTAAGTGAGTTAAGTGTGGTTATTTGAATTTTGAACTCTTGAAATTCAATTATTTCTTATGTTAATAAAATAAGAGGTAATCTTATTTTATTTTGGGGTTGGAACCTTTGTTGCTTGAATGCTTTGGGGAGAAAAGCTAAGGAAAGCTAGAGTTCTTCATCTTCTTCGTCGAAGAACACGAAGAACGCGAAGAACGCATCGAACTCCGTCGAAGAACGCTGAGTCCTCGGAGACCAACTACGCGACACCTTTTTTCTGTGACGGTTCTTCCGCGACATCTTCTTCCACGACGTCTCCTTCCGCGATGAATCCTCATTCGACAAACCTCTGTTCAAGCTCGCATGAGGTTGGGGGTTTACGTGTTTTCTATAAGTGATTCTCTTCCGTCTTTTATCCGCGTCTTTTTGGACCGCATGATATTAGTTAACGGGAGGAGGCCGGACCGCACAAGCATGACCATCCCCCTCCCTTTTTGTTTTCCTTGTTATTGCGGTTCGAATGAAAGTAACGCGGTGTCGTCGTACCGTGTGGGATTGAGCGGAAAGAAATGAGCGATGTCATCACGCCGTGCATTCAAGTATTTGAACCAATTCCGCAGCACCGTCGCGCCTTGCCGAAGAACCGCAAAAGAACCACGACCAGAGTCGGGCCACGGCGAAGGGGCGTGGTGCCATCGCGGCGCGCCGGAAAACCACTAAGACGGTACATTTGTTAATTGACTTGCGGAATGACAGGCGACGACAAACGAGGCCGCAAAGATATTTTTGAAGCTTGCGCAGTAAAGTTCGAGACCCGAGATGAACACCGGCTCAGACGGTTTTGAAAACGGACCACCGGAGAAACTCCGGTGGCCCACAGAAACAGTCGGAGGCGTGGGTTGCCGGCGCAGCGCCGCCGGCGACCGAGGGCGGCGGCCGAAGCCGTCCGACCGCCAGGAGGCGGCAGCGCCCGAGCGCGCCGCCGAAAGATTGGCGGCAGCAGATCCACCGCCGGCCTCAATCAACGGCGAGGGCGGGCCACACACACCCCCGCTCCGCGGCTTCCGCTCGACCGCGCGGGCCGAGCCGCAGTTGGCCGGATCGAGCCGGCCTGGACGGGTCGGGCCCAGCCGGGTCGGTCCAGGCCCAGACCCCCCGTTTTCGGACACTCTTTGGTCTTTTGCCCATATATTGGGCTACAGACCTCTGATCGACGAACCTTCAGTTTCATAGCGATCCTTGGAACGAGGCGGTCGTTTCGGTATATCGCACCCAGGGGTTAGGAATACTTTGGTTTCGTCCGGGTTGGTTCGGATACGAAACCAACCGGGCCCTCGGAGCGGAAACACTTATATCTTGAACTCCGGACGTCCGAATGACGTGACGTTGACTTTTTTGGATTCCTCTAAGTGAGACAGATCATTTGTCTTACTCCGATCGAGGTCTGGATGCCGTCAGAGTGTGGTCGGGTTGGTTCTCTCACGAAACCAATCGGGCCCCTGAAACGAAAAAGCCAATAACTCACAGACCGGGCGTCCGATTGACGCGCCGTCTGTCTCGTTGTTTTCCACTTGATGAGGCAGAACATTTGGAATACTTCGCCCGAGTTTTGGTTGATGTTGGATAGTGGCCAGGTTGGATTGTACCCGAAATCCAAACGGGCCCCTGGGACGGAAAGACTAATAACTCACAGACCGGGCGTCCGTTTGACGCACCGTCTGTTGCGTTGAGACCCCTATGACGAGGCGGTCCTTTGAAATACTTCTTCATGGGACTTTGTGATACTTGTAGTATCGACAAGTATCTCTTGGAGCGAACCCTCCCGGAGACGAGCGTATGGAGTATGGAGACCGTGTAGCCAGCTGAGACCTGACGACTGCTTGACCGACTCAACTTGGAGTTAGTCGACTAGCCCAGTGGAAGGAGCGCCCAGTATTTGGCGAAAGATCCACGTCGGACGGAGTGCCCGGTAGTTGGCCCCAGACCCGCGGTACTCGATAGGAGGAGTACCTATGTAGGCTATTAGGGGGAGCGCCCAGTATTTGGCGACGGACCCACAGCGGATGGAGTGCCTGGTAGTTGGCCGTAGACCCGCGGTACTCGACCGGAGAAGTACCTCAGCAGTCTTAGGTTAGTGAGCAGTACCTCGGAGTTGTGACAGGACTACTGCACACTTCAGAGATGGAGCTTTTCATCAGTTACAATTTCAATAATGAAAATCCTGGTTTGAGCTGAGAATTTTGACCTTTGTGTTTACCTCATGATTGAGATGGGTCACATGATAACATAGGTATATGTATGGGAATATACCTGGGTAGTGGTTATCCATTAATTTCATGATCTTGGTGTTTTACTCATGATTGAGATGGGTTACTTGATAACTTAGGTATATGCATGGCATATACTTAAGTAGAGGTTATCTATTGAGATCTTATTTGTGGTAATCCATGTTGGTTTTAGTGAGACCTTGAGGGTCTTGGGGTCCCTACTGAGTATCATTATACTCACCCTTGCACGGGCTATGCCCGCACCTTGTTTTATTGTTTGCAGACGACAGACAGTGCTGAAGGAGGCTGAGTGTTCGATGACTAGACGGTACCCAGAGGTGGACTACACGACGAGTCAGTATCTGGAGGTGGACTTCATGGAGAGACGACACTCAGAGGAGGTTGATGGGCGAGAGTGTTGTAGAGGCTATTTGTACCTACCCTTCAAGTAGGAGCCGTGGTGCACGATCCAGGAGCTGCGCCATCTGTACCTACCCTTCAGGTAGGATCCGAGGTGGACGACCCAGGAGCCACTTCCCTTCTTCAAGATGTTTTCTTTTTTTTGTTGTACTTGTTCAGTTGTAGTTGTACTTTCATTTGGGTTTGTATTCTGGCCCATTTACTTTTTAACACTTTCTTTTGTACTTAGTGTTCTGCTTCCGCTTGTACTCTGTGGTGTTTTGTTAACTTTTATAAAGGCAATAGCTTCCCAGTTATCGGGATTTACACCTTTGGTGCTAGTCACCAACCCCTGGACTATGGAAGGCGGGCTTGGGGTAGTCATGGCACGAGCCCCGAGGACGGGTCACTTTTGACCTTTGTGTTCACCTCATGATTTAGATGGGTCACATGATAACTTAGGTATATTTATGGGCATATACCTGGGTAGTGGTTATCCGTTAATTTCATGATCTTGGTGTTTTCCTCAAGATTGAGATGGGTTACTTGATAACTTAGGTATATGCATGGCATATACCTAAGTAGAGGTTATCTGTTGAGATCTTCTATGTGGTTATCCATGTTGGTTTTAGTGAGACAGTGACGGTGTCGGGGTCCCTACTGAGTATCGTTATACTCACCCCTGCACGGGCTATGCCCGCACCTTGTTGTGTTGGTTGCAGACGACAGACTGTGCTAAAGTAGGTTGAGTGTTCGAAGACTGGACGGTACCCGGAGGTGGACTACACGACGAGTCAGTGTCTGTAGGTGGAATTCATGGCGAGACGACACTCAGAGGTGGTTGACTGGCGAGAGAGTTGTGGAGGCTATTTGTACCTACCCTTCAGGTAGGATCCGTGGTGGACTATCCACGAGCTGCGCCATCTGTACCTACCCTTCAGGTAGGATCCGAGGTGGACGACCCAGAAGCCACTTCCGTTCTTCCAGCTGTTGTCTTTTTATGTTGTACTTGTTCAGTTGTAGTTGTACTTTCATTTGGGTTTGTATTCTAGCCCATTTACTTTTCAGCACTTTCTTTTGAATTTAGTGTTTTTCTTCCGCTTGTACTTTGTGGTGTTTTTTTACTTTTATAAAGGCATTGCCTTCCCTGTTATCAGGATTTATGCCTTTGGTGCTAGTCTCCATCTCATGGCCTATGGAAGGCGGGCTTGGGGTAGTCACGGCACGAGCCCCGAGGACGGGTCGTGACAAATTGGTATCAGAGGAGTCAGTTCTACCACAGAACTTACAACTCTGATATTTTCTTTCTGTGAAGCAATAGTGTTAAGGGTACCGAGTGTGGTCTTCAGTTCAGGGAATCCAGTGTTGGTGCGGGTGGCCAACATATCCCTACACCAGGACCCTGACAACTGAATTCCGACATTGTGCACTAAAACATTGATTGCATGTGTGTTTCCAGAAGTTTTATATAAATATCAGCTCAAACCAAGTCAGCTCACTAGGAATAATCATTTGACCATGTCACGTTGTTTCTTTCCGGATGCCTCCCCGCGGTCGACCAGCTAGAGCCCCGAGAGTTGTTCGTACTGACAGCCCACCGAGCGACTTGGCCTCAGTACAGGGCTCTATTCTAGGTGAGGCACCAGCGGAGGCACCAGCGGTACTACTACCCATTGGGCCACTGATGCCACCATCCCCAGTAGTAGAGGGTGCACGTCGCTTGAGCGCACTGCACGAGTTCCAGCGCTAGAGGCCACCCAGGTTCCGAGGAGAGACGGACCCGCAGGCGGCTGAGGATTGGCTGGAGGCTGTGGTGAGAGTCTTCAGACTAGTGGGGACGCCGGCAGACTTCATGGTGATCCTTGCTTCCAGCCTTCATTAGGCAGCAGCAGGCAGATGGTGGAGCCGGATGCTCCAGATGCATGACGAGGCGACAACTTCTTTGGGCAGACTTCGAGATCCTGTTCCGAGCAAAGTTTGGTACCATCCACCCTTCGAGCGGTGCGTATATAGGAGCTGCTTCAGCTGCAGCAGGGCTGCGTGACAGTGGCACAATATTCAGCGAGGTTCACAGACCTCTCACGCTACTCCACAGATATGGTACGAGACCCATTCTTCAGGGATCGAACCTTCGAGCAGGGGCTCATGCGAGAGATTAGAGATTCTGGTGTTTCTCATATCATTTTGATGCAGACATTGGTGTTGGAGAGAGCCCTCTTAGTGGAGAGTTTCCTTACTGAGCAATCTCCAGTAGCAGGACCCACCACTAGCCGGCTTGCGGCAGAGTCTTCTGCAGCAGGAAGTAGACAGATGACGCAGAGGTCCAAGAGGACCAGACCTACCAGAGGCCTACTGCATGACTCAGTTTCAGTTTTGCTGGGAAACCGGGGTGGAGTCAGAGCCAGACGTACCGAGAGTGGACAGTCTTACTCCTACGGCAGAATTGGTCACATGGCACGTGATTGTCTGACCCGCCTGTAGATGAACAATAGTTAAATGAAGAACCTCCCAGCCAGAGGTAGAGGTTCGATCAGGGCAGACTGCAAGGAGTAGGCATCCATGGAAGAGGAGATTGTTGTGCATCTGGAGGTGGACGACGCTTTGGGGTGTTGCCACCCCCACCACTAGGAGGCCCACCCCAACCGCATGGGACAGGAGGACATGGGAGAGCTCAGCTTCAGGCAACTTGGGCCAATGGTCATGGAGCTCCGGAAGTAGATGGACAGGAGCGGGACTAGCTCCAGACCTAGAGGCTATTGATCTTGTTGCTTCTAGTTTTGTTGATGTTTGTTTGTAGTTGCTTCGTGTCTTTTTACTATGAGATGCACTAATAAAAAGACACTTATCTTTGTGATGTTTGCTTTCCTGTCTTTTTGTTTGGTTGATACTGAGTGGTCCATGTTAAAACTGTTGACCTGTCCCTCACTTTCGAGATTTCAACTGGAGGAGACCCAGTGACCTCACACTGATGCCGACAGTGTGACTCAGCCCTTGGAGGCGAGAGTGACAGTTGGATCACTAGGTAGTTACGTCGAGGCCTTACGACGTCATCCATGGCATGAATGTATCATTCATGTTGGGATTGACTATATTAGGCAATGGGAGTGGTTGATCCAAGGAATGAGACCGAGTTTCTCTTTTCGTCAAAGGAGAAATTTTAGCCGCTCATTCAGATCATATGCAAAGAAGGTACAGATCATCCAGGAGCGGATGAACACTACACAGTGTAGTAAGAAACAGGAAACCGGCTCCAGTCTTAGATAATAGAGCGTATTAAATGTTTAAAGAAGAGGATGCTTTAAGGAGAGATGAGTCTACGGAGCAGCAGACGTAGAGGCAGAGCTAGGAGAGCTGCATGAGGTGGTGTACATCTTAACATGCTACAACCACCCTCCTTAGTTATCCCCACCAGGCTCAGGGATCTGGAGGGCGGAGGAAGAGTGTGGTGGCATGCGGTCAAGGAGTGTGACCCAATGGCTCTAAAAATGATTCAAGGGACAGTCTGTGTCCACTACTAGCTTCTGTAGTAACAGACGTCGACATGAACCATTCCTTGCTTTCGCAAATCTTGTTCCTGACCTAGAGTTTCCGGAATCCGTGGAGTTGACCCTCACATCTGGAGATACCATGGGAGGAGACTCGATAATCAAACTTATGCCGACGTTGTGGTCATACCCTCGAGGTGAGAGTTTCAGTTGGAATCTCTTGGTGGCAGCATCGAGGCCTTACGACGTCAGTTTGAGTATTGAATGGGAAATAGCTGTTCATACTCAAATTAATGGTTTTAGGAAAACGTTGGGATGGGTTTTCCATGGTCGGCGAAAAGGAAACCCCAGGAAGAACATGATAAACACTTTCACAGGAGGGTGTGACCGATCACACTTGAGTCGGTCAACCATACCCTCGTGGCAGCAGTCGTTTGAGTTTCAATTCTAATAGGAATTGGAGACCTCTATAGTTCGAGGATGATGATCATGTCCTTTTACGGGTCTCACCTCGACGAGGTTTATGGAGATGTGTCCAGGGCGGCAAGTTATCTTCGAGGTTCAATGGACCTTTCTTGGTCCTCAGCTGGGTAGGTGAGGTGGTTTACCGCTTGACCCATCCACATCAATTTCACCAGGTGCACGATGTTTTTCAGTTATCTCAACTGAGGAGATACACGCTCGACCCTTCGCATATCATCGACTATAAGGAGCAGGATGATGGCAATGTGGTTACTTCCACGGAGGTTCTATTAGGGATCAAGGATCGACATGAGAAGATCCTACGAGGATGGTTGATTCCTTGGGTGTGATTTCATTGGCAGTACGGAATCTCCAGGTAAGCACATGGGAGCGGAAGGCTCAGGTGCGTTCTCAATACCGCTTTTGTGACCGTAGTTTGTGTTGAAGCTTTACGGGGACGTAAAGCCCTGAGGTGGGAGTAATGTAAAGACCCTGAAATTTCAAAGAAATTTTATTCTTAATTATCTTTGGAATTTTATAAGAACTCAGTTTCATGACGGCGCCTAATTCCGAGGCGCGGTGTGCCCGGAATCATTTTCCAAAGTTTGGCTTGGGTACGTTCAGTGAACGAACGGGCGTGAATTCCGATCTTTTGAACTGGTGCTCAGAATCGAATTTCGAGGGCACCGATGGAACTGTAGCGCAAGTAATTTCTTAGGAATGCCACCTCTGAAGTTGTGTTTACACGCGGTAAGTTTTTTGAATTTTTGGAAGTTGAAATAAAAATTAAACTACAATTTTTATTTTAACTAAGTGGATTAGGCTTTGGGTGGATGTTGGGTTACTACCCAACTTCCCAAGGGAGGTTGTGAAGGTGGTGGGGCCCACATGAACCCTACCCCTTCACCTTCCCTAACCTTCCATAACTCTTCACATTCTTTAACCCCCCTCAACTCACATTTAATATTTGACAACTTAAGTTTAATAACTTATGTTATTAATTAAGTGAGTTAAGTTTGGTTATTTGAATTTTAAAATCTTGAAATTCAAATATTTGTTATGTTAATAAAATAAGAGGTAATATTATTTTATTTTGGGGTTGGAACCTTTGTTTCTTGAATGGTTTGGGGAGAAAAGCTAAGGAAATCTAGAGTTCTTAATCTTCTTCATCGAAGAACACGAAGAACGCGAAGAACGCATCAAACTCCATCGAAGAACGCCGAGTCCTCAGAGACCGACTACACGACGCCTTTTACCGCGACGGTTCTTCCGCGATGTCTTCTTCCGCGACGTCTCCTTCCACGACGAATCCTCATTCGACAAACCTCTATTCAAGCTCGCACTAGGTAGGGGGTTTACGTGTTTTCTATACGTGATTCTCTCCCATCATTTATCCATCTCTTTTTGGACTGCATGATATCAGTTAATGGGAGGAGGTCAGACCGTACAAACACGGTCGTCCCCCTCCCTTTTTGTTTTCCTTGTTATTGCGGATCGAATGAATGTAACGTGGTGCCGTCGCACCGCGTGGGAATGAGCGGCAAGTAATGTGAGATGTCATCATGCCACGTATTAAATTTTTGAACCAATTTTGCAGCACCGTCGCTCCTTGCCGAAGAACCGCAAAAGAACCGCGACCGGAGTAGGGTGGTGGCGAAGGGGCGCGGTGCCATCACGTCACGCCGGAAAACCATAAAGACGGTACATTTGTTAAATGACGTGCAGAATGATGGGCGACGAAAAACGGGGCCGCAATGTATTTTTGAATCTTGCGCTGTAATGTTCGAGACCCGAGATGAACACTAGCTCAGACGGTTTTGAAAACGGACCACCGGAGCAACTCTGGTGGCCCGCGGAAACACCCGGAGGCGCGGGTCACCGGCGCAGTGCCACCGGCGACCAGAGTTGTCCGGCCGTTAAGAGACGGCGGTGCCCGAGCGTGCCGCCGGAAGATTGGCGGCGACGGATCCGACGCTGGCCTCAATCAATGGCGAGGGCGGGCCGCGCACACCCCCGCTTCATGGCTTCCGCCTGGCCGCGCTGGCCGAGCCGCGGCTAGCCGGTCGAGCCGGCCGGGCCGGACCGAGCCGGCCAGGTTGACCCGGTTCAGGTCCACCCGGTTCAGGCCGACCGAGGGGGGGTCGGGCCGGGTCGGTCTGGGCCCAGACCCCCTGTTTTCGGACACTCTTTGGTCTTTTTCCAATATCTTGGGCTACGGACCTCAGATCGATGCACCGTCAGTTGAGTAGCGATCCTTGGAATGAGACAGTCATTTCGGTATATCACACTCAAGGTTTCGGAATACTTTGGGTTCGGCCGGGTCGGTTCAGATACGAAACCAACCGGGCCCTCGGAGCGGAAACGCTTATATCTTGAGCTCCGAACGTCCGAATGATGTACCGTTGACTTTTTTGGATTCCTCTAAGTGAGACGGATCATTTGGCTTACTCCGCTCGAGGTTTGGATGCCGTCGGAGTGTGGTCGGGTTGGTTCACTCACGAAACCAACCGGGCCCTGGAAGGAAAAGGCCAATAACTCACAGACTGGGCGTCCGATTGACGCGCCATTTGTCTCGTTGTTTTCCACATGATGAGACAGAACTTTTGGCATACATCGCCCGAGTTTTGGTTATTGTTGGATAGTGGCCGGGTTGGTTTGTACCCAAAATCCAACCGGGCCCCTAGGACGGAAAGGCTAATAACTCACAGACAGGGCGTCCATTTGACGCGCCGTCTATTGTGTTGAGACCCCTATGACGAGGTAGCCCTTTGAGATACTACTTCGTGGGACCTTCGGATACTTGGAGTATCGAACTGTAGCTCGTGGAGCGAACCCTCCCAGAGACGAGCGTACGGAGTATGGAGACCGTGTAGTCGGCTGAGACCTGACGACTACTTGACCGACTCGACTTGGAGTGAGTCGACTAGCCCAGTGGAAGGAGCGCCCAGTATTTGGCGACAGACCCACGGCGGACGGAGCCCCTGGTAGTTGGCCACAGACCCGCGGTACTCGACAGGAGGAGTACCTCTGTAGGCTATAAGGGGGAGCGCCCGGTATATGGTGATAGACCCACAGCGGACGGAGCGCCTGGTAGTTGGCCGCAGAACCGCGGTACTCGACAGGAGGAGTACCTCAGCAGTCTTAGGTTAGTGAGCAGTATCTCGGAGTCGTGACAGGACCACTGCACACTTCAGATATGGAGCTCTTCAGTAGTTATGATTTAGATAATGAAAATCCTAGTTTGAGCTGAGACTTATGACCTTTGTGTTTACCTCAGGATTGAGATGGGTCACATGATAACTTAGGTTATGTATGGGCATATACCTGGGTAGTGGTTATCCGTTAATTTAATGATCTTGGTGTTTTCCTCAAGATTGAGATGGGTTACTTGATAACTTAGGTATATGCATGGAATATACCTAAGTAGAGCTTATATTTCGAGATATTCTTTGTGGTTGTCCATGTTGGTTTTAGTGAGACCTTGAGGGTCTCGGGGTCCCTACTGAGTATCAGTATACTCACCCCTGCACGGGCTATGCCCACACCGTGTTATGTTGGTTGCAGACGACGGACCGTGCTGAAGGAGGCTGAGTGTTCGAAGACTGGACTGTACCCGGAGGTGGACTACACGACGAGTCAGTATCTGGAGGTGGACTTCACGGCGAGATGACACTCGGAGGAGGTTGACGGGCGAGAGCGTTGTGGAGGCTATCTGTACCTACCCTTCAGGTAGGATCTGTGGTGGACAATCCAGGAGGTGCGCCATCTGTACCTACCCTTCAGGTAAGATCTGAGGTGGACGACCCAGACGCCACTTCTATTCTTCCAGCTGTTGTCTTTTTCTTTTGTACTTGTTCAGTTGTAGTTGTACTTTCATTTGAGTTTGTATTATGGCCCATTTACTTTTCAGCACATTCTTTTGTACTTAGTGTTTTGCTTCCGCTTGTACTCTGTGTTTTCTTGTTTACTTTTATAATGGCAATGCCTTCCCAGTTATCAGAATTTACGCCTTTGGTGATAGTCGCCATCCCCTGGCCAATAGATGGCGGGCTTGGGGTAGTCACGACACGAGCCCCAGGGACGGGTCGTGACATAACCTGAAAATAACTGTACATATTCTCAATCTGATGATTAAAATAAAAAATAACTGTAATTTCTTGATGTGAGGAATGATGGTCAAAGGATCATATTAGAAGAATAAAAAATGAAATAAATTCTTCTTGATCCCATTCACACAAATGAATGTGGTCTAATAAATGTGGCTATCATATATGGAGTGAGTTACATGATTATTTGTTTTGATTATTATAGTGTAATATCTCGTGTAATGATTATACATATGAAATAAAATGTGCTTGATTTCATGAAAAGTTGTCGTCAAATAGATAAAAATGATATTCATCTCACAATAAAATTTCTATGATCTAACAATGAAGGAAAATACTCATCCATTGAATTTAATAATTACTATGAAAAATATGGAAAAATGAATGTAGTTACTATAGTGATAACCCTTTATCAAAATGGTGTTGTTGAATGCATAAATCCATAAGTCAATAATATGGATATAACTATACTAATTGAGGGTCGTATTTCTCATCACTATAAAAAAGAGGTTGTTCAAGTATAATTGTACACTCAAAATAAAATAGGTATTTTTATTGGAGAAACCAAGACAACATATGAGATATTGTATGGAATAAAATCCTCTATGAAGTATTTCCATATATTATGACGTAAATGTTTTATCCAAGACGAAGATAGGAATCAAGGAATTATTGATGATATAATAGATGAATAAATATTCATAGGCTATTCAATGAAGAATAAATACTAAAATTATTAAAATAATAATCCTGTGAGAATTTGGGAAGAAGTAATGTCAATATCACTGAAGAGAAATCCATTAATACCTTGGGGATTTCATAGTATAATTTAATTTAAAATGAAGAAGAATGTGTCCAAGGTACAGATTGAAATGTAGAAATAGTGGAAGGCTTTAAAAATAGTCAGGGAGCACAAAATGATGATGATTCAGAAGAATAATCAATAGGGGAAAACATGGATAAAGAATCATCTTCATTAACTCGTAAGAAACATATAAGATAATAAATTGATCAATCCAGCATCATTTGGGATTAAATAGCACCCTCAC
This sequence comes from Viscum album, assembly GCA_963277665.1. Lineage (NCBI taxonomy): Eukaryota > Viridiplantae > Streptophyta > Magnoliopsida > Santalales > Viscaceae > Viscum > Viscum album. The sequence continues at coordinate 2,014,902,054 of OY728135.1, forward strand.
AAAAAAAGATAATGAATAATGAAGCACATTATTCCTTCCAATCAATTGTGGAACCAACCTTGTTTGAAGAACCAATGAAGGTTTAGTTGTGGGTTATGTCTACGAATCATAAACTAAATCAGATTTAAAAGAACCCACATGGAATCCTGTTAAGAGACGTGAGAATCACAGTGTAATTGGAAAAATGTGGATCTTTAAATACAAATCATATTATTATGGAAATGTGATTAGAAATAAGGTTTTCTTGGGGTGTAATATATTTTCATATATTTAAGGAATTTTTGTTTAAGAAACATTTTATCTAGTTTCAATATTGGATTTGATCAAACTCTTTCTTTCACTGGTGATTCAAATAGTGTTCAATGTTTTTCATATTGATTTAAAATTGAGATTTATTAAATATTGTTCTTGAGGAATTCTTCATTGAACAAAAAGTGGGGTTTCTAATTAGAAATGATAAAGAAAAGGTTTCTAAATTTAATAAGGCTCTCTATGATCTAAATTGGGCACCGCGATCATGGAATTATCGTCTGGATACTTATATGTAGAAGCTTAATTTTAAAATGGTATGTTTTGATAATAATCTGTATGTGATGAATTCATAGGAATATCAACTTAGGGTACTTTTTAATGTAGATGATATTATATTAAGCGAAAGTAGTATGGGATCGGTGGAATTATTTTCTAATGATAAGAAATCATAATTTTAAATGTACATGATTGATGAAATCATTTAATTTTTGGGGTTGTAAGTGGTTAAAAAGAAAGATTATTCCTTCATTTCTAAGTAAAGATATACAAGAAAGGTTTTGAATAAATACAACATTCATGAGTCCAAACCAATGTAGACTCCAACTATGTTTTTGAAAAAACTATGAAAGAATATTTACGAAACATCTATATATCCCTCCCAATAGAAGGGAAACATTGTAAATTTAATATACATTATTGAAACACACATAGATATCATCATTACAATATTCATAGTTTCCTTCTATCAAATTAATCCAATGGTAGAGCATTTGGAAGCAGTTAAAAGATTCATGATGTATATTCATTGTACACTAAATTTTGTATTATTCATTTAAGAATGAATGGATAACAAAATATTATTATTTTTTAATGCCGGTTGTGATGGAGATGTGGTGCATTAAAATCCCCCAACTAGTGTAATTTTCTTCATAGGTAACAAATGTGTGGGACTGATGATAAATAAATAATAAATCACTTCTCTAAGTATGGTTGACGTAAAGTGTATCTCTTATACAAAGCAATGCACTCATATATTGTGTATGAATAAACAAATTAATGATATTGGTGATGAGGTGAAATAGTTGATGATGAATCATAGTGATAATAATATCTTGATCGATCATATGAGGAATCTAGTTCATCACTCTATTAAAAAACAAACTAAGATAAGATATCACTTTATTAAGGAACAATTTGAATAATGTGTGACTAAAATAGTGCATGGTGGAACTGATGAAAAAGTGGATGAAATTACGACTAATTCATTGGAAGAAAATTTGTTTGAGAAACATTAGTTTAACAATGGTGTTAATCCATATAACAATAAATGAGGAGGTGAAAGTGAACCCCATCCTCCTTTATGGTAATTGTTTTATTCTGTTTGTGGAATTGATGTAGGTTTATGGGTGAGATATGATCCAGGGGAGTTTTCTTTTGATCTATAATAGTACATATACAAGTTATTTAGGTTTAATTATAAAGGTTTTGAATAGATAAATTAAATGTAATAAATGTTTTTTGGTTGTATGTTTTTGAAAACCCTTGAAATTCTTCTAAGACTTGCTAATAATTTAGTGTTATGAGGAAAAAATATGCAATACTTCTCTGAAATGATGAATATTATGTGTTATGGAAAATAATTTTGTAAATCATAGATCTTATCATAGAAATCATTAATCATTAAAAAAAATTAGAACCAAATTCATGTTCCCCTATTGTATTCAACACTGAGCATTGCTCTTATATACTTAGAGTGTTGGATGACTTGTCGCTTTTGTTTCACGTTTTTATAGAGGTTGGTTCATTAATAAATTTACCTATAGATTTATATTATTTCGAAAGAGGGGATTTTTGTACCAATGTCCTTTCACAGATGTAAATGAAATTTGGTTAGTTCTATTTTTCAATCCACACAAGGATGATTAAGGAGTTTTCAGCTAAAGTAATCTTATAGTACAATATGGACACAATGTTTATGGTGGAATCATTTCATAGTTGTTCCCAAATTATTGGGCTTAGAATCAGGAAGGAGTATAAAGCTTCAAGAAAGGTCTTTTTCTTGTATTAACTATTCTAAAATATGTTAATGGAATGTGTTTCTCATAGTCTAGTTTTCATGAAGGATTAGCTTGATAACGATATATAGCATTGTGAATGAGCTTTGTGAATGTTTGATGGAAAGACAAAAATTTATCGTGACTATGAAAATCTGTGCGAGTTCATGATGAGTTGGCGGTGGTTCTTCCTGACTTTGAGAATGATTTTAAAGCCATTGATTTTCACAATCTCATCATGAGTAGATGAGCTTCATGAAAACAAATTTGTATTTATAATAAAAATCCCTTGGATTTATGGGATCTTTGTGAAAGTCTTAGCCTATAAATTGGTGGCTACCCCCCAAATAATTTGACACAAAAATTAATTGAAGAAAAGTTTGAATCAATATATATTTTTGATGTCTAAGAGATTCATGATTCAAATATTAATTGTGATCCAGAGAATCTCTAAAATATTGTCTTAGAATTGATCAATACTTATGTATCCTACAAAAATTAGTTTTGTGATGACTAGTTATTCTGATTTTACATAGTGTTTCCTGAAATAACATTTCTTCATGAAGGTTGTGAGCTTTGCTAAGGTGATTCATGAACCATAGTGATGAATATCTAGTGTAAGTGATCAGTGATTTCAATTTAGTCAAATCATGACAATGATGCAAGTAGATACTCATTCTATTCAGTGAGAAATACTGAAATTCCCATCTACTAAAGTGACCTTTAAATTGTTCAACTAAGTAATATTTCACCCAAAGAAGAAATATAAGGGGAGTCAGCGGTTTTGTTTTGAGGGAGACAGTTTTCTATCAATAAAATATTTTAAAGGTAGTGTTCCTAGAAAAGAGTGATTATGTCTGAAATTTGGTATTCTATAACAATTAATGATTAGTGGATTTAGGTTAGACCAAACCACTATCGGTGTATGATCTTTCTACTAACCCTTAGTGGTGAACCAAGTAAAACCATTGGACTGTCTCTCTATATGTGAGTGTTTGATTTCTGCTTGATTCGATCATACAGGTTTAACATGTTCCGACAAATGTCGTAACAAGATCTGTTTCTTTAAAAAAACATGACACCAAAATTCACCCCTCCCCCCTCAGGGTCTTCTGAGGTCCTACAATATAAAATTTTATCTAATATATTTAAGGTTTATATCAGAACCTACCAATCATAATTCATACATTTGTGTGCAATGTGAAAATAAATCATTCATTATACCATATAGAACTCATGGAATAAAAATGGGTTTTATTCAACACATTATAATGAACCCACAGAAATAAAAATATGTTTCATTCATCACATCATAAATAACCAAAGGAATGAAAATAGGTTTCATATTAATTTTTATTATAATCACATTAGTAAATAATTTAATATTTCACTAATAATCATTTAAATATAAATCCATTGAATATAAATTGGTATCCAAAGATATTAAATTCTCTATAGGTACTCACTCATCAATCCTGATAGTAAATCTTATTGAATTTACATCATATAGATAATGGGTATACATTTATGTTAATATTTTCTCCAATCAATCAATTAATTGAATCATTTCTAACACCCTTCAATCAAATGAATGAATTATATCATGTTCATAAAATAGAGGAATTGGAAGTAATGTTATGCTTATTCAAATTGGATGGTTTGGAAATTCAAAGTCATTTATGGATCATATCTTTGATGAAAATAATAACATTACATTTTCCATCCAGATAAATATGGTGGATAGTATTATTTGATAAATATCATTTTTCAATGATATGATTTATCCCAGGAAAGTGACTTAGATAGCAAGTAATTTTTAAAGTGTTTCAGTAAAAACACAATGAAATAAAAAATATTTTTGATATGTTGAATAATATTATAAGGAAATGTATCATAAAAATAGATGAAATGTCTTTTATTTTATAAATAAATAACATCAGAAGATAATTCTTCATATACAATGAAAATTTAGGAATAAATATATGTTTACTAAGAAGAAAACATAAAATTATTTTTTTATATTTTTTTTGAAATTATGATAAAAATATGATTTCATAGTTTATTTAATTAATTATTTTAAAAAATGTTTTTTTAATAATCATAAAAAGAATTACCTTAAAAATAATTAATTATTTTTAAATTAAATGGTTGGTCGAAGATAAACCATTATATTTTAAATGATATAACCCATTTTTTAATATTTTAAAATATAATTATAGGAACCCCACATAATAAAAAAGTTAATAAACTTTTAAAAATATTATAAGAAAAATATAGAGGCACATGAAAAACACATAATTATGTTTTCAATTATAAAGGACATAATGGCCAAAATTAAATTGGATATTTATGAGGGTTCTGTTAATTAACATGTTGACAAAGGAAGTTCAAGTTATTCCTGGAGGATTTTTATGGATTAATACTCATCCATAATTTCTATGAAGTGACTAGAAGATTTTGAATAAGATAAATCTCTAGAAAATGGAACCCCACACTGAAGGACCAATTACATATCATAGGATATGTTATATTAGGAAATTATATGCAATAGATAATTATAGTATTACATAGTGATGATTAGGGAAAAAAATTTGCACTTCATAATCAGTGGTTAAGTTGTAATGATGGTTGGAAGGATCAAAAAAAATTATTGAAGCCCACTAAAGGCCATCACCTGAATAACCTCCAGATGAGACAATGGATGGTCTTAGGCACCATATAGAAGAGCAGGATGGAAGAACCAGTTGTATATGAGAATCGAGGAATGTCAGAATAATTTCATGTGAAGTAAGTTCATAAATCATTGTAACACTATGTTTAAGAGGTTGTGTCATGGGTCGGTATAGTGTGAGATTTTTGAAATTATAGTGGGGGAAGTAGTTCATATATTTTTATTTTTTTGGAGGAATTTCAAATGTGGGATCCTCAGTTTTCATGCAATGTATCTATCTTGTGGTCCATGATGTCCTGGCCACTTAAAGAATTTTTGGTGATTTAAGTTCCAATTTATATTTTAGGGTGTCCACATAATGTAAAAACTAATAAGTCATAGTCCTCTTGAATGAAATGTGTACATGTCATAGTAAAAGTGACTAAACAACAACGTTTTTAGTGAGTAAGAGGATTTATGGAGGAAAAGTGGATATAGTGGGAGAAATAAGGGGGAAGTGTTTTGTGGATCTTGTCAACTGTAGTTTCCCAAACCATTGTGTGATAGCCAGTATCTTAATGATGTCTGTGGAAAATGAGGATTCACCATAGTGGTGGTTACCTCTATTTTATATATATAAAAAGTAAAATTCCACACCAAATAATAACATCCAATGTTGCATCTAGGTTTTGTTTTTCAACAAGCAGTTTATGTCAGAAACTATAAGAGAGATTCATTTCCTATATCGCTAGGTGTCTAATTTGGATTTAATGGAATATTATGTTCCCATTAATCATAGGGGACACAGTAAAATATCATAGAGAAAATAAATTAATTCATAAAAAATGAATTAAAAATAAAATATTGGAGTGGATCTTAGCATACACATGGATTTTTTAATAACCCAAGATTTTCTGAATTATTTCTTTCAATTTTTTTATTATTCATTTCATGTGACATTCGAAATAGTTCTATATATATATATATTAAAAAATACATAAAATATTCATTTCACATGTAACCAATATTTATTTCTCTACACACAATACCGACATGGCTTGCTCTATACATAATACAGACTCGACTTGTGTTATCTGCAACGCCGACTTGTCGTATGTTACACGCAACACAGATGTTTCTGTGAAACATCATTTCATTAATTATTTAGATGAGATTATTCTAACCTATCCATTAATGTTTGTTATATTAATATTAATAACTAATTTTCAAATATTATTTATAATTTTTTTATATAGATAAAACATATTGGTAATGAATGATATGATTTATTTGGTAAAGTCCTTTTATGTTAAAAAAACCTTGTTTTCTTGAATAAGCACCATATAATAATAAATTTAATTTTATTCACATTAATACATTTAATATGATAAAATGAACTTGATTTTTTAATTTATAATGACAACATTGTCTTTGGGTGAATTTTTTCGAGAAACAATATTTTTTTTCAATCGTGAAAATACTACATTTTAGTTATAAACTGTCCTCTCATTTAAATAATTTTTTCTATTAAATTGATATTTTAGATATCTTATAAGGTCAAATTCGATAAATTATGCACATATTAATATAATTAAGGTCATTATAATCAATTTCACTTGGAAATTAAATATAAAAACTAAATAAACTTTTGGTCTTCTTTCTACATTAAAAACTCGTAATTTCAACCCATCTGTGGGATTATAATTAATCATAATTTTCCAACTTATGTTAATTGAATTTTGGAAAAATGAAATAATGAATTTTAAAAAATATAATATTTATTTTTAATAATAATAACTTAATTTTTTTAGCAAACAGATTCGTAATCGTGATTAAAATTAATCATAGTGGTTGAGGTCAAAATAAGCTTAATTAGGGACTAAACCATAATATTAAGGGTCCAAATAACCTATCCAATTATAAAAAACTCATTATTTTTCCATATTTAGTCCATAAAACTTCCATTATTGATTTATGTTGGGGTTTTATGACTTTTATATGTAAGATAATTTCTACACCTTACTTGTTATCAGAAATTCCAACTAATTCATTTTCCTTCCATATAAAAGGACACTACCTCTCTAACATCATCACACCTCTAAACTCTCTTAATTTTAGAAAATAGCATACCAATACACTTACAAAAAATATTTCAATCCTCCTATAATACTTCCCACGTTCATAATTTAATCCTTAGAAGCTTTTGGGCACACAACAAAATGTATTAACCAATTAATTGGTAACGTCTTCGCCCAAGTCCTTTATTTTATTTTCCTTCTCAATCCCCCCACTATCTATATTAAAATATTTTATAACATATCCAATATCATAAATATACTAGTATTTTTTTATAATATGGTTTTCTAATACACTTATATAAACCTCCATCTAATGGGTCACAAACATATTGTTTATGTGTATGACAAACTACCACCAACCTAAATGGTGATTATTAAAAAATTTATTACCTCCTCTCATGGTAGACATTATAATGTACATATAATTTATATAAATGATATTTATAGAATGTTTTAAATTATTTAAATATTGATATAAATTATATGTATAAAATATATAAAAAATTAAGACACGTGCGAAGAATAAAGAGAATATTACCCGAAGTGAAACCTTAACATTGGATTATTAATAAGAAGGTAACATTAAGACATAATCAAACCATATATGTTATTTTATATAATAATTTTCTTCCATACAATATTTATAATATATTTATATTTATTATAGAGGTAGTTTTATTCAGTACGATAAGAGTCAAGATAAAATGTATGGGGATTTCTTCTCACTTTAAATTTCAATGAAATACATGCTTTATTAATAAACAATTCCTTTTATGTGTTTTGTATAATGACAATGTATGTAATCAATGAATATTATCGGTAAATTTATGGGTATATACATATACATTATATGAACTTATTTCATGGGGTTTCTATTTCAAAAGTTACCAAATCATTAAAATAGTTTTTTCTCAATTTTCCTTCTTTTGGACTGGTGTTTTGTTATTCCCCGAAATTCATATTGAGGTTTGTATCAATCCATTTTACATGTTATATCGTTAATATTATTCTTTTCAGGATACTATACACTTCATTTAAATTCATTTTCTTACATGTAGATAATGATCCCATGTTACTAAGTGATAAGAAATTGTTGAAACAATCTAATCACTTTTCAAGATTTTTTATGTTTATGCTTCCTTTGATGAAATCATATAGCAAATATCTCAAGACATTCATGAATTTTTTCCCTTCTATTTATTTATTCTATACTCATTTTTTTACCATATTTATACAATTTTTTATATATGATAGATATGAAATTGTTTTTAAGAAATCCCAACTTTACCCTCTCTTCAGTCTGAAAACCATGTTTTCTAGAAAGGGATTCCATGAAAATTCTACTCATATTCTATGTTCATTAAAAAAAATTTACCATTTTTTTCTTTCCCCAACTCTTTAAAATGAATATTTTTAATTCTTTATAAACGGGTCATTTTTCTATAATTTTATCATATAAAAGAAATTTTATTTTTACATCTTATGAAATGTACAGATTTTTCTGTTGTCAATCCTTCAAAGCATTAATTTCATTTTTAAAGGATAATTTTTAAGAAAATATTTTATATCAATATTTCAACTAAATGGTTTTTAAAAAGTTTTCTATCTACTTTTATTAGTTTTTAATGAAAAATGGTTTTCAAAAAAAAATTTAATCTCCCATTATATGTTTTCAAAGAGAGTGGTTTTCAATTAGTTTTCAATGCTTTCTTGATATGATATCAATTTTATTTTCATGAAAAAAAAATCTACAGGTTTTATGTTTTAAATATCCATTTAAAATAATCTATAATATTTACCTGATGAAATGATTTCAAAATATCCATCCAAGTTATTTTCCATATAAGATGACATTTTTTGATGTTACTCAAGCCCTTATAAGAAATTATCCAAAGGTTCCATTAGTATTCAATCTTGAATGGATTGTGTTTTGATTGAATTATGCTTATGACACCCATTTCTATTACATGGATTATATTCTTTTGAAACCCACTTCCCTTTATAGGTTGTTCTTTGATTAAGTTATTATTAAACTTATATCTTTTACATATGTCCTGATGTGATGTAATGTTTTTGATACCCATTTCATTTTAGGTGTTATAATTTTATTTTTATAAAAAAATACTTATTTTTATGGGTCATTATATGGTGAGTGTTTTATTATCATTTGTAACATTTCTGAATTATTTTATTATGATAGTGGTGGTACCAATATCTCACACCAATTAATTGGGTAATGGGGGATGAATCATTAGTATAAATGTTATGAATGAACCTAATTTCATTTTCAAAATGTTATGCATATACCTTTTTTCATGTATATATGTCTATGGGTGAACCTAATTACATGGTCATAATGTTATGGGTGACCCTTATTATGTGTTCATAAATCTATTCATGAACCTTGTTGCATGTTCATATGTTTATGGGTGAACCTGAATGCATGGTCGCAATGTTATGCATGAACCTAATAACATGTTCATAATGTTATTCATGGTTCAGGTTTCATGTCCATAAGATTATGTGTAAACCTTATTACAAATTAACAATAGTATTCATGGACCTGGTTGCATGTGTATAAGTTTATGTGGTGTCCAAATTTCATGTCCTTAACTTAATGATTGAACCTATTTCTACTTATACATGTTCTTGATGTTATAAAAAAATCATGTAGAAAGTTATATGTATTATTCATATGTTATTATTTCATGAAATATGTTCTTAATCCTATTATGATCTATGAACATTCAATATTTTCTATGATCTCTAATATGTTGGTCATGATATTCAAATGTTATGTTCAAGTTTCATACCCTTTGTTAGTGTGTGCTTATGTATTTCCATTATTTACACTTACTAAGTATCTAATCTCACCCCATTCTTATGTTTCATTTCCCTATGATTTGAAGAAAGGTTTTAGGTAGAAGTATTAAATGTGGATATCTTTATGGAAGATGGAAAGGATCTTTCACTAGGATAGAATAATTTTTTCCTTGTTTCAAAAGACACTTTTATGTTGCGGTCATCGAGCATGTGTTTTGGTAATGTAATCTATATTCATCTAAAATGATGTAATATCCATGTATGTTAATAATGGGTCGCAATATATTTTTTAATGATCTGATGGAAGATAGAGATAATGTAAGACGAAACGAATACCATGAGATTTATCTCACTAGAACATCATCATATGGTGTGGAAGAGACAACATCTGGTTGGAATACTATTTATACCATAATCATGTGGAAGGATTAATGAGGTAAAAATTTAAATAGTGAGTTCATATCTTTGTCCATAGGTAGAATGATTTCTCATGTTGTTTAAGTAATGGGTTTAGATGGTTAGTTTGACCCTTCCATTGTGTAAGCCAAACAATGTAGTTCTCTATACTCTTTTTGGGCATCAATAAATTTCCAATCACATTCTCCATATAATATCCCAATCAGATTGAACCCATTAAAATTCCCCATGTTATGTTTATATTTTTACTGCATCTCAAGAGAATGTAATGGAGAGAAAAGTTGTGTTCCTCGCAATAAGGGGAAAAGATCAAGATCAATGTATTAAAGGTTTAAAATATTTACTACATTGATTCACCTTTACATCCCTCATAGGGTAATTCTAATGATAAGAGATAAATAAGTGATATGAATTTAAGGTTTCAGGAGTCAAATTTACTCTCTATCGGAATCATAACACCAATAATAGTGGCGGATCATAAAGGATAACCAAATTTCAATTGTACAAATTTCAATTTATGTAAGAATAATATTTAACACTACATCAAGCCACTGGAACTGTAAGGGTACAATGTCACTAATAATTTTATTAAAATAAATATGGAAATTGAATCCTTATCATAAATAGACCACATGGAAATGGATGCATATTTAAAGGCTATAGACGCATTTTGTGGATCATTTGTCCCCTATATCTACCCAAAGGCAATTTCGTACAAAACCACCCATGTAATGTGGGAAAAACAATTGAATATTTATAATAGTGATTCCAAATATTGAGTTTAAAATTATCCAAACTAATATAATAAAAAAAGATCCATGGATGAGTGTGTATAAATAAATTGATGCGTTTATTGATCATCTAACTACTCTTGTTGGAGACATGTGATGTCTTAGAAAATATAATCATGAACAATATATAATAAATCATATAATTTGTAGACTTACCAAATGGTTTAATTATAGGGTATATATAATAAGAGAAAAGGATCCAAAATATGTATCACATGAAAAAAATTATAACACACTTATTACAGGTGAAATGAAAAATAATAAAAATGTGTCTATTGTGGAGGAAACCTTTTTGGTTGTTTAATTAATAGATATAAATACTATATTTATTATTGTAGATCAAGAAAAATATGAGTTCAAAAATGTGATGACCTTTCTTTCTACTTCCCATGGGAGGTTAAAATTGAAATTCCAAAGAAAAATTAAGTATTCATATTTATGATGTGCCAAGGTAGGTCATCTCGTATTGAAATGTTTATAAACCCATCATGATTCTGATAAAGATAGAATAATGATCAAATTTTATAATGGTGATAATAGAATGAGTAAACCACAGTGAACATTAATCAATGTTAAAAATAGGGTATCCCATGAAAATATATTTTTAGAGGAGTTTGAAGTGGAAGTTGTTTATGATTATGTTGATAATGATGAAGATGTATTATATAATATTTTTCATTTTCATTGAATAGATGATATTGATGGTAAAGATAATGATTTTATGGATAGAGATCATTTGAATGTTAAGAATATGGAATACCTTAAATAACATGCCAAATATATGTTTATAACCATTTTGGAAAATCATGTATTTTATGAATCCTAGATATATATACAATAATAGGAATAATATTAGTCAAAATTGAAAACATAGATGGAAAAATTGGAAATTATAATTTCAAGAAAAATTTTAAAGGGAGAGGAGAATAATATAAAAGTAGAAAAATGTGATAAAATCATTAATGTCTTGACTATCATAATGAAGTAAAAGGTCAATAGTACTGATGAAATTGAAAAAAAAGTATTTTTTTATTGACATAATTATGAGGTATAATAAATAATTATTCCTCCTGGTATCATATCTAGTTGAACAAAAAAACTAGTCTATGTTCAGGTTAAATAAGTCCTAGGAATAACCATTTAATAGTGTATTTCCATTCAAAGGTTTAATACTTTTAAAAAAATTGAATAATATTATAGCTCTAAATAAAATAGAGGGTACAACCATGACTCATTCCCAAACACATTCATTAACTCCTTGGACAAAAGTGTATTTGGGAAAAGCTCAAGCGATAACTTATCAAGAATAATGAAATTGGATAACATTACCTCTAATTATGTGTTATTTATATTTTAAATATTATTATATCTATCACATTTACCATATTCCAAAGAAATTAGAGAGAAACAACACCAAAAATAGGCAATAAATTTTCCATAATATTCATAAGCATTTAGATGTTTTTATTTTTTTGTGAATGTTATGGACACATGTTGGACTATTGTGCCTCTCTAATATAAGGATATGTGACTCTTAAGACCCTAAGGGGAGGATTTTGGACCTAAGAACATATTCCAACAAAATAAAATAAAAGTTATTTTTAATTTTCAATATAAAAGGGATATTGATAAAGAAAAATAGTCAGAGTGGTATCAATTTTCATAATAAATTCCCCAAAAATCAAGAAATAAGAAGAAATTTTATGATAAGGAAAATTTTATTGAGGTTTCAATGAAAGAAATGGACAGGTGTGGGTTGTGGGGTATAGAAATCTGATGTAGCACAAAAATGGTTCTAAATAATAGTCTCAATACTAACATATGATATAAAAAATATTGAGTAGTTCATTTTATCAATGATGCACTAAAAATATTTATAACTAGGAAGGTACAATGTGGTGGAAAAGTTTTATATAAGTTATATGAGATATTTCTAAAAGTAATAAGCCACAATATGATTAGGTTGATCCATTTGTGTGACCCAAGGCATGCAGTGTAATTTGGAAAGAAGGGGTTCACTGTTAATGTAATTGATAGATCATTTTTTATTCAAGGATTATGAACCAAAGAGGGTCTGTGATTGATCAGTGAAGAAAATTGGTGTTTTTTCCAAATAAGATGAATAAATGTTATGGAATATGTTACTTGGGTACTTAATCCAAATATATTTTGAAAATAAGGTGATGAGCGAGGGATAACGTGAAATTACCAATCTCACATGTGAAAAAACATTTTCACATGGCTCTTTAAAAATGGGAAAACTATCTAAAATATGTGTAACCCAATGATATGGAAGTCATCATGATTTCTTGACCTTGTTCATGTGCATTTTCTAGGCCATCATATCCTAAAACAACTTATGAAAAAAATATTTTATGTTTTTTTAATTCGTCAATATGAATTTCGTGATGGATATTACTCATAAGAATGATGAATACAAATTAATCATTTGATACTGAGTAAAATTTAATGAATTATTAGGTTGAAAATTAAAATATTTCTCACCGATAATGGTATATAATTCAAAATATCTCAATTAGATAATTACATGGAGAAATGTGGGATTAAAAAGTATGATTTAGTGGTGATAACTCCTCAACAAAACCATGTTGTTGAAAGTGTAATTTTAATAATTAAAAACATGGATCTAAATATTCTCATTGAATAAATCCTTATAAATAAATATTTAAATGGATTTTTTGTACCCTAAATAAACATATCAAATCAGACATTTCATTCTCAAAATAAATAAAATACTTCACATAAAATGTGTTTCGTAAATAATATCATGCTGAAATTATTTTGAGTATTTATAAGGAAGAGATTCATTCATTATAAGAAAATAAATATAATTGTTAAATATAATGGGATATCCCATTGATATCCATCTAATAGGGTTGTTAATATATGATAAAGAAAATAATCATGGGGAATTGGTTGAATTTTATTATTTGACTATGACAAAAAAAAAACTAGATTTCATATTCTAGCTACGATATTTTTTCTCCATAGGAGACTAATTTTCACAGATTTCATCTATAATGTGAGGTGAGAAATATTGAATATTTTTGTCACAAAGGGAGAGTTCAAAGGGACAAAATAAACAATGATGATATATTTTATGATAAGGATAATATAGAAGGAATAACTAGTATAATTATGAATTCTAACAAAGTGTGAATCATTGATTTAAACCTATTGGGTGACTAGAATTCCCTATTTCAAACCTGAAGGATGAAGGAAAAAATGATCATTTTTATCTCTGGTGAAACAGAATTTTTTTGAAAAATTTTATCTATATGCAAGTGGGATTAAATACATGAATTAAAAACTCAATAAAATTTATAAAACAAAGACATGGGAAGTATTCTAAAGAGTAAAAATTAAAAAATAATTAAAAATAAATGGTTCTCTAAAAAAACTCAATAAATATGGAATTATGACATGGAATAAAGCACATGTCATATATAAATTATATTACCAAATCAATGGGATTGATGTTGAGGAATCTTGTAAAGTAGTGTCCAATATTGAAACGGTAAGATTATTTGTAGCAATGACTATGAAAAACGGTTTTAATGAATTTGAAATGAGATAAAAAATAAATTTCATAAATGAATTTATTGAGATAGATTTCTATATTAATAAATATAAGGGGTTTCTCTTTAATTATGGTAGGGGATAAGAATGATGATTGAGGAAAATCATTATTCGGGAGAAAACATGCACCAAGGGATTAGTCCTCAAGGATATAATAGTACCTCCTAAAGTATAGATATCAAATATGAGGTATTGATTTCCACATCTACATCAAAATAGATGAAGCAGAGTGGATGTTGTAACTTATGTATATTGAAAGAATAATTTTTAGAGGCTCAGATGAAATCCAGTACAATTAGTTTTCATATTTAAGGAGGTGTGAACATAAAATGTCTTCAATTGGTGAGTAATCGTTCTTTATTTTTTATAGTGATTCAAAATAAAGAAGGGACCATTAAATCCCAAAAATATTCATATAGGGGTTGAAATTATTTTTGATGAAATATTCTAAGACCAAGGCTTTGTTTCCTTATATTATAATTTAATTTTGGAAAATTTTAATGGTATGAAATTAGTTGTTACACTCTATAAGAAAATTATCAGGAGATTACATTACATGAAATCACTCATCCAGACAATTTGTTTTTCATTTGTTGAGATAAATGATATCTTAGATGTCCCATGTAAATTCTCATGAAATCATTGAGGTGTAAACTTCAATACATCAAAGAAATAGTGTATTATAGGATCTATTATTACAGAAATTCACAAAAACTATTGGTGGTCTATACAGATGTCAATTTCATAGGTTCACTTGATTATCAAAATTCTTCCTCAGGAGGAGATTTCTATATTAGAAACTCATTAATTTTTTCGAAATTTAATCATTATAACTGTATTTCCATAAGAATTATAGAGGCATAATGAGTGGAAGAAACTCATACAAGTACTCTATATATATGGATAAAACAATAGTATGAAGACATTTTCATAGATTATTTATCTCCAATTCTGATTTTTTTTGTGATTAACATAACTCCATAATCATCTGAAAACCCTCTTACCTAACTTGAGGACAAAGTGAATCAAAATAATGTAACATTTTTTAATAGAGATGAAGATGAAAAATTTATCACGAAATAGTATGTACAGACACAAGATTGACTTTTAGAAATATTGATAAAATACTTCTCAAAATATATTTTTAATGATATTGGATCTCTTGGATTCCAACTGAATCAATATTCTTAGATTGAAATAGAGATAATCCCACACTCTTGCATAGAAATTTATTATAATAATGCTATATTTTTTTCCCTATATTAATTTTTAGTTTTATGATTCTATTTTATGTAGAAATAACGTAGTTATCTTTGTGAACATTTGAAAAGGGTGAAATTATATTTTAAATTAGGAAGCAGAATCACCACTCATGGGAAGAGTGGTTTGTTTCAAAATCCAGTTGATGACGACAAGTTATAGTGAATATATAGATGAATGATTAAATTATGTTTCATTATATGATAATTCTCTTATTTAACACTTGATTATCACGTCAATCAATACCTCTCATGAGCATAGAGTTTATGATCATTGATTAATAGGAACACACATTGATGGAAAAGGATCATCATGCTACCCATGTGTGTTTTCTAAAATATAAAATGAGAATTAATGTATTTTTTGGGTTTTCTCATAATTTATAACAAACCCAAATGGGTAAATTATTGGTTGAAACCCATTTAGTTTTTTTTGGGTTTTTTATTTAAAATTTGATGACTAGTGTTCAAGTGTAGTTTTTTGGATTTTTATGGATTCATGTTAATACATCATTTCTAGGAAGTTCCTAGATGTTTCTAATGATGATATTTTTCTACATGGAAAACCCCATGTAATAGAACCTAATACACACCATAGGATGTGGTGTGTTTTGGATGTAAATTCTATAGTGAAATTAGTTATGTTGTGGTTAATTTTTCGATACCATTGAGGGGATTATGGGAACATTTTCTAAGATTTACCATCAATGGTTTCAAAATAATAATGGTAAAATAGAGGAAAAAACATAGTAAATCCAACTCAAAAACACACCAAAGAAGTATCCATAAAATCTGGTATCTGGGCTCAAACACAATATAACTAAGAGAGTTAGAAAACCCATGTGAATGTGAGAACCCATGTATGTAGGAATTGTTGCATGTAAAGGCATTACATGACCTAGGGATGTATAGTGGTGAGGTTTCCGTGGAGAGGGTCAATACTAAGATATAAATTTTAACAAATGTTCAGGCATGGTAGTTGATATATCACTGTTTTTTGTGTAATTATTTATATGGAATCCATATTTCTTTTCCATGTTGTAGACATGTGTACCATAATGAATGGGCATATCAAAATTGTTCTATTTTATTTTAGTTCCTCTAAAGATATGGTGTTTTAAAAATTTTGAACATATGGATAAGCTATAGTAAAATTAAACAAAATATGGAAATGGAATAGTAGAGTTGAAAATTACATACGGTGTTCAAGGAGTTAATTGGAGCTAATGAGGATGTGATGAAATAATGGGATTGTAAATGGGTAGATAGTTTTTATGGAATTGGTAAACTAACAGTTTAATGATGCAATCTTTTATTAATGAAAATTCATCGTTATCTAATTAAATGTATTATTATATAAAATGTTTATAAAAGATATGAATTTTTTTGGTTTTATGATTTTAGATTTCAAAATACCATTAACAATTATTACCATTTATAATATAGCTGATGAACTGTGATCATATTATTAACATAAATATAAGGATTTAACAAATCCAATTTACTCAAACAAAGGAAGCAATGACCTCATCGAGTAGAATTTCTCTATACGAAGACCATTTTTCAGAGCTCGGAAGGGAGGTGGCGTCATGATGCTTCACTTTTGACCAAGCCCAAGTCGAGCTTCAACACGTTAAGCTTGAACAGAACCGCCTACGGGAGAAGTGGAAGTTGATATATAATACCACCCGAGATATGTTATTAGAGCCACCCAAAGAGTCTATCACCATCACAAACCTTACCCTTTATTCATACATGGGTGTTATAAGGGTTTATGTAACAAGACCTTAAAACTTTGATTATGTGAATTATTTATGTATATAATAAAGAATATTCAAAAATATTATTATTGTTACCTTGTAAGTGCTTTTTTAAAGCACAAATATTATTTCTAATTAATATTCAATTAAGAAATAAATTTTGATAAATTAATGTATTTTTGAATTACATTATTTTTTAATAAAATATTATTATGAAATTACTTTTTATTAAATATAAATGATAATATAATTTTTTTGAATACAATTTTAATTGTTATTAAGGTTGGAAAACTCTTTTTGTCAAACCGATGATTTTTTTTATAAATGGTAGTTTTTATTTTAAAAGATAAAATTTACATGTTTTGAAAATTATTTAAAAAAAATGGATATTATTTTTGGAATCAGGATGTCGAAATTATCCTACGATTATTTTTTAATTATTTTTTGATACAGATGAATTTTTGGGTAAAAATTAAATACCCTTTTAATATATAATGTATTTTATGTCATCATAATGACACAATAGTGTTTTAATAAAATACTATAAATGGTTTTCTTCAAATATATGTTTTATCATTAAAATAAATTTATTTTATGTCTATTTAAGTAATTTTATGGTGCCTTAGTGGACCGTCCAAGACATAAAAACATTTTAACTTTTGAAATTTATTTCCTTGAGAGTGTGACTCCCCTCCACATAAGCAAGGATAATATTCTAAAATGTTCTCCCATTGGCATTGTAAAATAATTTTTTCTACTACCCTTTGGAAAAAAACATGGGAAAAAACCATGGAATGGTTTGTGCGTTTGATTAGTTTAATGTGTGGTTCCCAAAACCTAAATAATAAAGAATTCCCTCTATTTTCCTATATGATCCCACCCATGCTACAACTTCCTCTCCACTAAAATCTTTTGGAGCTCTAAAAAACTATAAACTCCCCTCTCTAAAATTCTCTCAAGGCACCCCATGCTCCCAAGAACCCTCTCTCAAGCCCATCCCAATCCTTTGGGATCACATTTCAAGTAAAGAATTTTTTCACTTAACATTTTTCCAATGATTCTTTATGTTTCTATACCATTGTATTTTCAATTAAAAATTTTGGTTTAGGATTTCACACCTCTCCCATACATCCCTATTTATGTTTTAATTATGGCATACCCTTTTCACTCTCATTAATGTCTCCCATGTACACCAGTTACCATGACGAAATTCCGTAAGGGATTTCTCTCTCCTCATTTACATTCAATAAATGATTTTGTTTTATCAATATAAATTCCATTAAATATGATGGAAGAGTTATATATATATATATATGACCAATTACTTTCTATTCCATGTAAATATTATGAGACATCCCTTTCTCTCTCATCAACTATTTTTATGAATTCTTATGTCACGTCGTTATGCTGTTGAAATTGCACCGCGATTTTTCAAGCTAAAGTCATTGTGTAGTGAATAACATGTTTATGTCTCTATTAAGGGTATTCACCTTTATAAACATTTACTTATTGATTATGTAGTTTCATGTATTAATTACACATTACTTTATCATGGAATAATTGATAATGTTTAATGAATCCATGTTATATGATCCATGTGGCACACTTATGCATGAAATGAAATGATTAAGAAGGGTGAGCCATGATAGAGCTCCAATGCACTGGGTAAATATTTTTATCATGATACATCATGTTAAATGATATTTATGTGTCAAATAATTATTAGGGTTGTTATAGTACCTATCAAAGGGTAGGTTTAGTTATTTTTGGGATTTGGATTAGAATACCCTAGTGAATACCATAGGGATGAGACTAAGTATAACAAAAAATCCCTAACTTTTTATGAGTAATGATTATGTATTTTATCAAGAAAATACATCCCTGTCTTGATACAAGTAGGTAGAGGCGGCTCGGGCACAGATGTATCTAGGGATAAAACAAGAAAACACAGCTTTGAGCTAGACTCGAACCGGAACTAGTTCACGAAAAACTTGCTTTACTGCACTCTTGGTTATGAAACTCCCAGGTAATATGCTTTGGAAAATTTACATGCTTAGAATGAAACGTTTTTAATGAAAAAAATCCACTAAGAAAAAATGATGGAAGGTAGATCATGGATAACATGGATTGAAGCCTATGAATTCATATGTTAAGGAAATAAAAGTAATTTATAACTCACCTGTTTTTGTATATGGATTACCCATTACATGTTACCCCAAAATTTCCTTTTATTCCATTTAATTTCGTGTAATAGGAGGACACAGGATAACAACTGATCTGAAAATCAATGTGATGACTATTCAAATGAGATGACCAATCTGATAGGAGAGGGAATCGCAAAATTTGTCATGATAATATCATAGTTAACTCATGTTTTGAATAGAAACATGGGTCAAGTGGAAATTTCAACCCCCCCCCCCCCCCCCCGCACACACACACTAAAAAGAACAATTCACAATCAAGATATTCATGCAATAAAGTACTCCTAATTTTAATGGACCATCCGATCCATCAATTGTCAAACAATGGATTAACTATATTGAGAAGATCTTCTCCATCCTTCAATGTTCTGTATAAGAGAAGGTACTTATGTTAGATTATCGTATGTAGGTTGAAGATGATCAATGGTATAAATTCATCAAAAATACAAATCATGAGGAGGAGATCGAGGTGTTTGAATGGATGGATTTCTGAAAAATGTTTATCGAAAAATATTTTCCTCGCACCCTCTAACTTAAGATGGAAAGGTACTTCCTTGAACTTAAGAAAAAAGAGGAGGAATCCATTGGATCATATGAGGAAAAATTCTCAAGGATTGAACAATATTCATATATCTTTGTCTTTATCCACAAATTCAAGGTTGACCACTTCATTGTTGGGTTAAGAAATAGACTGCAGAAAGCCCTTGTGATTCGTGACTTCAGAGGCTATGAGGGAATTGTCTGATGTTCCCTTAAAGTCAAAATAGAGATCTGTGAATATCATGGGTATCATGGGGATAAGAAGTGTAAGGTGGACTTCAATTCTAGAAATCTAATGGATAAATCCAACGGTTCTAAGAAAATACAGCACCCCACTTGGCAAAGGTGCGGAAAGAAGCACCCCAGAAATTTCCTGAAGGGTATGAGAAAATGCTTTAGTTGTGAATGATAAGAGAACCTAGGCATTAACTGCTGACAAGAAAAACCTGCAGCCGCAATAGAGAAGAAGAAATCCCCCTTAGACCCTCAACATGTTGTTCATTGGCTCAACTACAAAAAACTGGGGCACTTCCCAAATTAGTTCCCTAAGCCAAGGGTTTTCAGAGGAAACCGACAACCTCCAAGGCATCAAGGGAGATATTTTTCCGTCACTACCACCAAAGTGAGACCTGAAAATGATGTGGTGATAGGTATTCTAGTTATTCATTCAAGAATAGTGAATTTACTTTTTGATTCTGGTTCTATGCATTCTTTTATATCCCGAATGATTAGTAGAAAAATCTTAACACTACCACAAGATATGGAAGTAAATATGTCGATGAGAATAGAAAATTGGGAAATAATTGCATCCAATGAATATAACTCCACCCTTGACATAATTTGTGGATTGTACATCCTGTTGAACCACATCATACTCCCTTTGGTGGAATTTGATGTAATTCTTGGCATGTATTAGCATTCCTTATTTAGATCCAACAGATATTTCTGTGAGAGGGAAATCACTCTATATACGGTGAATAGACCCCGAGTTCTATACAATTGAATGGAGTAGGATGAATCTTCTTTACCACCATCATCTCAAGTGTGGATATTGCTTCCCTATGATCACACATATCTAGCTCAGTCGATTGAGTCTGGGGAAGATAACATCCTTGAATACGTGCTTATTGTGAGGGAATTCAGAGAACTGTTTCCTGAGGAATTGTCTGGCCTTCCTCCTAGAAGAGATGTTGAATTATAAATTGATATTTTATCTTGGGAATTTCCAATATCCAAGACTCCATATATAATGTCTATTATGGAGATTTATGAGCTGAAGAAACAACTAAAAGAGAATTTCGATAATGGGTTTATATTCCCAAGTGCTTCATCAAGGGGTGCACCACTCCTCTTCATTAACATGAAGAATGGGTCAATGCGCCATTGCATCAATTATCATGAGTTTAATAAAATCATCATAAATAAAATGTATCATCTTCCATGAATTTATTACTTTCTCAATTAGCTACGTGGATCAAAATATTTATTCAAGGTGGATCTGTAGTAGGGATATTATCAAATAAGGGTGAAGAAGGAGGATATGCCCAAGACTACTTTTCTTACAAGATACGACCAATCTGAATTCATAGTAATTCCTTAAAAACTCACTATTTCTTCAGCAATATTCATGGACATGATGAATATATTCTTTAGATATTACCTTAAAAAATTTGTGCTAGTCTTTATTGACAATATTCTAATATACTCCAAAACCAAAGAGGATCATGAGGAGAATCTAAGAACTCACTACTGCAAATGGAGTTTATACCAATGGAAATTTTCCAATAATTTTCATAAATCATTGGAGTAGGGTTCCATACCCAACGGTTTCACTAAACCATTGAAATAGAGATTTTAAGATGATTTTTACCCAACACTTTTATCAAACCATTGGGATATGTAAGTTCTAGATGACTTTTACCCAACGGTTTGATAAAACCCTTTTGATAGGTATGTTTTAGGAAGGCATTCCCAATGGGTTTTTAAAAAATTGGTAATATTACCTATCCCAATGGTTTTTTAAAATCATTGGGAATGTTTTCCCTTAAATTCTCAATAGACCTAATCCCACATCCATGTGATTGAAAGCGGAACGAG